>JAJJWW010008239.1:0-236256 GCA_023531295.1 Papaver armeniacum | reverse complement strand
AAGGTCTAAGTTATATGGATAATTGTAACTTATAAGAAATATGTAAGTCAATTTGATCTTTATTTCTATTCCTTTTCAAACAAGCGATTGCATTTAGCAATCGGTTTACCAAAGGAACTAAGGCTTAGTCGATTCTCTGGTTTGCTAAACTATTAGGAAAAATTGCTTCGCACTGTTTCTGGTAACATATCAAAACAAAATTATTTTAGTCGGGCTCGAGGCTGGGTATCAAAAATGGTGTGGAACTCCTGCTTAACTCTTATAGGTTGCAAGTCTGGTAAAATTTGTAAGATCTCTTTTGGTTTGTTCTTTTATTTGTTTGTACTCTTTGTCATTTTGTGACAAAAATGGGGAGAAATATAGAGTAAACAAGGATATTGAGGCTGATTTACATGATTTAATTACTATGAAAGGATATTGCGAAAAAAAAAACGGGGGCACTTTTATTAGTGTATTTCAAAACAGGGGCACTTTATCAAATTCTCTTTCATAATTTTGTCCTATGTGATTTATAATGATACATACGTTTCATCTTCCATATTTGATTCGTTCCTTATACATCTATGCAACATGTTTAGTTGTCTCCGTCATACGTTTTCTCTTTCGATTGATTCTTTTTGTTATAACTAGTAAGACCACATGTGCGTTGCAATTTGATTCTTTTAACACCACCAATTTTGATATTAATGAAGAAAAATAATCTTAAAATAAAAATTTAATATCCTTATTTGTATTCGTTACATAGATAATTCGAAGGGCTTTCCAAATATATTAATTTTGCAAAATTCCGATGTGTATTTTAAAAGATATCAAGTTTTTAAAATTTTAGATATATTTTTAAAACAATGGCATTCCCATGAATATATGAACATTGGTTTAACGTAAATCTTTATCCTTGAATACATATGTATATTAATGTTTGATATTTAAGGTCATATTAGTAATATCAAGGTGACACCAAGATATTTTGTTCTTTTGTGACCAACCAAAAGGAAGGCTTCACCAAAAACACTTCTTTTCTTTATATTAGTATAAGTAGATATATATGGTTGTTACTCTCTGATTTTGCCATGATACTTACTCATGATATTATGTATGTTTTTCTAATTCTTCTATTATAAAGAGTTAAATATAGGAAACATTTTTTCTCTATTTTCTTAATCCATGATGATTGTGACGAAATATCTTTACTGCAACTATATATATATATGTACTAGTAATCCACTGTACTTCCCTCTCTCTTCTCTCAAAAACTAGGAAAATAATCCCCATCAACTTCTTCTTCTACCTTTGCTCAGATCTAGTTGTTAGAGCATAGATCGGTTGAACCCACCAAGCGTTGGTATGTAAAGTTTGGTTGTCATATTTTAGTGAACCAAAATTCATTTAAATAGTCACTTGATTATTTACTAGAGTCAGGTTAGCTTGAAAGTATTAGGATATGAGACATTACAAGTATTATGTGAAGACTTGAAGAATGTGAAGAAGTAAGGAGCTACAACGACGACATCATCCTTCCACTTGAGGTTAATAATATTTGACTTGAACTGTTTCATTACCTAACGTATCTTTCAAGTTGTGCATATTGAAAACATAACTGCGAAGCTGTGAATGATTATACTCTAGTTAGACATAGTATTAAGGAATACAATACGAAGTATAACGCTTATCTTTTGAACTTCGTATATAAGACATTGACATAATCGTTTGAATGCTATTGTGATTATGTATGGGTATGGGTGAATATTTCATCCTAGGAAACAATGGTTTACATTCGTTTTAAGGAAGTATATTCATAAACTTGTTTTGTGAATCGAAAGGGAAATCGCTAGGCTTATTGGTATCGTTATTCATTGCATATCTTTTGAATTACCAATATGTGTGTTTAGTATAACCGCTCAAAACTTTTTTATGTATATTGGTAAAACTATTCACAAGGCCTGACTTTTGTATTGGTATGACTTTTATTACTGAAACCGATCTTAAGTAATCACCTGAGATGGTATGATCGATTTGTTGTAATTGGTATGACCAACTCTAGTAATTGGGGAACCGATCCTAGTAAGAGGTGCAACCGATCACAAAAAGGGAATCGATCCTTGTAAGAGGTGCAGCAAGTTTCTAGTTATTGGGAACCGATCCTATGAACATGTGCAACACGTTTTTAGTTATTGGGAACCGATCCTATGGACATGTGCACCAAATACAAGTTAGATACCATATATATGTGGGAACCGATCCTAGTACCTAGTCAACCAAGTTTTGGTAACTAGCGTGACTAATTCTAGTACCCACATGGAGGTAGAACCGAAACTTGTTTTGGTAGAACCGTGAAACCCATGTTTGGTGATTTGATAGGATAATAAATCACATAGTTCTTGGAAGTCAGATGAACCAATTCTAAACTCGTTTTGGAAGTATGGCAAATCGGTTCCAAGATTGTAAGTATGAAAAAGGACTTACAAAGTAAAGAAGTCGACATACTTTGAACATGTGCAGTAACGCTTATCTTTTATTGTTCAAAGATATTCCTTAATAGCTAAAGGAGAATCCCGGATCGAAATAAATTGAGAATCTTTTAATTAAGGTTTATAGTTTTATATGCTTTTAATTTCCAGCAATTAAAATGCATATCTTTAGAAAATAAAAATTGGTAATGTGCATTTACTAATTGGAGATTTTCTACTGAGATTTCGGTCAATATTTGGACAAAGCATTTCCAGGAATTATGGAAACAAAATTTGGAATATATTGCATATCTTGAGAATATTTTCGGTTTTGGAAATTCCTTGGTGTCCAAACTTCCTTGTTCTATAAATATTGAAGTTTGCATTTCAAGCAAAATAATCCTCAGAGCCAGCAAAACTACCTTGTTGTGGTGTTACTGGTGGAGCCGTCTATTCGGAGAGGAAAGTAACCTAATTAGGCGAAATATCTTACGACCGCTCGTTTTAAAGACTTCTTTGGGATTTAGAAGCTCTACGAGTACCGTTGGTGGGAAACTAGATAATTGCAGTTTATTATTATTTTTCGATTAATTTGATTGACTAACGGTTGTTGAACTTTGATTGCACCTAGTTTGTTTATGCTTGGGAATCTTCTCTTCTGATATAAGATTCACTCAAACTAGATCGAAGTTTTGACGGGGATCTTTAGACTGTTTGTAGATATAAAGATGTCTTTTGATAATCCATTGTTAACAGACTCCGTTCTGTGTGTGATTGATCACAAGAGATTCAAGTTGATTGTGTGCAGGTGTTTATTGAAGATCTAAGGAGATTTGAAGACGAAGAAGATTTATGATTTTGGTTCATAATCTTTGGTGTGCACAAAACTTGATCGGCTGGAAAAGGATCCAACTATAATCGGTTTATCTTTGTGATAGATTGGATTAATTAGTTGAGTAGATCGACATCAATACGTTTCTTTGTGATTAAAAATATTGATTGCATAATCTTAATAATTACTTTGGTAGTTGTTGAAAAGATGGATCTAAGGACCTGACAAAGGAGTTTATTTGGATAAACGGAAGAGCCTTTTGTCAAATTCATATTACTTGATTGAAAAGAGTTGTTACCGAACAGATTTGTTATTCCTTTACTGTTTGGAATACGAACCGAAGGAATTGTTCCAAGTGCGTGACTTATTGCAAGTTGGAGGCGCAGGGATACAGACGGAACTAGGTGAACTATAGGTTTAGTTGCTTGGTCTCAACTATACGAAGTTGGTTTAGATTTTGTATAGCGGCTTAATCCTGAGAGTATTCAATTCTGGACAAGGTCCCGAGGTTTTTCTGCATTTGCGGTTTCCTCGTTAAAAAAATCTTGATGTGTCTTTTACTTTTCTATTTCCGCAATTATAAGTGTTTTATTATAATTAGAAGTAAAATACACAAACGTTAATTCCTATTTACTTGATAGAAATCCTATTGTGTTTGGTTAAGTCCGAACCTATTATCAAGTAAACATACTTCGTTGTTGTATTGTCTCGATCTCGTATCCATAGACGATCACACGAAGTGTGAACCGATTAGTTGTATTGTCTCGACTTTGTCCGTAGACAATCACTTTCAGAGAAAGGACTTATAGGTGAAAAAGTTTTAGATTGAGGTATATTTGGGTACCCTCGTCTTTTCACTAGTCTTTTAGGGATAAATCTGAGCAAAGATTTCTTGTTTTAAGTAATATTAGATATCGTTGATTTCGGTTTAGGAGTTATTTTTGTTGTTTTCAGTAATTTCTTACTATTTGAGCGATTTTTTATCTTCGTTGTTTGGGCGATTTTATCTACACTTTTATAGCGTTTCTTTCTAACGATTTGTTCGTGTTTGATTTTCTTAATAAAAGTACATCGACGATTCAGCACGGGCGAAGATCAAATTTGTCTTCGTTAGAAAAATCGATCTAGGTTTCTGGGTTAGTCGCTACACATGAAGAATTTTTGTCAAATCACTCCTCTGTCATAGGAGCATCTCTTTTCCAAGAAGAAAATCTATCAAAATGGTCGAATTATGATTTCGAGTACCATTTCTTCTCCAATCTCAAAGTACAAGATTTGGGTGCTATCTGGTAGATCGCTCTTTCTCTTCGCGATTTACTTACGTTTTGTATCTTTCTTTGTATTTTTTCATGTTCTAATATACTTGATTCACTTTAAAACCATCATGTAACCGTTTCTTGTGAAATGAATTACTTATGGTTTGATGATCAATAAAAAAACAAAAGAAAAAAAAGAAGTAATCCATTGCACTGCATCACCTATGCTAATTCTTTTTATACATGTATTAGTCTATTTTATTTTTCATTGTCTGTTTTAATTGATTTTGATGTACTCCACCCACATTATCCTTCTTTTCTTCATTGTTTTTTTTTTTCTTAACATGTTTTTTCTAAAATTTATTAATAAAATAATTAATTTGTTATTAGTGCTCTGTTTATGTATGAATCCTTATTTATTACTTTTGTAAATCAATTAAATGTAATGTATTTCTTCTCCCATTGCATTTTTGTAACGTTCGCTTAATACTATTATTATACATTTCCGTACTGTTTGATTGCAAAATTTGATAACGTATGAAATATGACGTTATTGTTGGCATGTTGACTAAGTATTGATAATTCTTAACAGTGTACTGACATTAATTGGATTGTAACTTGACCGATTCACCGTTAGAACCATCAAAAAATATGGTTTCTAAACATCCATAGCGACCATAAAGAAGTTTGGTTTTGGGATTATTATACTGGATTTAGCCAAGTTAATGTTCTTTATTAAAGTCCTTTATAATTGGACCCAACTCGACTAAAAACTGATATTTTGGACTCAGAAGTACTTGAGCACCATTATTATGTTTTTAATGTGGAAATCATTTCTTTATGGAAAAGGAATATAATCCATATCAAGACTTCTACCAATGACAACGCACTATCTAAAAAGGTGGAGATATATATGCCCTTGTGTTTCTAAACACATGCATCTCAAATTTTGTGGAAGAACTCAGAAAAAGTGATATGAGTCGGTATATTGTTAAAGTATGCAATCAAGAGATTCGCTATCTTTAGTAAACTGTTCAACCTAAAAGTGGTTGGCATGCAAAGTGAGATTCTCTTGACCCATTGAGATGAAGAAATTTATCAAATTAAGCTAATTGTTGAAAAAATTGAAAATGGAAAGAACCCCGAAGTAATGAGGGTCATGCGTACTGGCTCATGTGAAGCATGTGAAAAGGGACATATATATATTAAGACAAAGATGTATTTTTGTACCCGGTAGTAATGACACCAAAGTACAGGTATCAATCGAACATAATATAAGATCAAGCGAAGATGTAATTCTAGCTCGCATCAAAATAAAAGAGTTGGGAATGAATCTTGTTACTGGTATTAGTACAAGCAATGTAATGCAGGTACCATAGTAGCAATCGATTTCCATAGGTTGATCATACTTTAGACGTCAACTTTATTGGCAAGAAGAACTTTGCTTGGCCAATTGACTATTTAATTGAACCAGATCCAATGTATGCGCTTATGGAATGAAAAATACATCATTCCCACGAGACATAAATTCTCTAAAGCACTTGAGATATATTTGGATGAAACGTCACATATATTCACTCTAAAGTAATTGAGTTGAATCCGACTTTTGTTACGCAATAAGGCCACACCACTTATTAAATCTCTCAAGACTCAATGTCTAACTGATAGTGGTTTTTCTTCTACTAATTTAAGGAACATGCACTAGTTGTTGAACTAATTCCTTATAATGTGACTACGATGATTGGATCATCGAGCGAAGCACTGCTTAAAAATTTGGTACGAAGATGGAACAAAGACTAAAAGTTGCATAAGCTCTGTATGTACTAAGGGCTAATCACACCCTGTTAAGTGCAAAGGGTGTTCATGCGTGAACTATTACCTACCTTTTTGGAAACTTACAGTGAGAATGAAGTTGATTGCATCTATCAAAGAAAGTCTTCTTTTCTTGTTAAATTAAGGTCGCTCTTGTTGTTCTTTTGGGAATGCCGTTTTATGGGGGAGAGTTCTTAATTGAACATATACTTAATTTCCAAATCTTTGTGGGGAGTGCGGCTATGGAATATTGTAGGAGTTATCTTGTAGCTTTATAAACCCCTTGATGAATACACTAAATTTCGACTATGTGAAATCATCAAAACAAAGTTGATATGTTCTCTTTTAGTCATGAAGTATCCCTTTGAGAATTTCATTATGATCCCACTAGTTTTACTAGCTTTGCCAATTTATATTGACAAAAAAGGGGAGAATTATTTTGTAGTTCACACTACATATACATATGGTTTACGTATCATTATGTAAGGGGTAGTGGTTTTCATTGTGAGATGAAGGATTGACTATAGATGTATGATTTTTTTCTGAAATAGGAGATAGAGTAGATAGACTTTTGGGTGATAGATGAGTTCAAGTCTCCACATACCTTTTGTTGATGAAGTTCCACAAGCTCCCCTTAGTAGTTCTTCGTCTTCAATCAATGAACGTCGTGAAGTCTAATGCGCAACTACACTTTCTATCCTAATCCGAGACTTAGCTATAAATAGACTAGAAATCAAGACTTATAGTTTTGGCAACTAAACTTGACAACAAGCTTGAGATAGAAATGCTTGCGAGTTCGACCGAGCAGTGCTCTAACAATCTTCCCATTTGCCAATTTTGGTGACAAAACTATCAATACATATGGAATACAAAAAAAATAAACTTTGTAGCTCTCAATCCAAATGCTTGATTTCCTTGGTTCTTCAACATTACTCGAAATCTTCGTAACTTCCAAGTACTCTAGTGATTCTAAATGTGTTCAACTCAGCATCATAGTTGTTGAAGATCCGTAGCTATAACAATGAGAAAACAGTTGCTCTCGATCATTGTTATACAGTGTGTTAGAGCATAGCTCGGTTGAACCCACCAAATGTTGGTATTTCAAGTTTGGTTGTCATATTTTAGGGAATCAAAACTCAATTAAAGAGTCGCTTGATTATATACTAGAGACAACTTCGTATAGGTTAGGCTAGAAAGATTAGGATTATGAGACATACAAGTATTACTCGAAGACTTGAAGAATGAGAAGAAGTAAAAAGGTACATCGACGACATCATCCTTCCTATTGAGGTTAGAAATATTTTGACTTGAACTGTTTTATTCCCAACATATCTTTCAAGTCGTGCAATATTGAAAACATAAATTCGAAGCTGTGAATGATATACTCTAGTAGACATAGTGTTAAGGAATTAGAATACAAAGTATAACGCTTATATTTTGAACTTCGTATATAAGACATCAACATAATCGTATGAATGCTATTGAGATTATGTGTATGGGTGATGGTGAAGATTTCATCCTAGGAAACAATGTTTACATTCGTTTAAAGGAAGTACATTCATGAACTTGTTTTATGAATCGAAAGGGAAATCGCTAGGCTTATTGGTATTGTTATTCATTGCATATCTTTGGATTACCAATAATTTGTGAGATAGTAGAACCGATCATAACTTGTTATGTATTCTCTATATAAAAACAGAGTTTTTTCGAGCGCTCTCATTAACTGGAGCTTCTGGTTGATTATGGCCCCACCATTTAAAATTTCGGCCAATAAAATTAAAGTTAGAATCTTACATTATATAATATATATTTTCAACCAATCACATTCAAGAAAAAATATTATTTAAAGCATCTAATCTAATAATATCTCCTAAAATTCTAAAAGTAAATAAATAAATGAAGTAGTCTAATAATACTGATTAAATATTAAAATATAAAAGATAAAATCACGATTTAACAAAAGATATTATGAATCATTCATCAAAATTTAATCACAAAATTAAATTAATCATAAGAATAAAAAATAATTCAATGTACACTTCTGATAATTATAAGCATATCTTAATTACAATTCCAAACTACTGATATGTAAATTAACTATAATTGAAACTCCAATGAAATTAAAAACCTGGCGAGATTGGGGTATACCCAATTTTAAGTGGACTCTATTTTAAGGGTAAAGGGGGAGGCCTATGGGTAAAGTTACAAAACTACCCTTTCCCATTATAACTCTAATTACTACCCTAAATCAGTTTTCATTCTCTTCATTTCATCTTCTTCTCTTCTTCTTCTCCTCCTCAAACACATTATCGGCTCCTCCATCCCCCACCACCGAAACTCGTCGATTAATTCGTCGTAATCGTCGATTCCAAAGTTCCGATTAATCTTCAAAATGGATCCGCGACGACCTAGAGCAAGTCGTATGAAAGACGCTAATCGAAAACCCAATGAGTATAACCACGGAATTGCAAGTTTGGTTCAAAAGAAAGTGAAGAAAAAAACAGTTGAAGAAGGAGAATTTGCGATCAATAAACACGAGAAATGGTGCGATTAAGAAAGTAAGGGCCTACTTAAACTCACTCCAGTACTTCAATTTCATTTTTGCATGTCAAATTAGGTTAGAAAAATCGAATGTTTGAATTCGCAGTTATTTGGCTGGCATGGTATAATGCTATCGATCCTGCCGACATTTTATATTTAAGGTTGGCCGGCAAGCTAATAGGTTGAAGAACTTGCCGGCTACTTAGTATCTGTAACTGCTACTTGCAGGGCCGGGAAGGTATTAGGTTGAATCACTTGCCGTCATATGTTTTTTTTTGTTAGCCGGGTCGGTTGTGAACTTTAACCTTGTCGGATGTGTTCAATTTTTTTGTTGCGCCTCCTAATGCCTTTAAGTATGAAAGTCGGAATGGTTACCATTCCGGCTGTATGTTATCCGGTAATTTATGGGTAATAGACCTTTCCAACCTGTAATATGGAAAATCCTTGTGTCATATTTGTTATAAGCCGGTTGGTTATTTGCATGATACCCCACCGGCTATTGTTTAGCCGGCATATATGTTTTAGTCGAACCTTCCGGCCGTTGTTCCGCTGGGTTGGTTGTATTTGACGACCCTGCCAACCTATATATATTTTTTCTTATTCGTTCTTGTTCAGGTTGCAAAAGGCAAAGAAGAAAGCAGCTCTGAAAGCTCTTAGTCCTCCTTCAAGACCTCCTCGTGTTGGTGAAAAACTCTTCACTTCAACACATCGAGGGGCATACGTTGTGCCGGGAACACTCAAGATCAGTGTACCGAATGATTCTAAACCACCATCGGAACCCAGTGATTCAGACGACACTCCAGATGAAGACCAATCAATTCCATCTGGTAGAAGAGGTGATGATGATGATGTTGATGAAAGAACTCCGACTCATGGAGGAGGTAACAATGATGATGATGATGATGATGATGGTGATCAGGACATGCCTAATGTTGGAGGAGGTAATGATGATGATGATGATGATGATGGTAATGGAGATTAAGATAAGGATATCGAAGATGAAATTGTTGAAGAGGCAGTGGAAGAAGAAGAAGAAGGAGGAGATGGAGAACAAACTCTAGCTATTGTTCAACAAACCGAAGCTTCAACTTCAACTAAAACCGAAAAGAAGAAGAGGGTGATCACTAAACCATCTAATTCCCACATGCCTGCCCCTCACTTGATGGTTACACTGGAAAATAATGAGTCTCCAATGGGGACCCCAAGATATGGTGGAAATGTTATTTTTGGATACAAAGACTCATGGGCATGTACGATCCATAATACTATCGTAAGTAATCTCAATCCGTCTTTGTTTTTTACAAGTGTGTATCTATCTTAAATTTGCATCAAGTGTTTGTATTTATTTTCATTTTGTTTTTTTGGTATTTAGGATCACAAGCATGCCGTCCGTCTCATGAGGCGCCAAGCTTCATGTTCAGTGACTAAGACTTGGGATCTTAAGGATGAATGTGAGGAGGTGCAAGTGATTGTCAAGAACTCCAGGTTGTGGCCTGCGGTGGAGAGTTTGAATATTGAGCATGATAGAGTTACCGTATATGCATTCTGTGAGAGGTTCTACGGAGAGACTGATACAATGTTATTCCCATTCGGTGAGATAGTGATAACTCCCGATGATGCTCATCAAATTCTAGGCCTCGAGGTTGAGGGAAAAGCAGTCAGTGAGGGCTTCGATGATAATTTTGATTTCAAGGATATTTATAAATTGAACCAGAAATTGTTCGGTTGGAATCAGATTGAGACGGAGGCTATACTTGAGAAGAAGGATGGTCGTCTAAGCAAGAAGTTTAATCTGAAGAACTTGAGGGACACATTATGTGAGACCAAGAAAATGTTTGATAAGTAAGGAAGGGTGAACCCGGTGCGAATCAATGCTACCGCGTCAGCTTATTTGCTATACGTCCTGGGCAAATGTATCTTCCCCGACAGTTCCGGAAGCTTGGTCGACGCTAGTTATATGCAACTATTGGATCCCTTAGATAAGATGCATGATTATTCTTGGGGTACTGCGGTGGTCGCCTTCTTGAACAATGAGTTGACAAAGGGTTCTATGGCACTCACTTCCCAAGTTAACGGAAACATATGTCTCTTCCAGGTAATTTTATTGTCTAAATCATTTATATTTGCAAAATTCTCGTAAGATAAGATTCTTACTAAACTTTTTTTTTTTTGCATAGGTTTGGATATATTTGCACTTCCCTTATTTGGTGAAAGCCAACTCCTACATCAAAGTGGATGCGAATGTTGCGGTTAATAAGCCAAGAGCGCAAAGGTACAGTTTTAAGGGTACTCAGGATAAGGATATGCCACAAAATCTTATCAAACTCCGAATTGCCATCGACAAATTGACTGCGGAGGAGGTGATATTTGATCCGTATGGAGATGCTAAAACTCAAGGTTTAATCCAAAGGAGAGATGAAGTTGCATTATACTATGGACCCTTGTTGTTGTGCTCCGGTGGATATTCAATGTATGATCCACATCGGGTAATGCGACAATTGGGTTACGTCCAAGAAGAAACTCATTTCGATGAAGAAAAGCCGTTCTTTACTGTGAACAGGGCTGATTGTACCACGTCCCAAAAAAATATTAGTGTCTCTTACACTCCAGCACCAGTTCAAGAACATTGGAACGATAGACGTGGCCGTAAAATCTATGTGAGTCTTTTGGACGAGGTGACCACCGGTCATGAAGCTACTGAGAAATACATGACATGGTACTTGGGTTGGGCTCGTCCTACTATGATTAGGGAACCGACTGCTGAAGAATTGGCTCGTAAGAAGAAGATGGCATCGAAAGACCCAACAACAAGTCTTAAGAGCATTGTAAGTATTTTTGACTTGCTCGCTCTTATTGTTTTAAGATTACATTATCGAATCATTCTATTAATTGTTTTTTGTTTAATTGAAAATAGAAGGAGCATTTGAAGACCCTTGTGAAGGTGATGTGTTGCGCGAGAGAAAGAGGAGAGCCTTTGTCAATTGAAGAGCAAAGTAAGCAAATTGACAATGAGGATGCCACTGAATTGTTCAGGCAAGCTGAGGCTGAAGTAAAGAGGGAACAAAAACCTAGGAGGGAAGCACAAGCCAAGATGAATGCTGACAAAAAGAGGGCTCGTAGTGGTCGTGGTGGTGAAGGTAGTAGCAGTGGTGGTGTTCCTAAACGGGGTTGTGGTCGTGGACGTGGTCGTAGTCGTGAATGAATGCAGTCTCTAGTTTATTTCTTTAAGTTGTGTTGGACAAATGTTAAGGTTAACGGTTGGACAATTTTTTTTTTTAAGGTTTATGGGACATGTTTTCGTATTTTGGACAACAAGTGTTGGATTTCTAGTTGTTGAATGAATGGTTTGTTTAGCTACGTAAAGTTTCAATACTTATGCCGGCATGCTTATTTTAGGTTACTTTTTTGACCACATCAGAGCCGGCAGGGTTTTGAACTGTCAGACTGCCGGCCCTGACAGCAGACATTATTTGCATACTAGGATCGTCTGGGTAATCAGATCAAAACCTAGCCGGTTGTTAATAAGCCGACATGGTATTATATTATAGACCTTGCCGGCTAAGTGTTGCAGCAAACACCTTCTCCTGATGCCTAAAATCATCAAAGGTCGGCATGGTAACAAAATTCCGACCATGCCGGCAAAATCATAGCCGGCATGGTAATGACCAATACATTCCCGGCGGATACACAGAAGAAAATATTCTTCTGATGCCTAAAATCATATAAGGTCGGCATGGTAACAAAATCACGACCATGTCGGCCGGTACGTGGTCGGAATAGTTGACAAATAAAAACCTCGCCGTCAATATTAAAATTCAAATTTTTTGAAAGTACAATTGCATTGATTGACTTGTACTTATGCACTATAACGGCCAAATTTGGGCACCATCCTATAAATACACTACTTATCTCTACAAAGCAACACACAAATATTTGCATATACTCTTCAAAGCTCATATCATCATACACTCCATCTAACTCACCCAATAGCTCTCTACATACAAGAAATGGCATCATTTGATTCAAACGAAGATTTGGCAATCACCAAAGCATGGTATGCGGAAACTCGAGTTAGACGTCAATCCTCTGTTAGGGTGGATTCCGTAACCTTTTGGTCTAGGGTACACAACAAATTTAGCCAAGAATTTGGAAATCCTAATGGAAGAAGTGTTCAACAAGTCCATGATAGGCACCTAGTCATCGAAAATGCGATACTTGCTTATTTAGCGATCCAAAAACCAATTTTCAACGCTCCACACTTTAACTTGTCCATTGAACAATTTGTAAGTTTTTTTGTGGTTTATTTTACGTGATCAATGTTGTTTGATCTTCCTACTAAACACCACTAACAAAGTAAGTTTGTGTTATGTTTTTGTAGCATGAAGTCGCCAAAGCGCGCTATTTGGAGGAAAAGGGGGAAGCATTCGCATTCGATGCAAGCTATGAATTCATGGAATCCAAAACCCCGGAGTATGCCCCAGAGATGATGGAGGGTGTATCGTCCTCGGACGAAGACTGATGGCTTTAGAAGTTTTTGTATAGGTTTTGTGGGTAGACCTCTATGTAAACCCTCACGAGACTATAACTCGTCCACTACCTAGGGGTTCAAAGGCTTGGAACATGCTAAGTGCATTCGTTTTTCCTTCGACAAGGAGTTAGGTTTTATGTTTCAATCAATGTAGTAACCAAAATTGCATGAATAAAGTGAATTACATCTTCCCATATTCTGTTTTCTATTGGGTATAACTACAGGCCGGCAATGTTATAAATCATTAGCATGCCTACTATAGGTCAGCCGGCAGTGTTTGTAATTATGTGCATGCCGAGGACATTATAGCCATCATGGTAGGAAATATTTACATGCCGACCGTTAGATTGTTGGCCCAAGATAGTCGACATATTATTCATTCAAAGACCCTTCCGGCTTGAAAATTGTCGGCGTGTTATTCATCCGCAGACCATGTCGGCTTGACTTTGTCGGCATCCTATTCAAACGCAGACCAAGCCGGCGGATCTTAGTCGGCACCTTATTCAAACCTGGACCCTGCCGACCTTTCATATTTTCAAAACTAAATTTTTTGATCGAAATCGAACTCATAAGACAGATAAAAGGTTTAATTTACTGAATTCATAATTTCAAAATTTTAATCTAAACTCAATTAATTAACCTAATCAGAATTTTTAGTGTTAATTAAACAAGGGCATTTTAGCCATTTAGAAAATACAAGGTTAAGGGGTGGCTTGGTTTTACTTCATAATGACTAGATTTTGTCTTATTGGGTATACCCCAATTAGTCTGGGTATACCCCAATCTCGCCAGGATTAAAAAAGGCTTTTGAGCAAATTTAAATCAGTGATTAAAATCAAGAACGTATAAAATTATAGATGCTTACGTGCAAATCGAAGTGTGCTTCCTCTTCCATATAATAATTGATTTTAATCCTGTCCAATAACCAACAACAAAAAAAGATCGTTAATAGTATAAAATCATGGAGTGTTTGAAATTGATATCAAGCAAAACAATATTAACAGAAAGGTATAATAGAAAATCATGAAAGAATTTCGATATATTTTTCAATTTCTATTGTAGTGGATGGAAAAGATAAATAGGCAAGCAGGGAAGGAGATTTCATTCATTAGAGAGAAACTATGTTACATAGATATATTCCCTTATATACAATAGGAATAAGACCCTATATACTATATTGGCCCGCACATCCATGGGCTAAAGCCCTACAACACTCCCCCTTGTGCGATCCAATAGAACTTCATATGCAGTGCTTCAGATGTAGTTCTTCAAATGTCGTTCTCTCCTTGATGACTTGTGCCGAAATCATTTGCCTTACTAAAACTTTGACAAGAAAAACCCAGTGGGATAAAACCTTGGTACAACTCTTCACATGTAGTACTTCACATATTGTCTCGTATTGTACATGTAGCTCATCACATGTAATACGATCTTCAAAGATCGATGAGTCTAAGTTAATTGCCTCGTTAAAACTTCGTCAAGAAAATCCAGAGGGACAAAACGTGAACTAAAGAAAAAGAGTACAATATTAAGTAAACTTAGAACATAGTTGGACTCGAATATGTTGCCTCATTAAAACCTTGACAAGGAAAACCCAGTTGGATAAAACCTTGACGAAGGGAAAAGAGTACAACGTGACAGATGCAAGTAAAGGTGATCCGTTGCAGATGATCACTTTGCTCCGTTGAAGTTGACTAGTTGTTTCACAACTCTTAAGGCAGAAAATCCTCGTGGGAAAGATAATAGCCTTAGTTGGGAAATTACATTCCCGGTGTTTGTTGTTGTCTCATTAAAAACCTTGCCGAGTAGCAAAACCCTGTGGGAAAAAGTAACCTCGGTGAAGGAAAATAGTTCAACACACCATTAAATTCTCCCCCTGATGTCAGACAATTTTCATTAGTCTAATGCATTCAAAAGGAGTTTATCACACTTTACTTTTGTGACTTGAATGTTTATAAGACCATGTTGTTGATTCTGGAAGTTACGTTGCTTAACAGACTATCGCATTTCATTTCTTTGATTCAGATATTTTCGGTAATATCAACGCGATCTTTATGTCTTCAACATACTTGATGCTTTAGTGTTGTCTCGCTAAAAACCTTGTCGAGTAACAAAACCCTTCGGGAAAAACTATTCTCGATCCAAGGGAAAAAGAGTACAACACAACTTCAATTTCGAAGTAAATTATGTCGACATCATATCCTCGAATCCTCCCCCTGATGTCGCCATCACCACCTGATTACTTTCAGAGTTGTTATCAATTGTTACTTTAGTCATGTACTTTTCGAATTGAATATCGGTAATGACCTGGAAAATAGCCTACCGTATCTCCCCCTGATTACTTTCGTTTGAGAAGAGATTATTATTCCTTCATAATCAACAACCTTAAGATTGCACTTTCATTAGCATTCCTTTTTATATCTTTGCAGGGATAAAACAATTTTACGTCAACGGTTACTTTTAAGTACATGATTACATTCACTATACCATTCCAATGACGTTGCGTTGGCGCGGAGCTATATCTAGCTAACAAGTTCCCTGATGATGTAAAATTTAATCGAGTACATTATTATACTAAGTACAACAATGCGTCTATTGTACTTAGATAAGGTAATTTCATCTCCCAACACATCTTCGTCATCTTCCTTTAGACGAAATGGTCACATACTTACATTTGAACCTCGACTAATCATGGAAGTGCTATCAGGATGCATGTCTTTGTTAAATTTCCTGACAACTTTAGACAAATGCAAACTGGTGGGGTAATATACCACAAACTCAGTATTCGATCGAGCAATCTCCAGATTTTTCATCTCAAATTCGGATTTCAAATAGCTTTTAAAGTCTCTTATTACATCAAGAGTACATATCATGTCTGTAACATCAACATAAATAGCTATAATTCCAAATCAAGAACTTTCTTATGAACACGCAAGGAAAAATAACTTACTTGTCTATCCCCTCCAAATCAAATAGCCACTTAGACGGGTATACCACATCCGCCTGATTGCTTGAATCTATAAGTAAGCGTTCTATCTAACTATAAACGCATTCTGTGGTTTAGATTCATTTGATTTGGGAAACAAAAGTCTATCAAGTACTTTTGTAAATATCTTCTATATCTTGATGCTTTTAGAGATACGTAACAACCACATACATATGCTGCATTTCAAGTCCTTTTGAAATTACCAAGCTAACTAAGTAGCGGAACTCTATAACGTTCATTACAAGAGAACAATTCCAGGGCTTTGTGAGAAACCTCGCGCCACAAGGCGAGTCTTTGTACTTTAAGACTACTTTATTCTTATTATGCTTTATGACAAATTAATTATGTATGTCCAATAGGCTTTACACTTGGTTTGGTTAGCACTACCACGCCAAATACCCGTATATTTGCCAAAGAACTAAGTTCTACCTGGATTGTGTAGGCCAAATATGCTATTTATTTGAAATTAATCAAAATAAAGAATGGTTCGATCTCATTGTGCTCTACTTATAGAGCAACTAGTTATGGATTATATCATCATTGTGCACGCATGATCCTTCCATTGATTCATGTGCATTCTCATAATCCGTCAGGATTTCATTGTTCTCTAGTATCATTTAAAACTTCGGAGCGTCCTCCCATTTGATTCATGGACATATTCGGAGACAATATTATGAGATGATTTCTGATGATATAAATAAGTTGTGCCTTACTCACCTACTTCCTTTCTAGGTGAGCATTGATCGAACCTGGTGGTCTCTCCATCTTCCTTTATGGAGCCAAGGCCTCAACTACACTTCCACCAAGTGTAGTTGCAACACCTTAGTCTATGGTGTACCCCATACTGAGGATTTCTAACCTTGCAGGAATATTTGCAGCTGGTATGTGTGATCTTGTCTCTTTAGCAACGTCAGTGTACATTCTGAAAATCGATTATTCTTTGTCACTTCACGTTACATTTGTGGAGCAATAGAATAAATATGAGACACAGTGGGAACACACCACGAAAATTCCTGACGTCCCTTAGAAAATACATTTTCTATCTCCCCCTAACGGCGGGAAGATTGTCTCATTAAAATGACAACTCGGTAAGAGATCTCCTGCCAAAGGTTTTAAAATGAGGATAATTGTTGAGAGTAAATATCCAACAAAATTACGTACTTAATCATTTTCGTGACCTATCATAGTACGATGTGGACTCGTAATGGCACATATATAGTGCAACCAAAAATGCGTAAAAACACGAATGTCAGGCTTAAATCCAGTTACCAACTGGTACGCAGAAAAGGTTGACTAATATTGGGTTATAAAAAAATTAAGTAAGATGCGTGTAATATTGCATATCCCCAAAGCAATAATAGATAGGTTGGTACGCATAACCTATTTCTTAGACACCATCTATAACCTTTGATGGTAGCCTCTGCGAGACCATTGGGTATAAGATGCTCTATATTGATCCTATTAAACATGCAATATTCATCAAGTCCTTTTGATGTAAATTCTCTAGCATTAACAATGGTGGTTAGCCTTTGCACTTTTCATTGTGTGGTATGTGCTAGTAGTTTTCAAACGTATTTTTTTTTTTGAGTAGTCCAAAAAGTCAAAACATTCACCAGATCCATCAGTCACTTTAATGATCCGCATTCTGCATGAATATTTTTCTAAATTTCACCTTATTTTCTTTGTAATATGGAATTTTTACCATTTGCATCTTAGGATGGTCTCTATCCTGTTTTACTGAAGACTTTGTAAAAATTAATGAGTGATATGCTTTCTTACCTAAAAGCATAATGGGAAGGGGGGTTGTGCATCTAGTAATTTAGAAAACACTTATTGAGAGATATGTCGTCACTTTGCATTCTGTCAATCTTTTTCCCATTTTCGTTCACTCAAATAAAGTGATATTTGTAAGAGTTCTTTCAAAACAATCATCATGTCACAACCAAAGTTCCTTTATGGTTATGCCCAAAGCCTGTATGAGTCAGTTTCCAACATTTCATCGTTGGAGTCAATATGATTCAATAATCCAAATATTATAGTGAATTACATTGCACTAGATTGACTCATTAGTTTCTCTAAAATATATTTCATTCTAAATATATTAGAGACTATAAAAGATGCAATCAATTACATTCTCATCATTTTGATGTTCCACATGATATCCATTTGCACGGGTTACTTGGGAATTTAACAAGGTGTGATTATCTCTTGGTACATCTAGATATTTTGCTACGTCTTTGTTCTATCTTGAAAAAAAAAATTGAGCAGTGTTGCGCTCGATAAGATAGTCAATTGGCCAGGCAAAGTTCTTGTTTCCATTAAAGTTGATGTGAAAATTGGTTGTTACTATGATACACACACATTATATTGTATATACCAATACCTATGACCAAGGTGTATTTCCAACTCTTTTATTTATGATGGGAGCTAGAATTACATTTCAGCTGATCCCATGTTCAATTGATACCTATACTTTGGTGTCATTACTGCTGAGAAAAAAATGATAATATTTTTTTTTTCATGATATATATGTCCCTTTTCACATGCTTTATATGAGTCGGTACGTCTAACCCTCATTACTTTGGGGTTCTTTCCATTTTCAATTTTGCTACATTTAGCTTAATTTGAGAAATTTCTTTATCTCAATAGGCCAAGAGAATCTCACTACACATGTCAACCACTTACTTTAGGTTGAATATATTATTAAAAATATTTAATTCTCTTGTTGTCATACTTCAACATATACCGGTTCGTTAGTATTATGGATGAAGTAGAGAAATGAAAATTTTCTGACTCATATAATCTTTTGTGAGTTCTTCCACAAAAATTGGAATACATGTGATTTTATTTGAACGTATGTTTGATCGCTGTCGTAGGCGTCAAAAATAAATTACACTTTCTTACTACTCAAAATATATAATGAAGCAAGGGCAAGAAAGGATCGTTCCCACAGAGAGGTCTAGGTTGTCAAATTGTTTCGGTATCTTATAAGTAACACGGGGGATTTTCTGATTGTGTAAATAAAAATAAACAAAAAGCAAAACAATAAAAAGTAAACACGCAAATCAAGAATGAGAAAGAATTGGTCATGGATTTCGTTTTCATTCACAAACATGTTTTCAACACAATAACTAGAATTGATATTTTAATCTCAACTTTTATCAAAGGCCCTAGAATACCTTGATCGCAAGAATATCCCGCTAATCTCCTCTTGTTATCAACAAACACATTAAAAGATGCGAATATGAATTCTATCTAAAGGAACAACCTAACGTGTAAAAGCACTAATCAAGTTTAATTCCCTAGATGCATTAAGTTCTATGAAATCAGGCCAATCAAAGCAATCGAACGTGTAAAATCACTAATCCGATTTAACAAAGGTTATGGTTCAAATAAGATCATAAGAATATATCTCTACAAACTATAATCTTATTTATGCTACTTGCAATCAGGAATTATCACTTTTTCGTATAACAACCCTAATCTAGCAATAAAGATGAAAGCAAACTCAATCGATTCGCGACTCGACTAAACAAGCATTCAAATCATGTAACAATATTAATGGTGAATCATAAACGATAATATGAGAGCAAACTAATTTATTGCACAAAAATTCATGGTTGGAAATCCAACTAATCCATAACCAAAAGAAAACTCTAGCTCATATTCATGGAGTTCATAACAAGAAGAAAGAGAAAAGATTTCATGTTGTAAACCCTAGAAAACAAAGTAGAGGCAAAAAGATAGAAAAAGATATAAGATATTCCCCAAGTTGTAGAAGACTTTTCCTTTTTATAGCTTTTCTCCAACTTCTAAAATTAGGTCTTCTCAAAACCCATCTCCAAGTGGTCCACCAAGCCCATGTGTGAGAAAAAACCCATGTAAAATTATGTCCAAAATTCGTCGCCGGAGAACTGGGATTGTGGCCGGAAATCGGCCGGGAAAGTCGCCGGCAAACATCTCAGGTGACCGGTAAAGTCAAACCGGTCAACGAGTCAACTCGGACGATTCAAATTGGTCACTCAGTCAAAATCACTGAGTCAGTTCAGCTATTCAGACGAGTCAGTCTGGCTCAGTCTGATTCACTTTGGGCTAGGCCATTTGCAGTCTTGCACAGGCTTTATGTTGTGCTGCACAATCATTGTG
Source organism: Papaver armeniacum (assembly GCA_023531295.1). Lineage (NCBI taxonomy): Eukaryota > Viridiplantae > Streptophyta > Magnoliopsida > Ranunculales > Papaveraceae > Papaver > Papaver armeniacum. The sequence continues at coordinate 215,708 of JAJJWW010008239.1, read as the reverse complement.
CTTCCAATCTCAGTTCACTGCCACACCAGCTACTGCAGATCCAACTGCTCTTCGCATTGCATCGCAACCTTCGTAATATCAACACAACTTCCTCCATCCCTGCACTTTCAACTTCATCAATCCGCATCAGAACCACAACTAACAGTTGTAAAAGCTGCATCTTCAAAACTTGAAATCCCTGCTCAGAGCTCCACACAGATTCTCAGTTTCAAACTCCATCGACTGCAATCTGTCAAGTCAACTCAACTTCAGTGAACAACTTTATCTGGTCAAGTTCTTGCCATCTCAACTTCAGCTCACCATGCTTCCATCAGCTGCAATCTCTACCTGAACATCTAGTCCTCCAACAACAGCTGAAGTCTCAGCTGCACTTCATTCTTATTCTTGTTGAGAGCCACCTGAAATCAGCTCATTTGCCCATAGCACCACCAATTCAATGCACCTGCAACTCCATCCTTGCAACACATTCAACTCAGAGCCTGCAAATTCATCCAGCTCTACCACCAATTCCTTATTCGAGCCTCTATTATAAACTGCAACCTCTCGCATCCCTGTTATCACCAACACCATGAACATCAGCATCATCAACATTTCTTCTTAGGTTCAAGCTTCACCAACTGCTCATGACTTGCAACAGTGGCAACAACCACCGGACTTAAGCCCTGACAATATTCAGCCTGCCTCGACCCAGCTGCTCCATTCCACCTGTTGTCAATTCACACACACAGCTCCGAATGCAGCTCACAATATTACCTTCAGCTCCAAACCACCAACCAAACTGAAGCACAACAAACCTGCACAACCCCTTGGTTCCTTCCTCACTTGCACCTCGGACTCGAGCTCTCAGTCCATATCAGCTCATTACACTGCAAATCTATGGCACCATCACCAGCACCAGCCTCAAGAGCTTCAATTTACCATCACTTTCTTCATGTTTCCACCTGCAGCTCTGTGTATGAACACAGCTTCATTAACCCCCTTCTATGTGACCACCATTAGCACCATCTGCAACTGGTTCTTCAACAGCGCCACCAATCCATTAATTCAACAATCCCATGGCAGCATCAATCTCATCTCAACTCAACAGCCTCAAATCCAAACCCCAAATTTGTTCTTCTCATAATCTTCACTGGCAACACCAGATTCCACCATCCACAGATCAACACCTTGATTAAGCATTTGATACCCATCGATCTCTTCCACCAATACCTCCATCTCCTACATCATTTCTGTTCAGGGAAGAACTCACAAATCAAAACCTAATTTCATCTTCACAAACTCCTTTCTCTTATCGATCTGCTTCGTTTCTAACACCATCATCTTGAGTTACTTCTTGATTCATTCAGACCCATCTTTTCTTCTCATTCCTGTAACTCTTCACCGAACCAATTCTTCCATCAGAGACCATCCATTGGAATCAAACCCAACTTCTGCAGCTTCCTGAAATTGCAACAACACCCTTCTCTCCCTGTATGGCAGCAACCCATGAAAATCAACCACTCAACATCTCAAATCTTCATTCCCTCTCGTCTCTTCTTCAATTCAACCAAAACCCATCTTTTCAAAATCATCACCGACTTGGTTCCACGATCCGTATTCTCAAATCTGAGAGTATCCCAAATTAATTCCTTTTGCAAACCCTAACATCAATTATTCAGTAGCTTCATCTTCACTCATTTACCCGCAACAGATTCCTTTCTTCTCAAACCCTAGATGACAGCAACAACAATCACTCGTCGCCATCTCCTCTCTGTGAATTTGGCAGTCTCTCTCTGAATTTCAGGTGATGAAAATGATTGAGAAGATAACACTTCTCGATTTAGGGGACTGAAGTAAGGCTCGTTATACAACACCTGGTAATCTTGATAAGGGGTAACTAAGCTGGTTGTCCCTTAACCTAGGCTCGGCTCCTGATAGTGTCTGCCCATGTAATGACCTTTTTGCCCTTTCAGCTCAAATTGAATGATTTCTTCTTGTTTTTCTCTGTGCGACTCCAGAGTACCTAATAACTCAAAAACACGCGTAAAGTACATAATTCACAAGAAAAATAGCAAAGAAAGCGTAACTACTAGATAGTAAATTAGGTGTTTTAGACACCTATCAATGTTTTGAAACAACTGACATATTAATAGTCGAGCAAGTGGATACATTTCAAGAAACATTCAAATTTTTGGGAAATTATCAAGTATCCAATAATGGTGCTCAAGTACTTCTAAGCCCCAAATGAATACATTGGAATTGAGTTGGTACAACCAATTGAACAAAATATAAACATCATTCAAAAATAGCCAATATCATATTCAAGAGAAAAAAATAATAATAAAACCAAAATTCTTAATGGTCGAGATCAACAGTCATAGTTTAAATTGACCGCCTATGACTTATCTTAAAAAAAATAGAACTAGGCATGTTCTAAAAAAATGGACAAACAAATAAAGCCCATAAAGTATTGTCACATACCTCAAACTTTGTTTCCCATTGCATTTACACAAAATCAGAACAGGCTTGGTCCCGCACAACCCAAACCGGGTTAGAGTCGATGACAGACGCAATCACACCGGCCGAACCAGATACAACTTGGATCGTGTGAACCGGGACGAGTTGGATCACCGAGTTGGAACGGGACAGGATCAGACCGAGTTGAAACGGTACTGGATCGACCGAGTTGGAACGGTACAGAACCGGTCTGAGTTGGAACGGGACTGGATCGGTATGAGTTGGGTAGGACCGGACAAGACCCGGACACCTGCTGGACCGGACATGATTGTTCATCTTTTCTTCATCTTTTTCACACGAACAGTAAGGGTTTCTTCCCCACATTCCCACCGACGTAAATCCAGATCCGCACCCATAGGTAAAGGATGCAGGAGACGAACAGATGCAGGAGACGAACAGATTTCTTCTCGGACGCGAACATGAGTTTTCTCTTTACAGAGATTTCCCAACGGGCGGGCACCCAATCGCAACACAGATTAGTTATCGCAGCTGATACACAATCGCAACTACTGTAAAATCCAATCACTCAATTAATTAGTTATGGGATTATCACAACACAAACGTCATACACATCTATTATGAAGTCCAATCACTCAATTGATATTACGGGATTTGCACCAACATAGCTTGTACATCACAAAACAAATTAGTGCATACAGTAAGATCAAATCAATTTTTCAATCACCCACAACAACCATACATAAACAAATATTTTAAAATAAAATGTAACCATCTGATTGTTTATGGTTGTTTATGGTCAAATCAACCATCACCGATTGATTCCAGGGAAAATAAATTAAAAAAAAATTAGGAGAAAATGGATCCAATTAGGGGGGAAAAAAATCAGAATTAGGGAAAAAAATATATTAAATGTATATGAAAAATTAGATCCAACTTAGCTTATTTGACGATGACGATTCCATTGATTCCAACGATATCCAAAAACAATCCTTCAGGGATTTGATAGCAACCCAGAAAAGAAAAGAAAAATCAAAATCCATTGCCGCAGGGTTAGAGCTCGTGGTGATAACGTATTGTAGTGGATGGAAAAGATAAATAGGCAAGCAGGGAAGGAGATTTCATTCATTAGAGAGAAACTATGTTACATAGATATATTCCCTTATATACAACAAGTCATGTAAGCCCGTGCAAATGTCGGGCTAGTTCATTAACGGACCCGAAATAATTCATACATTTGCCCACAAAACTGTATTTACATAAAAAGTTTCAGACCGTCAACTTAAACTAACATGTCATAAGAAACTTAACGAATGCAAAACCTATATTTAAATCATAATTTCAGACCATCAATTCAACATAAAACTATATTTATAGCAAAGCCTAAATATATGACATTTTCATGATACGTACCACTATTGTGAACTTCTGATACTTATAAATCCTTGATAGCAATGAACTTCGTGGATTTCATGCATCCTAAAGTAGAAGGATGCTCGAAGATAACAAAGTTTTCGTGGATGATCTAGAGAGAACAGAGTTATAAACGGCCAACCCTGCCCTGAGATGACTGAAACTTCTTCTGTTTTTCACTTGAAACTGGAGGCATTAACTCTTTGTCGATTCACCAAATCTTTTCTTTCCCTCGATAAGTCTCACTCTTACTTTACAAACAGAACCATCACCAAAACTCCACAAATGATAATGCGATTCTCCCAGTTTCTTATTACAATATCCATTCGTCTTTTTTATTATACTTCCTTCATCAGGGACACTTTTTGAAGTGTTGATTCTCATTCCTTTATGCAATGCACATCTTTTAATTTCTTTCCTGGACTGGGACTTTGATCCAGCAGTACTCGATCAATTGACTTATTCTGGAACACTACTAATTATTCCCTTCCCTTTATGGTCTTGACATCTTTAATTTCCTTCCTCGAACAGGTTTCACATTTTTTTTTAGCTTTTTAAGACTCTTCGTAGCAGAAAGGGAGTGAAATATAAAGTACTATTGTTATTCACCAACCTTCTAATTAAGAAGATACTTTTTCTGTTACAACTAAATAACTTAAACAATACCGCGTATCTTAGGTAACTGTTGCTTCTTTTTGGAAACCAACAAATGTATCTTCTGTTTGTTAAGGCATACCTTCTGCCAAATCGCTCTTTCCATCATGCCCCTCAGCATTGCTGCAAAATCTCCTGCACCTCAAATAAAATCTCATCCTAGCATCCACCTGCCACTTCTATGCGGGTAACAATATCTGGGTCCAAAAAAGATTACCTAGCTAAAAATTTAATGCACGACATTCAACTCCCATCAATCAATAAGGTGAGAACCGCATGAAAGAAAACCTATACATACCTTTACTTTAAAGTCTTTAAGAAATTGTTTTTTTCGATCCCAAAAAATATTGATACCCTCCCGGTTAGGCACTACAATACTTGATCGATCAAATGACGTATGAAACATAAGCAGAGGTGAGAGAACCAATGAAAGAAACCATTACATACCTCTATTTTGAAATCTTTAAGAAATTGTCTTTTTCCATCCCAGAAACTGCTGATATCCTTGCGGTTAAGCAGTACAAAATTTGATCTCAACATAAGCCTGAATAGCATTTCCATTGTGAAATGTACATCACCATCCAAATACATGCATTCAATAAATACATCACCTAACATGGAAATGAATAAAGTGCATGTAAAGATAAACGTACATTTCTTAGTTGGGTGGGATCAACTCATTAATCCTTATAACACGGGTTGTCTAGGCGTTAAAAATATTTAAAGATGCTGAACTTACCTCTCCCGAAGAAGTGGAGGTGGAGGTTTACAAAAGGGACGTGTGTGTTGTGGGGAAGTTAATATGTATGAAATTTAGTCGAAATCCTGAATTTTTGCATGTACCGTGTAAAGCTGTAGAAGGTCCAAATTGGACCGTCCAATTGGTTATAGCTGTTCGGATTCTGTCTAAAAGGTAACCTGTTACCACGATCGGTTGTCGTTGCGTCAATCAAGTGCTTCACGGTGAAATCATGTTACTATTGGTTGCTTGCCAGAGAATTTGCTGATCGGGTCTTCTCCTTCCAATTGTCAATTGCCAGAGAACAGTCCCGCGCGTAGCAACTAATGTACAAAATTACAAATAATATTTGGCATAAGATATTCATTCCTTGAATCATTTGATATAAATAGTTGTGCCATATAATAGAATGCATCTTAGTATCTTACCATGAATACCGTTCTATCTCTTGTCATCATAACTTTAATCGTGAAATGGAACAATTTTTTCACTTTACGTCTACCTTCTTAATCACGTTTTTATAAGTATGTTTCAATGGTTCTGCAACTGTAAAAGATGGAGGAATGTTAAATTGGGAGAAAACCAAAATCCAAAAACGAAAATGTATTTCCAAAGTCGCGCGCGACAAAAAGAAAAAAATCCCATCATTACTTTCTGGCTTACAAAAGAGACGTTGTGCTGCAAGATTCTCACATCCTGTGAACCTAAGAAACATAAACAATGTTGAGAGTATCGTGTGCTCCTTCTGATGAACATTGCAAAAAAAAAAAAAAAAAAAAAAAAAAAAGAAGAAGAGGGGTTTGCCCATTATATACAACTGAACAGTTGTGTCGGTAACTCCACGTGACGTGTATGGAAAGCCATCTTTGGTAACAATCTCAAGCCAAAGGGCGTATCAATCTCAAGCCAAAGGGTGTATCTATTATGTTAGGTAACAACCAACAGACGTCCGTGTCCAAAAAACAACCAACAGACGTGTTTCTTCGTTGTAGGGCATGACAGCTAGGCATTTTTCTATTGGTTTTCCTGAATTTTTATGTGACATGTGGCGCTCTATTTGTATACCATTTCGTGGAGATGAATATAAGGACGCCACGTCAGCAAAATCATTCTCCTTTATATTAAGAAGAATTGATAGGAATAAGACCCTATATACTATATTGGCCCGCACATCCATGGGCTAAAGCCCTACAATAATTTCGATATATTTTTCTTAATATCATTCATTCCATATAAAAAATTGTGACCAAAATAACAAAATTTTAGATATATTTTAAAAGAATCCCAAAAAATAAATTCCGGGTATATATGGGAGATTTATCATTTTTGAATATTCTAAACATGGAATCCGTTATTTTTTTGTAAAAGAAAATTTACTAAAATAAAATCAAATAATTCTCACTATAGAAATGCTATCTTTTTTTTTTTTTAAATAAATATTGTAAATATTTTCTTGAATACAATCCGTGCGTAAACGCTAACAAAATCATTTTTTGGAGGTTTTTTTGGTAAATACAAAATTAATTCCTAATACCTCAGAGTAATTTTCTATCTTATTACAAAAGATACTTTTTTTTGTCAAGCTCGGTGTGTCTTTTTTTGCTCTATAAAACCTTCAAGCAAACCCAAAATCTCATTATTTCGGTACGCTTCTCTCCGTCAGCTTGAGCTTTTTTTCTTTTCCCTTTTTTTTTGATCGGTAGCTTGAGCTTTTTTTAATTGGGGTTTGTTGTCTGCATGCTTACATTAACATAGTTTCTGCAGATCGGTGGTTGTGGTTTTGTTTGTAGATCATCAGATCATCATAAGCAACATTGATCGAGAATCGTAATCGACGCGTATACCATGAAGGTGAATCCGCTGTATTTTGTTCTATAATTCGAACGCTATCGTATTTCATCCTGCATGCAATACAACTATTCACGTTTTTTTGGTTTGCATGGTTTCGAGTTTCCTATATATATATATATATATATATTAAAACCTGTCTTTTAAAGGAATTTAGTTTCCATGGTTGGTGTGCTTTGTTTATCCATCTATATCTTTCTTTCTTTGTGCTTTTGCAAGTTGGTGCATTTTTTTGATTTTTTGGTTTCAGATTTGAGATCACCATCTGTCGATGGCTGTTGATGTACGCCACAATATTATTGCTGAGGTTTGGTTGTTTATCTTTTTCTATTTCTCTCGGTTTAAGGTTTTGTTGACGGATTCATCCGTTCTTTATTTTGGTTGTTTTTGTTTTGCGTGAACCTCAAAAGTGTGAAAAGTGGTTGCGGCAGTGGAAACTCACACTAAAATCAAACGTCTAACACAAAATTATATACATGTTAAAAGTTTTAATCAATCAATATGTACAGATCGAGATAGTTCTTCTTCATGATCAGAAGTCCTATTTTTAAGAATGTTACAATAATCTTCTCAAATTAAACTGCAAGAAACCCAGTTTGGATCGAGTCTAATTAAACTTGTATTACCCAAAATTGAAGGAGGTTCTGAACAGATCAAGGGTTAGCAAAAGATTTCCCTAGATTTTTTATATGAATCTGATACGACTTCAATAAAATATCATCAACATTCAACGAAGAAGAAAAAACAAGTCATTTGGATCATCAGTTGCTTATGATAGCATGAGAATTTTGTGGATATCATTGTAGTTGTAACTGTGTGATAATCAAATGAAAATGATGAGAAAAGAAGTTCATGTACATGGATTAGAGAAAACCATAAAAAAAGATGCTTCACATTAACTTGTTATCTCTCTAATGACATGGCCGAAAGAAAAATCATATTTTCCGCCACATCGCCTGCCATGTCAGATTAGCTGTCAAGTAGCTGTTAAAATGCTGGTCAAATAGCATTTTCGGGAAACTCACTGAGTATTGATACAATTATTGTCATAATTTTGTTTTGCATAAATTTCAAAGTTGTGATCAATTGCTGCGGCAGTGGGAGCTTATGAGTATTGACATCGGTTATTTTGGAACTATGCGGCCATGAAAATGTGTAAGGTATAGAAATTAAGGTGAAATACTGTTGTTGTTGTTGTTGTTGTTTTTTTTTTTTTTTTTTTTTTTGATTTGTTTCGAACCCTTTGTTATTTGATATGGATGTAAGTTTGAAAGTGTGTTTCATTAGGGATAATGGCTCCGGCAATAGAATGAGTTGAGTTTGGGATGAAACCTAAAAATTTCTCATCTTATTGACAGGGTTCTCACGACCAAATTTTCCACTAGACATGCTCTAAAAAGTTGCTAGCGTTATTGATAATAGTAGTGATGCAGGTCTTGAGCATACACGCACTGTCCAGAGTGGTGACGAAAGGTATGATGTATAGCCAATTGGTAATTATATGCAAATATGGGATGGGGATTTACATGGGTAACTGTATATGAGCTGAAATTTGTATCCAATTGAGTTTATTTATGTGAAGAAACACAAAAGGATTTAACTTTAAAACTTATCTAATAACATTTTTTTTTCTTATGGTTTTTGCCTTTACTCATTAAGAAGAACTCTTTAATGTGTTGAGCAAAAAGGATATTTTTTTATTTTAAGATTTTTTTCCATTATTATCAAATTTGGGAGTATCCTTCAAGCATGTGTTCTTGAATAAAATACTTCACCTCTTTGTTATTTTTTTTTTCTTATGGTTTTTGTGTGCTCATTAAGGAACTCTAATGTGGTAATTGATTGTTTAACCTTATTGCGTTTTTAATTCGTAGCCAACGTTAATATGGAGACACCCGAGAGTCCTTCCACTTTGATATGATTTTACTTGACAAAAATGTAAGTAAATTACCGTGTTTTATAAGTATCTCTTAGTGTTTCTATTGGAAATAACTAATCGGACAAAGGACAGGGATATAAATGCATGCCGTCATTATGTCACACTTCCCGATGTACAACTTTCTGGATAAGTGGAGACATCTTGCAGAAAATCGTAGATTATATTTCACTGATCAAAGTATCAAACAAATGTTGTCGTAGAGACTAGAAGCAACAAAGATGTATCTATGCACGGATTCATTACTTCCCCAGGGTGAAGTAATAACGGGTTGGTATTGATGAGACTTAACAACCATAATACCAATGACCACCCAGTGTATTCTCAAGCATACTTTAAGGGACAGATGATCGTTGTCCAATGAAAATACCAACGACTGCATGCTATATTTTCAAGCAGCACTTCATCACAAACCAACCCGTCTCCTTACTATAGATTCCGTTAATTTTCTTAAAAAACCAAATTGGTTTTCTAATTCCGTTAATTTTCCCCAGAGATATATCTATGCACGGACACCTAGCTAATTGGTTTTGGTTCCCCTAAAATCTAATAATGTACAGTGGCGCATATCACATAGATCGCCGAAGAGACCTTATACGAGATTGGTTGGAAACTAAGGGTTTGATTAATTTGATAGGATCGAATACGAGTACCATAGAATCAAATTTCGAGCGTGTGAAGATTGGCATAAAAACTAAAACAAAGTGAAAAAAAGATGATAAAAGTGGGTTGCATTTAGTTTTATTATAGTTTGTATTTAGTCACTTCCAATTAAAATGAAGTTCAGTTGTATATAAAGAAATTCTAAACCACGTTTTTTTTTTTCGAAGAGAAAGTTATATTAAAAAGAAAAAAGGAACCAAGGATCAAACCAAGGTTAATACAAGGATTACATACACATGAGAGTCTCCTAATTGCTCCAAATTAAACTAGTATCAACATACTTAAAAGTATCGTTGTCACAAGACCATAAGACTACCAATTGCTTAACTAAATCAATGTTTTCTTGCACACTCTTGTGACGACCTCCAAAAACTCTTCCATTCCTCTCCTTCCACAAAATCCAACAAACCGCATAATGTAGGATTTGCCAAACTGTCAAGTTCTCAAGTTCACGATACTTTCTCATTCATTGGTTGGATATTTATACATTCATATGTCTTGGTCATCAAGACACAATACGTACGCTGCACGTACTTAGTATTCCTAAAATATACGACTCAAATATAAACTCTTTCCTAATACCCTCCCTCAAGATGGAGCATGCAAATCAAGAATGCCCATCTTGGACAAGAGAGAAGTAAACTGAGCTTTTCCCAAAGCTTTAGTGAAAACATCGGCTAATTGCACCGTTGTAGGAGTGTATGATGGTGATATGAGCTTTGCTGTTATTGCATCTCTGACAAGATGACAATCCACTTCGATATGTTTTGTTCTTTCGTGAAACACTGTATTCTGCGCAATGTACAATGCTGACTGACTATCACAGTACAGATTCATTCCTTGAGTATGATGAACACCCAAATCACCAAGTAACTGTTTTAACCATTTTAACTCACATGTCACAGCTGCCATCGATCTATATTCTGCTTCTGCAGACGAACGAGAGATTGTATGCTGCTTTTTAGTTTTCCAAGACACAGGAGAGAAACCAAGACGAACAAACCAACCAGTCAATGAACGCCTTGTTAATGGACAACTTGCCCAATCTGAATCACACCATCCTTTCAAATGAAGAGCACTATCATAACGTAAAAGTATACCCTGGCCAGGATTTTTCTTCAAATACCTCACTACACGCAATGCTGCTTCCCAATGTTCGACTCTGGGTTGTTGCATAAATTGAGATAATATATGCACAGAATATGCAAGATCTGGTCTTGTCACTGCCAAGTATATCAAACGACCCACTAATCGTCTATATTTCTCCACATCATCTAGGAATCAGCCTTTTTCTAAAGCTAGACGATGATTTGCTTCCATTGGGAATTCTGCAGCTTTGCTCCCAACAATCCCTTGTCTCCATTATAATATCCAATGCATATTTTCTCTCGCATATGTAGAAACCCGTTTACTACGAGCCACCTCCAATCCTAGGAAATATTTCAACTTTCCTAAATCTTTCATCCTAAAACATTTTCCCAAGTACGTTTTGAAATTCAAGTTCAACCAGATCATTGCCTCTTACAATCGGATCATCAACATATACTAAGACATTAAGTCTGCATCTTGCCCTTCGTCATAGCAAACAGAGAGTAATCTAAATATGATTGCTTAAAACCATACTTCTTCAAGGTCATTGACAACTTTGCAAACCAACATCTAGGTGCCTGTTTGATCCATATAACGATTTCTTCATTCGACAGACCATATTAGTATTTCCCTTAGCAAACCCTGGAGGTATCCTCATGTATACTTCTTCTTCCAAATCACCATGAAGAAATGCATTATGTACATCCATTTGATGTACTTTCCCGTTCTTAACAAATTCATGAATCGACAAGAAAGTCCGAACTGTCGTCATCTTTGCCACAGAGCAAACGTCTCATTATAGTATAAACCTTCAACTTGATGATTTCCAAAAATCACCAACCTTGCTTTCAAGCGTACCAAATTTCCATTTTCATCTCTCTTTTCTGTATAGATCCATTTACTTCCTAATGCTTTCTTTCCCGGTGGTAACTCCACCCGGTTCCCATGTTCCTTGTTCTTCCAAGGCTCGGATTTCTCTATCCATAGCTTTGCGCCAATCTGATATTTCATAGCTTCTTTAAAATTTCTTGGTTCGTTGGCTGCATTAAGTCTTTGCAATATATTTTCTATGCACAAATGAAAAACGATCACAACTAACATAATATGTCAAAGGATAAGGTGTACTGAGGATGATGATTGTGTAGATTGAGGAGAAGGTGGACTATTTTCACTTTCACCTTTTGTATGCATCACAAAACCCTTGAGTCCGCTAGAAGGAATTTTCTCGACGTTTTCCTTTACCCATCTCACCGATGTTATTATCTACCGCAACTTCTACCACGGCATCACCGGATGAATTATCTTGTTCGGTCTCCTCAGGGTTGTTCTTGAACACCTCCTTGCAACTCTTCTCGTTGCATATTCAATATCAAGTTGTGTATCATCATTTCTTTGTTGGTGTTGTATCTCACAGTTCTTTGAGTTGCAACAACTTCTTCGACAACCGTACTTCTTCTCTATCCTCATCATCACTCCAACATGTTTCAATGCCTCGATGGAGTAATATTATTTGACCGCTCAATACCGTTGTCATATATGGAAACCGTTGTTCATAGAAATCTACATCTCTTGACACAATAAACTGTTTTGTGTCTAAGTCATAAACCCGCCATGCCTTTTTACCAAATGGATAACCCGAGAAATACACACCGTCTTCCTCTACTTGCAAACTTATCTCCTCTACTTTGTTCGATTATGCACATAACACAAACATCCAAACACTCTCAACTTATCATACGGAGGTAACTTCCCAAACATAATCTCATATGGAGTCTTATTATTAAGCAAAGGTGTTGGGGTTCGATTAATTAAGTATGTTTCTTGATCAATGCACACTCCCCCCAAAATTTTATTGGTAAATTAGCTTGGAATCTCAAAGCTCTTGCAACATTCATTATATGTTGATGTTTTCTCTCAACTCTCCCATTTTGTTGGGGTGTACCAACACAAGACGACTCAAATATGATTTCATTGGTCTTAAAATAACCACGTAAAGCATTAAATTGCCCATTGTCACTCCGAACAGTTTTGATTTCTTTGCCAAACCGACGTTTAATAAGAGCAACAAAACTAAGAAATACCAATTCAACTTCAGTTTATGCTTGATCAAGTAAATCCACACACCTCTTGAAAAATCATCAACTATTGTTAAAAAATAATGAGCTCCACAAGACGAAGATGTCTTGTAAGGTCCCCATAAATCCAAATGAACTAATTCAAATATGCAACTAGCTTTACTCCGACTATTTGGAAAACTACTTGACGATGTTTTGCTCGTGGACAAATATCACAAGCATTATTCTTCTTCTTAACTAAGCTACTCACAAAATTGGTATCTTTTGTAAAACTTTCTCTCATTGGATGTCCCATTCTTTGATGCCATAGCTCATACGAATCCTTACGAACTGCAAGAACTTTAACTGAAGGTACACCACGAAACAGATAGAGTCCACCTTGTCTCTCACCCACTCCAATCACCTTCCTCGTCAACCGGTCCTGTACAAGACATAAACTATTAGTACATTGCACAACACAAGCTAATTCATCGATCATCTGTGTGACCGAGATCAAATTACATGTTATGTGAGGCACATAAAGAACATTGGTAAGCTTCAAACCACCAGGAAGAATCACAGTCCCTATTTTATCAGAGATCGCAGACTTTCCATCAGGCAAGCCCACTGAGCATGCCGTAATTTCGTTAACTTCTACCATGTCATCAATGTTACATGTGACATGATTCGTAGCTCCTGTATCCACAATCCAGGAAGTACGATTCTGTTTACCTTGTAATTGGAGTTTTGATTTGCTTGAACTCAAATAGTCCAAAGACTTGTCAAGCCGATTAGTTACTCCAACCAAGCCAGCTCCATCTGCAGATGTAGTACCATTATATTGTTGCGCTGCTGGTACATTTAGATTATTTGCACGCACTGTATTGGTGTTGCCATATCCTCTTCCACCTCTTCCAGGCATATAATTGCCTCGTCCTCTTCCACCAGCTCTACCACCTCTAGCAGCTCCTCTACCGCCATGAGATCTTTCTATCCACCATTCAGGGTAGCCAATAATTTGAAAACATCCTTCTTCAGAATGTCCAACTTTGTTGCAGTGCTTGCAAGATTTCGTAGCATCATATGTGCTTGTAGTTGCTGTCCGATCAGATTGCACTTTAAACGCCATCACATTCTCCTGTACTTCTTTAGATAAAAATCCATCTCCCATTCTTAATCTCTCAGAGTTTACCACAGCTTGGTACGCAGATCGATAGTTGGCAACGGTCTCGTGCTAACAATTGTTCACGCAGTTGAGCTATACATACCATCCAGGCCAATCAAAAATAGTGGAGATAATCTTCTTCACGCAAGCTAGTTACCTCCGAGTTTGCAATATTACAGTACAAAGACCACACTTACATTGTGGTATTTTCATATATGTTACCAAACTCATCCCATTTTGTTTAATCTTCCATAATAGACAGCAACACTCTCAGACTTCCCTTGTTTACAATCACTCAAAGACGATTTTAGTTGACAAATTCTTGTGCCGCTGACAACACAAAATCTCTTGTTTAAGTGTGTCCATAGAAGACTCGCATCATCATAATCTCCTAACGTGGATCTAATTGAAGAATCCAGCGTGTTATTAATCCAGGAAACTACCATTGAATGAACAGCAATCCACTCCTCCAACTGATCAACGTCTTCGGGTTGTTTAACGGTACCATCAACAAAACCAAACTTCCGTTTAGCTATCAAAGATCTTCTAATGGCTCTAGCCCATTCATCATAATTGCTACCTTTCAAAGCAATCGGAGTGATCAAAATCCCAGGACCATCACTTGATCCAAGATGATACACCGGATTTTTCTTCGGTGAACCATAATCTATGTCTTTTCCCTTTGATCCCCCTGAAGTTTTTTCCATCTCCTTCTCCTTCTCCCATCGCTTAAGAGAGAACTTGAAAATAGGGTTAGGGTTTTAACCAAAGCTCTTGAGACCATGTCAAGTTCTCAAGTTCACGATACTTTCTCATTCATTGGTTGGATATTTATACATTCATATGTCTTGGTCATCAAGACACAATACGTACGCTGCACGTACTTAGTATTCCTAAAATATACGACTCAAATATAAACTCTTTCCTAATACAAACCTCCTTACCTCTCCCTTGCAACACATTGTTAGACCATGCTTCGAACAATTGAATCAAAGTACTTGGCAATGGCCAGGCTATCCTAAAGGATTTGATAAAATATTTCCAAATCTCGAAAGAGTACTTACAATGTATGAACATGTGATTTGCTGACTCCCTGACGTCGTTGCATAAAACACACTGCTCACTATCAATGTTTACACCTCGATGTCGCAACATATCCCTGGTAGGTAACGAATCATGGAAAGTAGCCCAAATGATAAAACTCACCTTGTTTGGAATGTTACCTTTCCAAAGGAATTTATCGAATCCGCACTCTTCAAGGTTGCCAGACAGTCTCTCATAACATCTTGAAGTACTAAAATTCTCCATAATCTCCAACTCATCGTCCGCTTCAACAAGCTCAGGAACATGATTTAAGTCATGCCTCAAAAGATCCCATTCTAATTGCTCATTCAAATTTAATGGTCTCTTAAAATCACAGACCCAAACTCCATTTGCTATCATGTCATAAATTGTTGCATCCTTATCCTTCGCCGCCTTATAAACAACGGGAAACAAGTCTTGCAATTTTCCCCTGTCTAGCCAACGGTCCTTCCAAAAGCGAATGCCTTTACCATTTCTTACCGTGAATGTTGCCATATTTTGAACCGTCAACACCATGTTAGTAACATTCTTCCACAAACTCCTACCCTGAGGCTTATTATCCACATCAGGAACTAACAGATCACTATTATGAGCAAATTTTTCATTTACTAACTTTCTCCAAAGACCAGTTTTGGACTTCGAAAATCTCCAAATCCACTTTACTAACAATGCCTGATTAATCCTCCTCAAATTTTTCACACCTAAACCCCCATTCTCTTTAGGAACACAAAGCTTCTTCCAAGAAACCCATACCAATTTCTTTCTTCCTTCCACCGCTCCCCACAAAAAGTTGCGCATAATTTTAATCATTCTTTTTTCCACACTCACAGGTAAATGAAAAAGAGACAAATAATAAATTGGTAAGCTTGCAAGACAACTCTTAATGAAAATTAATCTACCTGCTTTATTAAGTTGCCTTTTCTTCCAAGACGCTAGCTTTTGCTCCATTCTAATCAAAACATGTTCCCAAACTAATGTGCTGCGCCAATGTGCACCAATAGGCATCCCAAGGTAAGTAAACGGTAATTTTTCTGTCTTGCAACCTATCTCTCTAGATAAAGCTTCAATCACCCCATCATCTCCCACACTAATCATTGTACTCTTGTCTAAATTCGCCTTCAAACCCGTAATATTTTCAAACACCGAAAGTATGATAAAAAGACGTCTGACTTCCTCCACCGAAGCATCAATAAAAATCAGAGTATCATCCGCAAATTGAAGATGAGAAATAATAGTTCCATGATCCACCACTTTGAAACCAGAAATATGACCTCTTTCAACCGCATCATTTATTAACTTTGAAAGAATTTCAACCACCAAAAGAAACAAATACGGTGATAGTGAATCCCTGTCTCGGACCTTACTTGGTTTAAATTTTTCTGGTCGAACCACCATTCACAAGGAGAGAAAGATGAGTAGAAGTTACACACCATTTGATCCAAGAAATCCATTTGACACCAAAATCGTGCTTCTGTAAGATTGTGAATAAAGATTTCCAATTAACATTATCAAAAGCTTTCTCCATGTCGATCTTGCACAGGATTCCTGGTTTCCTAGCCTTCAATCTGCTATCCACACACTCATTAGCAATTAAAACACCATCGAGAATCTGTTTACCGTGAATAAAAGCCCCTTGGAAATCGTAAATAAGAACCTAATCGCATCACCTTCTTCACGATTCGCAAGTAACTTGGATAGAATCTTATACACCATACCAATAAGACTTAATGGTCAAGTCTCTAGAGTACATGAGTCCTCCTTTTTGGGGATAAGAGTGATAAAAGAACAATTAAAGCGCCAATCAATTGAACCATACCCGTGAAAATCTTTGACTAGATTCATGAAGTCTTCTTTTACCGTACTCCAACAATTCTTAAAGAACTCAGCAGTAAAGCCATCCGGGCCCGGAGATTTGTTGCACCCTATTTTTCTAATCACATCCCAAACTTCTTCCTCCAAAAAATCCCGCTCAAGCCATAACCTGTCTGCCTCTACAATTTTCGAAAAGTGTAAATTTTCCATATTCGAATTCACCTCATCACCCTGTGAAAACAAATTAATGTAAAAACTTCGAAGTTCTTCTTTAATAACATGTTGGTCAAAACAATCTACCCCTCCTATTTGAAGTTTCGCAATTGTATTTCGCTTTTTCCTTGCACTAGCTATGCTGTGAAAATACCTCGTATTCGAATCTCCCCATCTAAAGTTATTTTGTTTTGACCTTAATTGCCATTTCCTTGCTTCCATTGCTTTTACATTTCTCAACTTCACTTACACTGAGTTCTCTCCTCTAGCTGAGAATGTTGAAGTGTACCCGTTTCCTCCAATATGTTAAGTTCATGAATCCTACCTGTAAGCACAAATTTCTCCCTTGAAACGTGCCCAAACTCCTGAATTCTCCAAGGCTTAATAAAGTGTTTCAAGTTTTGAAGCTTCAGAAAGAAACGAGAACTCGCACTTCCAGCGTAATCCATAACCTCCCACCAGCGCTTCACATTAGGAACAAAGTCTTTATGCTCTATCCATATCCTATCAATCTTGAAATACGGCTTAGACTGCATTACCGGTTCTGAAATAACCATTAACGGGTTGTGGTCAGAGATTGTTCTAGTCAAAATAACCTGTAAAGCATTCGGAAAAACCTCTTCAAGATCATGACTAAATAAGAAACGATCAAGCCTGCATAAAAGAGGGTTAGCTTGGTTATTCGACCAAGTGAAAGCACCACCAATCAATGGCTGGTCAATTAACTCATGCTCCAGAATATAATTGTTTAGCAACGCTGTATTTCTGCTATCACCATCTCCGCGGTTCCTCTCCTCACTAGACCGAACAGCATTCATATCACCCCCAATCTGAGATAGGGCCAAGCCACCAACTTCTCATTATCGCCATATCCTCCTGGAATTCCGTTCTAGGAATCTGCTCGCAAGGACTATACACGTACTTACATGCCAGCCAATTCTAAACCACGTTGAATATATACATACTTACATGCCAGCCAGGTCATGAACTGCGATTGGAAGTGGGACCATCAATGATTCTATTCTTGAAAGACCTTAACAGGGAAAAAGTATTTGTTTATGCCACAAAGGTAACTACAACACGGCTAAAAGAACAACAAATAGATGATGTAGAAGTGCTAACTAGAGAGGATGTCGGGAAGAGAGCACTAATACAACAGAAAGCGATGGAAATGAAAATCAAGGGACATATCCTACGCAATGTTGGATTCTACGTGGGATCAGGAGCTTTTGATGACTAATGCAAATCATTATTATGAAGGCAGATTTCCTGGTTAGTCCTGGTTAGAGTCGAAATGCCAGATTCTCTTTACTAGGGGCGGAGCCGAGAATTACGAGATGCGTGCAAAAATTTGTTATGGCCTTATGGGTACAAAAAAAAGTTTTAAGAGTAAAAAAAACAAAGATAAGCTTATATATTAAGGAAAAAAAAACAAAGATAAGCTTATATAATTTTTTTTTCATATTGGGTCTAAAATAGGCTTTGGAGCCAGTTGGGCAAGGGGTGCAAGTGCACACCCTTGCAATGGGCTGGCTCCGCCCTTGCTCCTTACTATAGATTTCGTTAAGGCGTGAACATCGTTTTGTTGGCTTTTTCCCTTTAAGCTTTGAAAGTTCTAAGCCATCTTTGTATTCATTAAGCTTTTGAACCAATCAAATTTTATGATTATGTAAAAAATAAATATATATGGTATTTCAAAGGCACCTGATGGACCATCGAAATTAAAATTATTGTTATTAAGAAAAATGATTTACCAAATGGGTATATAAAGATCATTTTACGTAAACACAATTTTAGATATTATCATCAAGCAATCATATTTTCTGTTTCTTTTTCTATGGCTAAATTAACCAAAAAAAAAACTAACGAAGTACGGTATGCCAATTTTGTTGCCATAAATGTAAATTATTATTGTTCAATTTTAGTCCAAACCTACACCTTATTAGATGTACTTAAGCCTAAGAATACCATTTTATTTTAAAATAATCCAGGTTTGGGCATTAACTGTTTCCAACATGTACGTGTCATTTGTTTGTGCGTCACGCGTATTTTGGAATCATTGTATTATGTTCTAATTAATTATCAATGCAGGAAAAACACTATGTTGTAAACAAATGTAGTACTCTTCTGTAAGGTAAAGGTAGTTAGTTTGGTTGAAGTAAAGGATTGATATGACATGACCTGCAACAAAAATGTAATGGGAAAAATCGTATACAATGATAATCAGTCGTACTGTGTTGGATGCAAAGCTTTGACATAGTAAACTAAACCGTTGTACTACACAAAAAAAGTTTTAACATAAAAAAATAATGTGAGATATGAACAATTATGCATACAGATATAAATATATCTCAAAGTGGTGGGTAACACTTCCGATGTAGTCTTCCTTATGGAAGAAGAAGAGTTCATGGAGTGCAGCATCTAGGAGCATTGTAAGAAGGTATCCAATACACAAAGGAGTTGGAAGAATGTTAAGATGAAGTTCCTTTTAATTGCAGTGTCCCCTCTGAAGTTTATATTTGTTTTAGCCTTTTTTTTTTTGCACACCGATAAATATATTAGGTTAGATTATATTACCTTATTGATTCTTTTACCGGATTTTTTAAAACATTTTTGTTTTTTATTGCAGTTAGTTTTAAAACATGGATCATTGTTCCATACATAAATAAAATAGACCTGTGCATAGCACGGGTGATAAACTAGTCTTGGTAAAACTAGTCACAATGCCTGACTTATGTATTGGTATGACTTTTATTAGTGTAACTGATCCTATGTAATCACCTTAGATGGTATGATCAATATTTGTAATTGGTGTAACCGATCCTAGTAATTGGTATGACCGATCACAAAAGAGTTGTAATCGATCCTTGTAATTGGCGTACCCGGTCCTGGTAATTGATGTAACCGATCCTAGTGACTAGTGTAACCGATCACAAGTAATACCATGAGAATATGGTAACCGGTCCTGGTAATTGACGTAACCAATCCTAGTAAATGATGTAACCGGTCTCAGTAACCATATTAAGGTAAAACTGATCCTTGTGTTTGGTAGAATCGTAAACCCATGATTAGTATATTGATATTTGATCAATCACATAGTTCTTGGAAATCAGATGAATCAATTCTAACTTGCTTGGAAGTGTGGTATAATTGGTTCCAAGATTGTAAATATGAAAAAGGATTTACAAAGAAAAAGATGTCGACATACTTTGAACATGTTCTGTAACTCTTATCTTTTATTGTTCAAAGATATTCCTTAATAACTAAAGGAGATCCTGGGCGAAATAAGTTGAGAATCTTTTAATTAAGGTTGTTAATTTTATATGCTTTTAATTACCAGCAATTAAAATGCATATCTCTGGAAAATAAAAATTGGTAATGTGCATTTACTAATTGGAGATTTTCTAGCGAGATTTCGGTTAATATTGGACAGAGCATTTCCAGGAATTATGAAAACCGATTTGGAAATATATTGCATATCTTAAGAATATTTTGTTTTTGGAAATTCCTTGGTGTCCAAACTTCATTGGTCTATAAATTCCCAAGTTTGCATTTCGAGCAAACTATCCTAAGAGCCAGCAAAACTACCTTGTTGTGTTGTTACTGGTGGAGCCGTCTATTCGGAGAGGAAATTACCCTAATTAGGCGAAATCTCTTACGACCGCTCGTTTAAAGACTTCTGTGGGATCAAGAAGCTCTACGAGTACCGTTGGTGGGAAACTAGATAATTGCAGTATTATTAGTTTTTTGTTGAACTTTTATTGCACCTAGTTTGTTTATTCTTGAGAATCTTCTCTTCTGATATAAGATTCACTCAAACTAGATTGAAGTGTCGACGGGATCTTTAGAACTGTTTGTAGATCTAAAGACGTCTTGTGATAATCCATTGTTAACAGACTCCGTTCTGTGCGTGATTGATCACAAGAGATTCAAGTTGTGGTGTCCAGGTGTTTATTGAAGATTTAAGAAGATTTGAAGACAAATAAGATTTCTTATTTGGGTTCATAATATTTGGTGTGCACAAAACTTGATCGGATGGGATCCAACTATAATCGGTTTATCTTTGATAGATTTGATTGATTAGTTGCGTAGAACGACATCATTATATGGTATATTGATATATCCTATTTTTGATTGAAAAATCTAAACTCAACTACTTTGGCAGTTGTTGGATAGACAGATCTAAACCCGATAAAGGAGTTTATTGGATTAAACAGAAGAGCCTTTGTCAAACTCATATCACTAAGATTGAATAGAGTTGTTACCGAACAGATTTGTTGTTCCTTTATTGGAATACGAACCAAAGGAATTGTTCCAGTACGTGCACTTATTGAATGTCGGAAGCACAGGGATACTGAAGAAACTAGGTGAACTATAGGTTTAGTTGCTTGGTCTCAACTATACGAAGTTGGTTTGATATTGTATAGCGGCTTAATTCTGAGAGTATTCAATTCTGGACTAGGTGCCGGGGTTTTTCTGCATTTGCGGTTTCCTCGTTAAAAAAATCTTGTTGTGTCATTTACTTTTGTTTTCCGAAATTATAATTGTTGTTATTATAATTTAAATTAAATTACACAAACGTTAACTCTGTATTACTTGATAGTGATCCTATAGAGTTTGGTTAAGTCCTAACCTATTATCAAGTAATAACACTTTGATTGTTATATTGTCTCGATCTCGTATCCATAGATGATCACACAAAGTGTGAATACCGATTCGTTGTATTGTCTCGACTTCGGTCCATAGACAATCACTTTCTTGGTAAGAGGACTTATATGTGGAAAAGTTTAAGATTGTGGTATGTTTGGGTACCCTCGTCTTTTCAATTGGTATCAGAGCAGGCAAACACGAAAAGATCTAACAATCTGTGTTTGGTGCGATCGTACCTATAAGAATTGAATTTATGTATGATTCAGTTAACGTAATAACAAGAATAGATGACTCAAAGCTGGGTGACATTGACACAAACAGCAAAATTGTTGAGTCTCTTCGCTCTAAAGATATTTGGACATTTGACGAATGTCGTTTATATCTTAGTCTCACAGAAGATGCTTCCTGCAAAATGAATAGAAAATTATCAGAATTTGCTGAAATGGAAAAACAGCTCTCTGATTTGACAAATGAGATTAAGATATATGAACAAAAGGAAGATGAGTCGTTGTCTAAAACACTTAAGATCCTTGAAGACAGTAGCAGGGTTCAAAATGAGGTTGATGAGTTTCTCAAAGAGCTAGACGTCTCAAAAGAAACTAATAAATCAAAAGGAAATCAACTCATTCATGAGTATTTGATGACATACACCTCTGAAGAAACTGATATCTATGAAGATGATCTTTATAACTCTTCCGAAGAATCTCTTGAAGAGTTTGAATTTGTAGATATTAAAATTACACCCACTAAAGCTAGTTTTGACTTACTCAAAATAGAAGAAGTATTATTGACTGAAAATCTCATGTCAATACCTAAATTGTCAAATTCATCAAGACTTGAACAAGTTGATTTTTGTCAAAAAACCGATAATTGGTTAACACTAACCAAGTTTCCATACTCATGGTTCGGTCTTATTTGGATCCGGATCCAAATCCGAATACAATATAGTCTTGGTGATAAAAAAAAAAGAAGGATAGGTTTTTCTTTTCCTCTACCTTCTTCGGTTTCAAAGAAAACCCAACAGTGCACGAGGATTCGAAATTTCTCCTCTTGTTATCTTTGCATGTTCGATTCAATAAGAGAAACTTGTATCAATAAATTTTAGAGTTCATAAGGAACAAAGGGTTGCACTTAATTCGCTCTACCTCATCTCAAGCAAGGAGACTCAATACTCAACAAGCTCTATCGATTGTAAGTGGTTTTTCACCCTTCTTGTTGATTTAATGGAAAATAAAGGTAGGAGCAGTAGAAATTTCATTAGAGGAGAAGGCTCAAGTAGGAATTCAATGCTCTATTCTACCATGAATATCAATTATGAAAACATGCCTAGTCTTACTTATGATGTTGGTTCTAAAATTATTTTGTGAATGATGAATGTGTTAAGAAATTCAGTTCAATCAAAGAACCTATCATGGAAATGATATTTGTCCAAGTTTCGGATAAGAAATACATGAACTTTGTAAATACCCGTGAATGGGGTATCATCCATGAAAGCTCATTCAAGGCAACACAGGACCTTGTGAAGCTTATGCTAATATGCATGAGTTGTACTTTTCGCATTCATGATCGGTCAAGGTCCTTTGAAGTCAATAAACAAGTGATTTCCGAACCGATTCTCTATCCCTACATGAACACATTCTTACCATGTTCGGATGAAAGATTTAGAGTTGGCAACAATACCATATCGTCTGTAATTGGTGGAGCATGGTCAGGTAATTCGTTTCTTCTTCACAATGTTGAATTTCATCTCAAAGTATTTGGAATACTAACCAAAGGAATTGTTCCATGAGTGCACTTATTGAATGTCGGAAGCACAGGGATACTGAAGAAACTAGGTGAACTATAGGTTTAGTTGCTTGGTCTCAACTATAGAAGTTGGTTTGATTTTGTATAGCGGCTTAATTAAAGAGTATTCAATTCTAGACTAGGTCCGGGGTTTTTCTGCATTTGCGGTTTCCTTGTTAACAAAATCTTGTTGTGTCATTTACTTTTATTTTCCGCAATTATAATTGTTGTTATTATAATTTTAAAGCAAATTAAACAAACATTAACTTCGTATTACTTGATAGTGATCCTATAGAGTTTGGTTAAGTCCTAACCTATTATCAAGTAATAACACTTTGATTGTTATATTGTCTCGATCTCGTATCCATAGACGATCACACAAAGTGTGAATACCGATTCGTTGTATTGTCTCGACTCAGTCCATAGACAATCACTTTCGGTAAGAGGACTTATATGTGGAAAAGTTTAAGATTGTGGTATGTTTGGGTACCCTCGTCTTTTCAATTGGTATCAGAGCAGGCAAACACGAAAAGATCTAACAATCTTTGTTTGGTGCGATCCTACCTATAAGAATTGAATTTATGTATGATTCAGTTAACGTAATAACAAGAATAGATGACTCAAAGCTGGGTGACATTGACACAAACGGCAAAATTGTTGAGTCTCTTCGCTCTAAAGATATTTGGACATTTGACGAATGTCGTTTATATCTTAGTCTCACAGAAGATGCTTCCTGCAAAATGAATAGAAAATTATCAGAATTTCTGAAATGGAAAAATAGCTCTCTGATTTGACAAATGAGATTAAGATATATGAACAAAAGGAAGATGAGTCGTTGTCTAAAACACTTAAGATCCTTGAAGACAGTAACAGGGTTCAAAATGAGGTTGATGAGTTTCTCAAAGAGCTAGACGTCTCAAAAGAAACTAATAAATCAAAAGGAAATCAACTCATTCATGAGTATTTGATGACTTACACCTCTGAAGAAACTGATATCTATGAAGATGATCTTTATAACTCTTCCGAAGAATCTCTTGAAGAGTTTGAATTTGTAGATATTAACATTACACCCACTAAAGCTAGTTTTGACTTACTCAAAACAGAAGAAGTATTATTGACTGAAAATCTCATGTCAATACCTAAATTTTCAAATTCATCAAGACTTGAACAAGTTGATTTTTGTCAAAAAAACGATAATTGGTTAACACTAACCAAGTTTCCATACTTATGGTTCGGTCTTATTTGGATCCGGATCCAAATCCGAATACAAGATAGTCTTGGTGATAAAAAAAAAGAAGGATAGGTTTTTCTTTTCCTCTACCTTCTTCGGTTTCAAAGAAACCCCAACAGTGCACGAGGATTCGAAATTTCTCCTCTTGTTATCTTTGCATGTTCGATTCAATAAGAGAAACTTGTATCAATCAATTTTAGAGTTCATAAGGAACAAAGGGTTGCACTTAATTCGCTCTAACTCATCTCAAGCAAGGAGACTCAATACTCAACAAACTCTATCGATTGTAAGTGGTTTTTCACCCTTCTTGTTGATTTAATGGAAAATAAAGGTAGGAGCAGTAGAAATTTCATTAGAGGAGAAGGCTCAAGTAGGAATTCAATGCTCTATTCTAATATGAATATCAATTATGAAAACATGCCTAGTCTTACTTATGATGTTGGTTCCAAAATTATTTTGTGAATGATGAATGTGTTAAGAAATTCAGTTCAATCAAAGAACCTATCATGGAAATGATATTTGTCCAAGTTTCGGATAAGAAATACATGAACTTTGTAAATACCCGTGAATGGGGTATCATCCATGAAATCTCATTCAAGGCAACACCGGACCTTGTGAAGCTTATGCTAATATGCATGAGTTGTACTTTTCGTACCATGATCGGTACAAGGTCCTTTGAAGTCAATAAACAAGTGATTTCCGAACCGATTCTCTATCCCTACATGAACACATTCTTACCATGTTCGGATGAAATATTTAGAGTTGGCAACAATACCATATCGTCTGTAATTGGTGGAGCATGGTCAGGTAATTCGTTTCTTCTTCACAATGTTGAATTTCATCTCAAAGTATTTGGAATACTAACCAAAGGAATTGTTCCAGTGAGTGCACTTATTGAATGTCGGAAGCGCAAATGTAGGAAGCGCAAGGATACTGAAGAAACTAGGTGAACTATAGGTTTAGTTGCTTGGTCTCAACTATACGAAGTTGGTTTGATTTTGTATAGCGGCTTAATTCTGAGAGTATTCAATTCTAGACTAGGTCCCGGGATTTTTCTGCATTTGCGGTTTCCTTGTTAACAAAATCTTGTTGTGTCATTTACTTTTATTTTCCGCAATTATAATTGTTGTTATTATAATTTAAAGCAAATTACACAAACATTAACTTCGTATTACTTGATAGTGATCCTATAGAGTTTGGTTAAGTCCGAACCTATTATTAAGTAATCACACTTTGATTGTTGTATTGTCTCGATCTCGTATCCATAGACGATCACACAAAGTGTGAATACCGATTCATTGTATTGTCTCGACTCAGTCCATAGACAATCACTTTCGGTAAGAGGACTTATAGGTGGAAAAGTTTAAGATTGTGGTATATTTGGGTACCCTCATCTTTTCTTAGTGTCATAGTATTAGTACACAACATCAAAGTCCAATTGTATCACAACTTTGACAACAATATTATGGTGATATGTATCACTCCCCCTTAGTCAATACTTCATCTCACATGAAAACCACTCCCCCTTACATAATGATCCGTAAACCATATGTATTTGTAGTGTGAACTACACATTAATTCTCCCCCTTTTTGTCAATATAAATTGGCAAAGGTACGAAAACTAGTGGGATCCTAATGAAATTCTCATGGAGATACTTAATGACCAAAAGAAAACATATCAACTTTTTTTAGATGCAATCATATAGCCGAAATTAAATGCATTCATCAAGGAGTAGATAAAGATACAAGAAAACTCCTACAATATTCCACAACCGCACTCCCCACAAAGATTTGGCAATTAAGCACAAGTTCAATTAACAACTCTCCCCCATAAAATGTCATTCCTGAAAGAACAACAAGAGCAACCTTACTTTCACAAGAAAAGAAGGATTTCTTTGGACATTAACAAAATTCATGAAACATGAATTTGTATCCAAAACACTAAATTAAATTAACCACAAGAAAACCCATGATTAATTTAATCGGAAATGCTTACATAAGAGAACTTACGGAGCCGCACAGTACCTACACAAAGATGTGGATCAGGGAAAGACT
This sequence comes from Papaver armeniacum, assembly GCA_023531295.1. Lineage (NCBI taxonomy): Eukaryota > Viridiplantae > Streptophyta > Magnoliopsida > Ranunculales > Papaveraceae > Papaver > Papaver armeniacum. The sequence continues at coordinate 188,864 of JAJJWW010008239.1, read as the reverse complement.
AATAGTGCGGAATATTCAAAGATTCATTCTATTTTTCATCAATATTTTCATAGAGACATGTAATAGACTTAATCTTTGCAAACAAAAGTTCATCCTATCTTCCATCAATATTTGCATAATGACATAATAGGCTTAATCTTTTGTTGTCAAAATTTCATTCTATCTTTTATTAGTATTTGCATAATGACATATGATAGACTTAACTTTTGAGAATATATGGGACAATCATAACTCACAGACGCAAACACACATATCACATAACAAGTTGCAATATATAAACCATAAGGATTAATACTGCAAAATCATCTTCCAAATAAACTTTAGAATTTAAATAAATAAATCTAAAAACAATGCAAGATGAAAATCGTTGGCAATATCTATGTGTACTCACAATAATGGTTATTCCAAACCCTAGTTATCCTTCTTAAAACACAAGAATAAATTGTCATAAGAAGTTTCCTAGACAAAATGAATTAAGCAAGAACTAAAAATCATTTCACTTACTTTGAAGAATCTTCTCATATTCCCTATAGTCATCAAGTTCATCTTCGATTAAATGAATCCTGGATTCAAGATTATCCATCTTGTATTCATGTCTTTTGATGGAGGATTCTAGTTCACTCTTCAACGCTCGTACTTACTCCAAGACAAGATTTATGGTTAATGAGAGTTTATCAAAATGAGAACCAGTAGGATTTCCATCAGAGGAAGAATCACGTTTATCTTGACACATCTCATTATCAGAAGAACCAAAACGAACTTTCTTAGAGGGAAAGAGAACAGTCCATACATCATCCTCTTTACTAGAAAGATTTGAAGAGGATATGACAGAGTAGGTAAATGAAATGCTTTCTTAATGGAAGTAAATCTCTTTAAAAAGAAGAAGAGATGAGATAAATTCCCAAAAAGACCTTTGACAAAAACCCTAACAGAAACCTAAAAGAGATAGGAAAAACGTCCAAGTGTTCATAAACGGTTCTTAGATTAAAACCAAATCAAGAGTAATTTAGGGAGATACACGAACAAGTCAGCATAAATCTTTTCAAATCCTTCTTGAAGATTATTGTTCTCGTCCAGAGGAAAATACCAAGTATTTTGACCAATGTGTGAGTCACGGATATGGTTTTGGTGTGCTTGCCTTCTCCACTTTGGGGGAGCTCACTGGGGATGCATTCGATCTCTTGAAGCGTCTCCACAACTATTCTACTAGGCATGAAGATACACCTAAGGGTGCTAATTTCTTTTTTCATAGGGTAGGCGTTGTCATTCAGAAGGGGGTTGGAGCCCAGCTTGTTTCCAGGCTTCCAACTAACTTCTTGTAAGTTTGTTTATAGTAATTGTCTATATCTGTATTTCCGAGGAAAATAGACAAGAACAATCTCAAAACTTACAATGAGTAATTTATCCCACCTAAAGAAAGATCGGGAGATTTCACAAGAGAGGAAGATGATTTTGTTAAAAATTGTTTTAGATTCCTCTTTGTGGAGTGAGAATCCGAAGAAGATATTTTTCTTCCCTTTATTTTTCTGAATAGACTGTTCATCGATTTTTGCATACTATGAATGGTTCTGAAAATCTCTTTAGAAAAGGACATAGATTTCTTATGAGATTTCTTTTTCTTCTTCTGAAAACGTGATTTAGAAGAAGTTTTTTTCAGGAACCTTTGTGCTCTCTGTTTCTGGGTAATCCTGATTTTTATTCAAGGTATACTAACGATATGTTGTGGAGTTAACCATGTCTTTCTCATCATGAGACAAATTAGAACATGGAAAAATCACAGGAGTAACATGCTAATTTGATTTGCTAGAACTTATCGAAGAGTATCGATCTTTTTTTTTAACACCACCATTGCGAGAAGTCGCATTTTCTTGTCTTAATGTTTTCAGTTGACATTCCAGATTTTCAATCCTTTTAATCCAGACTTCCTTTCCAGTTGAAATTTTCTCTTGATCAAGTAGAGATGTTCGGTCAAGAGATCAAATTTTTCTTCTGGAGAAGTTTGATTGTTTATCATGGAATAATCAGAGCTGTCGGATGAACAAGGGTGATTATCAGCAAAATAAGTGAGAGAAGTTTCAAAGACTTCTTCCTCCGAATAGTAGTCAGGAGTTTCCATCCATGCTTTGGTTATCTCACTCTTTTCCTTATCGGGAACACCAAAAATGTGATGATCACATTTGTAGCACATGGAATAATTTCCATTGTCATAGTTTTTGTGAACTTTCCTATCCATTACATTGATTGAGGAGGATTTCTTGCGAGACCTTCTTTTTATTCTCCTAAGAGTTTACTATAGCTGTTGTACACACAGTGAAAGAGTAGAATTAAAAAAATTCTCATCCTTCAGATCAATCAATTTTGGACACAGAGACCTTATATCAGAAGAAGTAACGAAATTGCTACTCATTCAAAGTTTTTCTCTTTTACTAAGTTCAAGATCAAAATCTTTAGTTTTCCTACCATAGAGTTTTTGGATAGAGTATCAAGGTTATTTCCTTCAACGATGGCATGTTTCTTATAATCGTATCTGGCTGGCAACGATCTGCGAATTTTCATCACAATGTCCTTTTCAGGAATAGTCTTACCCAATGCAAAAGATGTATTAACAATTTCAGATACTTTGTGATTAAACTCATCAAATGAATCTTCATCAGCCATACGAAGGTTTTCCCAATCAGAATTTAGGTTTTGAATCCTAGCTTCCTTTTCACAAGTATTCCCTTCAAATCCAGTTTTTAAGATATCCCACGCATCTTTAGACTTAGTGCATGTAGTCACATGGTGCTGAAGATCTGGGGTAATGGCATGTATGATAGCATTTAAACCGTCAGAATTTTGCTTTGCAGCGAGAATCTCGTTAGGTTCATACCTACCAATATCCTTTGCAATAGAGACACCGTCTATTGTAACCATTGGAGGATTGTAGCCATTAACAACATAAACCCATGATTAAAAATCATGCGCTTGAAGAAAAGCACGCATGGCAATTTTCCACCACAAGTAATTTGAGCCATCGAAGACTGGTGGTACGTTTACTGAGATAGCACGTCTGTCTATAGAGTCAGATTGCTATAAACACAGACTTATGAGGTCTTAAATGTGTTTTCCATCTCTGATACCAATTGAAAAAGCGGGGGTCTAACAACCACACCCAATATTTCGCTTAGCAATCTGTATGGACTAACTCCAATATACTTTCAAGAGAATTAACTAGACGGTCAGACTCAATCTTAAGAAAAGTATATCAAAGAGTTATATCTCTGTTTCTTAATGTAATCAGCAAATCAAACAGATAGAAATCAGTGAGCCTGATTAATATAAGAAACAACTTGGACGGTATAATAAACCAATATCCAAGTATCAATCAATATAATCAACAACCAAAGGTTGGATTCACAATTGATTGAACTTACGCACAACCTGTGATATTTCAATTATATAAACAAATATAACGCGGAAAAGAAATAACACAGACACTAGAAGTTTTGTTAACGAGGAAACCGCAAATGCAGAAAAACCCCGGGACCTAGTCCTGATTTGAACACTACACTGTATTAAGCCGCTACAGACACTAGCCTACTCCAAGTTAACTTCATATTGGAATGTATTTGAGCCCTAGCCAATCTCACACTGATCAAGGTACAATTGCTCTCCTTATGTCTCTAAATCCCAGAAGGACTCCACGCACTTGATTCCCTTAGCTGATCTCACCCACAACTAAGAGTTGCTATGACCCAAAGTCGAAGACTTGATAAACCAATCTTTCTCACACAGAATAATCTATTGAATAGATAAATCTGTCTCCCACAGATATACCTATGAGTTTTGTTCCGTCTTTTGATAAATCAAGGTGAACATGAACCAATTGATATACCGGACTTATATTCCCGAAGAAAAGCCTAGAAATATCAATCACCTCACAATAATCTTAATCGTATGGTAGCGAAATAAGATATTATGGAATCACAAATGATGAGACGAAGATGTTTGTGACTAATTTTTATCTTACCTATCGGAGATTAAATCTCGAGCAAATCTTAGAGAAGATAGTACTCAATCACGATAGAAAACAACAAGATCAGAACACGCAACTACAGAGAAGATAGTTGGGTCTAGCTTCACAATCCCAATGAAGTCTTCAAGTCGTTAACCTACAGGGTTTTAGAAAAAACCTAAGGTTAAAGGAAAATCGACTCTAGTCGCAACTAGTATCACAGAGGAGGTTTGGGGATTAGGTTTTCTCAATTGACAGAGTTCTCCTTTATATAGTCTTCAAATTAGGGTTTGCAATCAAAGTTACCTTGATAACAAAGCATTCAATATCCACCGTTAGATGAAAACCTGATTAGACTCAAGCTAATATCTTTCAACCGTTAGATCGAACTTAGCTTGTTACAAACAAATGAAAAGTGACTTCATTTAGATAAGAGTAACCGTACCTAAACTGTACACCTTTGTTGGCTCAGCAATAGTTAATCGAAGTTAGCCATATGAACACTTTCATATCAACCTTATTCATCTTAACCATAACTAGTTCAAATGACTCAAATGAAACTAGTTCTAGAGTTGTTCAATTGTTTATATTCTCATAAAAGTATACAAGACACAATTAAAGCAAAATCGATTTTGATTCACTTGAATCAATTCATGAACATTATAGCCACGGTTTGCAAAAGATTGCATTCCTTAATATATAAATATATTAGTTCACGAACAAACCGATTTTAGAACATAACCCACTCAAGTATGCAAACGTGTACGCATACTTAAGTAGCCGGACTTGGACTGTGTTCGCCAGTATGCAAACGTGTACGCATACTGTCGTACACTTTCAAGTTTCAGTTAAATCAGGTACGCGTACTAGTACGCATACTATAGTACCCAGACTTCAAATGACTTCGCCAGTACGCATACTCTAGCTCCCGGACTTTACCCGACCTCGCCAGTATGCATACTACATTCCGGTCTTGGATCAATACATATGCAAGTACGCATACTGTGTACATAATCCAATTATGGTTAAGTGTTCTAAACTCCCATTTCAATCATTGAAACATTCTTAGAAGACGACAATAGCTCTCTCACACAAACTATTATATTCAAAGCAATTTTCAGGTGATCGAATGATCAATACGAAACATTGCGAGTCTACATCAAATGACTATCTCACACAAATCATGTAAGATGTTACTAGGTGATTTTCACATGATCATCTTTTGACTTTCGTCAATATAAGATGAACTTGGTTAAAGTGAAAGCTTACCAACACATATTTTGAGAAATATGTAAGCGAGTTAAACTCAGCTCGAAATATCAAATGTGTATAATCGAAGTCTATATAGCTATATGACTTTTGTCTCAAATAAGAGATAGAGTAGATAGACTTTTGAGTGATAGATGAGTTCAAGTCTCCACATACTTTTTGTTGATGAAGTTCCACAAGCTCCCCTTAGTAGTTATTCGTCTTTAATCGATGAACGCCGTTAAGTCTAATGCTCAACTACACTTTCTATAAGTAGACTAGAAATCAAGACTTATAGTTTTGACAACCAAACTTGATATTAAGCTTGAGATAGCAACACTTGCGAGTTCGACCGAGCAGTGCTCTAACAGAATATATTCTCAAAGTATTTACTTAATTATATTGCATTAGTTGAAGAATATATTCTCAAAGTATTTACTTAAGGATATCGTGACTTAGTTATTGAGATGGAGTTTCTAACCGAAGATTGTATGTATTTTTTTTTTTATTAATGCATGCACATGGTTTCATGGTAGGTTAGAAAAGTAGATCATTGATTCACAAAAAGGTGAGAGATAAACTTTTTATTAGTTCAGCTAAAGGAACCCGTGAAATAGTCAAACGTGATACCGATAACAGATTATCCTGCAAAATTAAGGTTTGGTGCCTAAAAAAATGGATTTACCCTAATGTTACTAAAATTGATTTCCTTATCAGATTCAAATGAAATGACTACGAGCCTTATTCTAAAATACACAGGAATATAAAATACTCCAAGCCGATATGGGCAATTCTTTAGAAATTGCTCCTAGAGGGACTTTTGGGTTTACTAGTTGACAAACGTGAAAATTTCGGATTTATATATGTAGATTATAAAAATTATTTATGCTTTGGAGATACATGTAATGCCTTGGAATATCATAAAAACGCATTCAGATGATCCAAATAAAAATTACGCTTTAAAAGTCGGTGAAGATGAAACTGATAATTAATATTTTCTAGGATGATGCAAGGATGATGTTAAATTATGATTACTTTGGTGATGTAGTACATGTTGATAATGCATCACCAATATACGAGGTCAAAAATAATCATACTTGTATCAATCTGGAAATTATTGGCTATTGAATCATCGACATTAACTTATACAACATAAAAATTGAATACAGGACCACTTAATTGCATTTCGTTTTATTTTGTAGATATTCCAAAACACCATTCTCCAGATTTTTTCTTATCCGCTAGTAACGTGAGTAATTCCTATAAGTTATAAGTATAAATCTGAGTAACGTGAGTAACTCCTACAAGCTACAAGTATAAATATGAGATTTCCCGGACCATCAGTTTGTGTACTTATCATATACTCAAAAACACGAACATCTCTTTAGATGCGATTCCTAATCTATCAAATACTCGAAAATCAAAAACATCATAAAAACATCTTTAGCAACAATTTATGAACTATCATCCATATCGCTTGAGCTGTGTTTGCAACTCTTAAATCTTAAAATATAGTTTGGAGTTTTCTTAAGAAATTGATAGACATAATTTTCCTATAACTTAGCTTAGCACACCTTCATATCGTTCAATACGAGTACGTAAGCCAATACCACATGAACTGACAGTTTCAGGTTGATTATCTAGTAATCCAAAATAGTTCGCCAGTTAGAATTTTATCTAGGCTACCTTCCCTAATTTTGAGTCATGTTATTATGAGGGAAAGAATGGAAACGAGGAGAGAAGAATTTATACCAAATATCGGTCAATGTGCAGTCAAAGTCAAATGCAATATAATTAAGTAAACACTTTGATAATTTTGCAGTGGAAATATAGGGGAAAGTAAAGAGGCAGGGAAGAGAAGGATTTCTATTGATCAGCATATTACATAGGTAAAGTATCCTTTATATACATGTAAAAAGAAACCCTTAGGCTTCTAGTTGGGCCGCATAACCATGGGCCGTAGGCCCTACAACACTCCCCCTTGTGTGGTCCAATGGAATTTTGTTTGTAGTGTTTCGAATGTAGGTCTTCAAATGTCGTCCTCTTCTTGATGACATGTGCTGAAATCAATCGCCTCATTAAAACTTTGACAAGGAAAAACCCAGTGGGATAAAACCTTGGTATAACTCTTCACATGTAGTACTTCACATGTTGTCTCGTACTTTACATGTAGTGCATCACATGCAATACGATCTTCAAAGATCGACGAGTCTAAGTTAATTGCCTCGTTAAAACTTCGTCAGGAAAACCCAGAGGGACAAAACCAGAACTAAAGAAAAAGAGTACAATATTAAGCAAACTTAGAACATAGTTGGACTCAAATATGTGCCTCATTAAAACCTTGACAAGGAAAACCCAGTGGGATAAAACCTTGATGAAGGGAAAAGAGTACAACGTGACAGATGCAAGTAAAGGTGATCCGTTGCATATGATCACTTTGCTCCGTTGAAATTGACTAGTTGCTTCACAACTCTTAAGGCAGAAAATCCTTGTGGGAAAGATGATAGCCTTAGATGGGAAATTACATTCCCGGTGTTTGTTGTTGTCTCATTAAAAACCTTGCCGAGTAACAAAAACCCTGTGGAAAAAGCAACCTCGGTGAAGGAAAATAGTTCAACAAACCATTAGATGCTCCCCTTGATGTCAGACAATTTTCATTAGTCTAATGCAGTCAAAAGGAGTTTATCACACTTTACTTTGATGACTTGAATATTTATAAGACCATGTTGTTGAATCTGGAAGTTACATTACTTAACAGACTATCGTGTTTCATTTTTTTGATTCAGATATTTTCAATAATATCAACGGCGATCTTTATGTCTTCAACATTCAACATACTTGATGTTTTTAGTGTTGTCTCGCTAAAAACCTTGTCGAATAACAAAACCCTTTGGGAAAAAATATTCTCGATCGAAGGGAAAAAGAGTACAACACAGCTTTAATTTCGAAGCAAAATATGTCGACATCATATCCTTGGATCCTCCTCCTGATGTCGGCATCTCCCCCTGATTACTTTCAGAGTTGTTCCAGACAGTTCCTTTAGTGATGCACTTTTCGAACTGAATATTGGTAATGACTTAGAAAACAGTCTACCATATCTCCCCCTGATTACTTTCATTGGAGAAGAGATTATTGTTCTTTCATAATCAACAACCTTTGGATTGCACTTTCGTTAGCATTCCTTTTTATGTCTTTGCAGGGATAAAACAAATTTATGTCAATGGTTACTTTTAAGTATATAATTACATTCACTATACCATTCCAATGACGTTGCGTTGGCGCTGAGCTATATCTAGCTAACAAGTTCACTGAGGATGTAACATTTGACCGAGTGCATTATGCTAAGTACAATAATGCGTTTATTATACTTAGATAAGGAAAGTTCATCTCCCGACACAACTTCGTCATCTTCCTTTAGACGAATTGGTCATTTATGTACATCTGAACCTCGACTAACCATGAGAGTGCTAGCAGGATGCAAGTCCTTGTTAAATTGCCTGACAACTTTAGACTTATGCATACTGGTGGAATAATATACCACAAGCTCGATTTTCGGTCGAGCTTTCCCTAGATTTCTCATCTCAAATTTGGATTTAGAGTAGCTTGTAGGATATCTTATTACGTCAAGAGCACCCATCATGTCTATAACATCAACATAGATAGCTAGAATTTTAAATCAGGAACTTGCTTGTGAATACGCAAGGAAAAATACCTTACTTGTCTATCCCCTCCAATCAATTGCCACTTAGACGTGGATACCACATCCACATGATTGCTTCAATCTATAAGTGAGCGTTCTATCTAACTGTAAACGCACTTTGTGGTTTAGAGTCACTTGATTTGGGCAACAAAAGTATATCAAGTACTTTTGTAAATATATGTTATCTCTTTATTCTTTCAGAGATACATAATAACCACATACATATGCTGCATTTCAAGTCCTTTTGAAATTACCAAGCTAACTAAGTAGCGGAACGCTATAATGTTCATTACAAGAGGACAATTCCAAGGCTTTGTGATAAACCTTGCGCCACAAGGCGAGTCTTGATACTTTGAGACTTCATTCTTCCCACTGTGCTCTATGACAAATATTCATGTATGTCTTATAGGCTTTACACTTGGTTGGTTAGCACTACCACACCAAATACCCATATATCTGCCAAAGAACTAAGTTATACCTAGATTGTATAGGCCAAATATGCTATTTATTTGAAATTAATCAAAATAAAGCATGGTTCGACCTCATTGTGCTCTACTTATGGAGCAACTATTTATGGATTATATCATCACCGTGCACGCATGATCCTTCCATTGACTCATGTGCATACTCATAATCCCTCAAGATTTCATTGTTCTCTAGAATCATTTAAAACTTCGGAGCGTCCTCCAGTATTGATTCATGGACATAGTCAGAGTCAATAAAATGAGATGATTTCATTAATGATACAAATTAGGTTATGCCTTACTCATCTACTTCCTTTCCAGGTGAGTATTGATCAAACCTGGTGGTCTCTCCATCTTCCTTTGTGGATCCATGGCCTTAACTACACTTCCACCAAGTGTAATTGCAACACCTTAGTCTATGGTGTAACCCATACTAAGGATTTCTAACCTTGCAGGATTATTTGCAGCTGGTATGTGTGATCTTGTCACGTTGCCGATATCAGTGCACTTTCTGAAATCGATTATTCTTTGTCACTTCACATTTACATTTGTGGAGTACCAGAATTAATGTGAGACACAGTGGGAACACACCACGACAATTCCTGTCGTTCCCTTAGAACTACTTTTTCTTATCCCCCCCTAACGACGGGAAGAATGTCTCATTAAAATGACAACCCGCAAATCTAGCGGTAAGAAATCTCCTGCCAAAGGTTTTAAAATGCGGATAATCGTTGGAAATTCTTGTCCAACATAGTAACTTAATCATTTTGATGACCCATCATAGTACGATGTGGATTCGTAAGGGCACATATATAGTGCAACCAAAAATGCGTAAGAACACAAAATGTCAGGCTTATATCCAGTTACCAACTGGTACGCAAAAAATGGTTGACCAATTGTGGGTCTAAAACGAATAATTGAAGATGCGTGTAATATTGCATATTCCCCAAGCAGTTAAAGGTAGGTTTGTACGCATAACCATGCCTTAGGCACCATATGTAACCTTTTGATGATAGCCTTTGTGAGACCATAAGGTATAGGATGCTCTGCATTGATCCTATTAAATACGCAATAACCATCAAGTCCTTTTGATGTACACTAGCTAGCATTTACAAGGGGTGGCGAGCCCTTATATGTATAATATGTGATAGTAGTTTTCCAAACGCAAAATTTCTTGGGAACTATAACTAGTCCAAAATGTCAAAACATTCACCAGAGCCATAAGTCACTTTAATGGTCCGCATTCTGCATGAATATTTTTCTAAATTTCACCTTGTTTTCTTTGTAATATGGATTGTTTACCATTTGCATCTTATGATGGTCTCGATCCTGTTTTATTGAAGACTTTGTGAAATGAGCGATATGCTTTCTTACTTAAAAGCAATATGGGGGGGGGGCATCTAGTACTTTAGAAAACACTTATTGAGAGATATGTCGTCATTTCGCATTCTGTCAATCTTTCTCCCGTTTTTGTTCACTCAAATAAATTGATGTTCGTATGAGTCCTTTCAAAGCGATCATCATGTCACAACCAAAGTGGCTTTATGGTTATGCCCAAAGCCCGTATGAGTCAATTCCCAACATTTCATCATCGGAGTCAATATGGATTCAATAATCCAAATATTATAGTGATTTACATTTCACTAGATTGACTCACAAGTTTCTCAAATACATTAGAGACTATAAAAGATGCATTCAATTACATTCTCATCATTTTTAGTTTCCACATGATATCCACTTGCATGGGTTTCCGTGGAATTTAACAAGGTGTGATTATCTCTTGGTACATGTAGAGATTTTGTGACGTCTTTGTTCGATCTTGAAAAAAATTTTTGAGTAGTGCTTCGGTCGATGATCCAATCCTCGTAGTCACATTATAAGGAAATAGTTCAACAACTAGTTTAAATTCCTTAAGCTAGTGGAAGAAAAACAACTATGAGTTAGACATTTGGGTATGGAGAGTTTTAATAAGTGGTGTGGCCTTATTACGTAATAAAAGTGGGATTCAACTCAAGTACTTTAGAGTGAATATATATTACGTGTCACCCAATATATCTCAAGTGCTTTAGAGAATTTATATCTCGTGTTTTCATTCCATAAGTGCGGACATTGGATCTAGTTCAACTCAATAAGATAGTCAATTGGCCCGACATAGTTCTTGTTGCCATTAAAGTTGATGTGAAAATTGGTTGCTACTATGATACACACATTACATTGTATATACCAACACCTATGACCAGGTGCATTTCCAACTCTTTCATTTATGATGGGAGCTACAATTACATTTTAGCTTATCCCATACTCGGTTGATACTTGTGTATTAGTGTTATTACCACCGAAAACAAAATTACATCTTTGTCTCATGATACATATGTCCATTTTCACATGCTTTATATGAGTCGGTACGTCTAACCCTCATTACTTTGGGGTTTTTTTTCCATTTTTAATTTTGTTACATTTAGCTTAATTTGAGAAATTTATTTATCTCAACAAGCCCAGAGAATCTCACTATACATGTCAACCAATTACTTTAGGTTGAATAGATTACTAAAGATAGTTCTCTTGTTGTCATACTTCAACATATGCTGGTTCATTAGTATCATGGATGAAGTAGAGAAATGGAAATTTTCTGACTCATATCATCTTTTGTGAGTTCTTCCACAAAAATTGGAATACATGTGATTTTATTTGCAACTCTTTTGAAACTATTAACTCTTTAATAGTCGAGCACGTGGATTACATTCCACGAAACATTCAAATTTGGGGAGACAATATCAAGTACGCAATAATGGTCCAAGTACTTCTAAACCCCAAATAAATACATTGGAATCGAGTTGGCACAACCAATTGAACAAAAAAAAAGCACCATTCAACTATAGCCAATATCATATTCAAGATAACAAAATAACATTAAGACCAAAATTCTTAATGATCGAGATCAACAATCATAATTTAAATTGACTGTTTATATGTCATGAACTTATCTTAAGACAAAAATAAACAAAACTAGGCATGTTCTAAAGCAAATAAATAAGCCTAGCAAATATTCAATGTAAAAACCCACGTTATAGTTACATACCTCAAACTTTGGTTCCCACGGTATATACGCAAAACCAGAACAGTGTTGGTCGCGCACATCCCGAAACCAGACCTGGACAGGATAGCAACCTGGGTGGATCGGACCGAACCGGGCCAGGTTGGGTTAGGTTGGACCGGACGGAAACTTTCTTCTCCACGGACAGAAAGTTTCATTCATGAGATTTCCCACCGACGGCATGATTTTGATTCATCCCACGCAAAGAGAAACCCTTAAGGCTTCTAGTTGGGCCGCACACCCATGGGTCGTAGGCCCTACAACACAGAATACTCACCCTACCCATGCTATCCTTAAATGTTCATGATCCTTGTTTCATTACTTCATCCTAAAAACCAAAAAAAATAAAACTAGCCTTTCATAAACACCGATTAAAACCAATTTTTTTTGGGTATTCTTCTCAATGATTCTTAATGCTTCGTGATGTCGTTGATATGAACATTAAGAATCTTCTCCTTTTTTATTTATCATTTCACAAGTGTAAATGTATTGAGAAGAAGAAATATTGGTGTTTGCTTCTTGATACACCAATATCTTGGTGTTTGCTTCTTGCTTCTTGGTGTTCACTGTATAGTCGACATACTTCTCACATCTTGGTTGATTAATCCTTTTTGGCGAATCAAGTGAAAATTTATCAGAAAACTTGCATGGATTATATAGAGTATCGACTGCTTCTTTCTCACTGAACAATGACTCTTCTACTTTCTCATCAGATGTTAAAGAAAAGTATGATATTCTCGCGATAATTTTTTTTCCAAACTCTTAATAAGACGACTTAGTCTGATCGGTAGGTAATTTTAATCAAGGATATCATAGACATTTCATTGTATTTTTTTTTGGAAGTCAATCCCTCCTCAAAATTTTTAATTCTCTCCCCAAAATCCTTCCATCCTCGTATCCCCTCCTATCAACACGACTCCTAATTTTCTTGGCATCATCCTCAGATTGGAAAAAAAATAGGGAGTCACTATTATCCTAGCTAAATTGGGGCCTATGCCACTTAATTGGGGCCTATGGATTTCTTCATCCACCCAATAGAGAATGATAAGGGGTGTCTAAAAGATTGTAAAAATACTAAATTAACCCTTAAATAAACCTTAATTATTCTAACACAAATACAAAATCATAACTTAATTAAAAAATACAAAAATCATTAATCAAAACTCAATTTTTTTTTCAATTTCCATCAAAATCAAAACTAAATCCTAATCAATCACAAACAACAACTGAAATCTAATTTCTTTATGGTTTTTGAAAAAAAAAAACTCAAAAACAGACAATTCAAGTAATTGACTTAAATTCCTTTAAACCATTCCTTCTAAGTGGTACTTTCCAATGATTTATCTCTAAATCTTAAAAATTCACTCATTAAATTTTCTGAAAATCCACCCAGAATCGGTTTATAGGTGCACCATACTAATCCGATTGTGTTCGAAATCGGATTTTAATGTGAACCTACATAACCCGATTCTGGGTGGATGTGATGAACATCAACTATAATCGGTTTACACTAATACATACATCAACCGATTCTGGTTTCAGGTTCGGTACATATTGGACCATATGTAATCCGATTATTGAGTTAAAAATCTCTGTAACTTTTTCTTCCAACAATCGGATTACATTATCGTCCATATAAACCGATTCTGAAAAAGCTGCAGCAAACTACCTCCAAAATCGGACTTTATAAACGTATTAGAAGTCCGATTCTGTTACAAATTTCATGAGTCCAAGATACCCAAAAAAGCTAACCACTTTCATTCATTAAGATTGGTTCAAGTTTGAAAAATACAATATAAGAAAGCGACAAAATATAAGCATCCGATAGATCAAGTTTTTAACATAAGGAAAATACTCATTCCAACAAATGTAGACCATCGAATTTATCGGGCACGATCAATTCCTCCCATCGCCTCATGTTGGGATCGTATTTTTTTAGCCATTCCTTAGTGACCTCCGAGACCTCATGAAACCCATCTACTAGTGGTAATGGACAATCATCACGTACTCTAAGACCGATATAATGTATGTTGTTATTGTTGAATAAAACAATTCTCCGATCCTTAAGTGATTCATCCCAAATGGTGTATTTTGGTGTGTATGTATAGCATGATCCCTTACCAAATAGATGAACAACGCAACTCCACGTTTCCGCCAAGAGATGACCACATAGAGGCATACTTATCCAATACTGTCGGGTAATTGGTCCATTCCCCTTTGGCCCTTGTACTCTAGCAACCATTTTTTCAAAAATCACTTATTTGTCTTGTCTTGTTCTTATTTCCTTCATCATCGACATGTAAAATTCTTTGTCTTCTTGTAAGCGCAAGGCCATCATCTTTCTAAAGTATTGACATTGGGTTAGGTTCTCATCGTCCACCAAACTTATATGGTTTATTTGTTCCGACGCAACGTGAAAACCACAATTCCCATCCGCATCCACGTCGTTGGTAGATAACACATAGGGCTTAATGATTTTAGGAAGTTTCGAGTAATACTCCTCGAATATGGTGTAACACGTTCGATGGGGTCTACCTCGTTCATCCCTAGGCGTGCTTCCATCACCAAAAGCGGCCCTTGGAGTCACCATAGAACCCATTTGTCTTGCTTGTCCCTTCCATGCACGTATCCTTGATACTCGTGTTGTACTCGCTTGACTCTCTTGAGAAGGAACAATTAGATTGTTTGGCGCTTGAATTTCTTGAGAAGGATCGATTGGATCCTCATGTTGCGAAGGATCGATTGGATCATTTGAAAGGACACTGTGTGCGCTACTTGTCCCGCTTTCTCCCTTCTTTGGTCAACCCCTTTTCCTTTTAGCCGGTGCCTCTTCATTCTCAATTTGTGAAGGAATGTTTGAAACATTTGTCCTGGCTTGTGCGCTACTTGTCCCGCTCTCCCCCTTCTTCGGTCGACCCCTTTTCTTTGGAACCTGTGCCTCTTCATATTTAGCGTCTTCACGCTCATGTTGAGAAAAGATTCTTTTATGACTCAATAACGGGTTTTTTCCGGTTCTCATTGCAACCTTAAACTCATTCCTTTCTTCCTTCCTATCCATGTTGGTAGGTGGTCTACCCGTCGGCGGTAGCACCGTTGGTTCTCCAACCGGTACCATATGGGGTTAGCGGCTAGTTTTAAGTCGTACATCAAAACTTTTCGTCCTAAACCATCCATTTTTGCGAATTTCTCGATGAGTTCTCTTCCAATATCCGTGTCCACAAAGGATTCGAGTGGTTCTTCGGTTGGGGGTGGTTTGAAAGTTAGTTGCTTCCAAAACGGATTAATGATTTCAAAAGGAATTCCTTGTTGGTACCTCGCAATCATGTGATGACACGGAAATCCGAAGGCCGTCATCGTCATACATGAACATACAATTCTTCTTCTCCCCATCTCTTTTTCCACATAATATTTGTAATCCTTCATCATAGAAATGATTGCCCAATTAGACACCCTATAGTTTAAATGTCTAATCAACCAATGGTAATCCTTGTAGCTTGTGATGATTTTCATCCTATTCTCTTCCATTTGCGCGGTTATCTTGATGATATCAGCCTTGGTGTATTCATGGATGGCTTCTTGTACCATAACCACAGTATTTTGGCTCCCTCGGAGCAAGCTTTTCAAACGTCCATGAGATCCTTCCGCGATACTTGTCGCCTCATTCTTGTAATGCATGTGTTGGTAGGTGTAAGCATACACAAATTTTTCCTTGTACGGATCCAACAATTCCTTCAAGCAATAAACCACACATTTCTCATAATCCTTCTTCCATAGCCCAATAAAACTCACTAAATAGGATTCGAACTCGGCCACGGACATTGAGCGTACCATTAAATCCCAATGATGTTGAAAAGCTTTCCATAGTAACCCATTCGCTTCATACTCCGCTTTCCTTTTCTTCTTGTCCTCCTCTCGTTGTTCCGGAGTTAGTTTTTGAAGACGCTCATCTTCGGCCTTTTCACGAACGGTACCTTTTTGTGTCTTTGGCTTTTGGATATGACCTCTACAATTACTTCTAATATTGCATTGTATGTGCCATGTGCAAAGAAAATGCTTAGCGTCCGGGAAAACCACTCCTATGGCATTCATTAGTGCTTGGTCCTTATCCGTTACTATGATCCTCGGAGTTTGATCGCCACGGTATATCTCCTTCAAGGTCTCTAGCATCCAAGTAAAACTCACATCATTCTCCCGATCCATAAATCCCCATGCTACCGTGAAAGTTTGCTTGTCGGAAGTATGGCAAGCAATGTTTAACAACGGCATGTTGTACTTGTTGGTCTTGTACGTACAATCTATTAACAAAATTTGATAGAAGCATTGGGCCAACCTGATCATATCCGGATGCGCCAAGAAAATATGAGTCACTTTGCCTTCCAATACTTGCTTCCTCATTGTGTATCCGTGTTGATCGGCTAACCACTGAGATTGTTCCATAACCGCTCTACCATCCCATTCCCTCTTCCTAAAGGCTGCTCTTGCCGTGTAAATTTGCCTCAAAGTGGACAAGTTATCCTTATCGTCCTCCTTAATCTTCCTAAGGATGTCACTTGTTTTACACGCTTTCATCGACCTCACCGTTTCCAATTGATGTGGTTTCAACCCACAAACGGCCGTGTGTCCAATAAGAGATTCCGGATCATCATGATTATGACAACCATTCATCACTTTAGAGAGCTTGTATACCTTACCATTGGGTCTATTAACTATAATCTTAAACGGGCAACCATACTTCTTTGATTTAGTAATGTAATCCCTTGTCGTCTTCTTCACGTACATTTTGTCCTTTGCCCAATGACTTTCTTGCTTTCCACCTCTTTTTTTTTTTTTTTTTGTAAATCCAAATATGAATTAATGAATAACAAAATTACAAAACAAAATGAATCAAAGAAGAAAAGAGGCCGAAAAACCCCAAAAACTTGCTAATCATTTGAAATGAAAATAAGATACATTTGGTAATTCAATAGAGTTCAAAAAATCAGGTCTTCCAAGATAATGTCTTCCCTCCTCATTAGGAAGAATACACCCTCTTTTTGCCATCTTATCAACAGCAAAATTAGCCTCTTTATAGGTGTGATCAAAACGAATAGCCTCATAATTAGAAGAAACTTCCCTCCAACGTTGACGAATAAACCATGGAAGATTAGAAGTAGTAAAAGCCTTAACTGCACTCAACGAATTAGAACGAACACATACCTTCGTGTAGCCCCATTGAAGCGCCCATTCCATACCAATAATAATACCAAAAATTTCCGCAATGTAATTCGTCATTACTCCCAAACCCACACTCATAGCACCAAGTACATTAGCTTCATGATCCCGCGCCACAACTCCTGCCCCAGCTATTCCCGGATTCCCACGAGCTGCTCCATCACAAGACAAAGATCGGTTTATCTAACTCCTGAGATACCCATCTACACTCAACAAGCTCATGAAGCTTCACCTGTCATGAGAAACCTTGAAAAAATCCAGGATTTTCAAATCTCCGACAGTGTTAAACATATAACCCTTAAGCCGCCTCGAGTAATCATGAACTTGGTTGAAGACGCTAGTCTTGAAGAAGCCCCAGCTAACCTGTTTGTTTTCATAAATGAATCGATTTCTTGTTTGCCAAAGTTCTGATCGTACCACCAAAACAACAAGAAGCCAAAGTTCCTTAATCATACAACTTCTACCACGAATCGCCTTGTAGGGCTCAAGTCAAATTCGGGTGAGATTGCACTCCAAATATCTCCGAAATCCACTCTCAAGCCATCACATCAAACCTGCAATTCCAAAGCAAATGATCCAGGGATTCCTCCGCGTTATTACACAAACAACACTTGTTTACAACCTGAATTTTGAATGACGATCCACCTCTCTCACAAACAAGTTCCAAACGATCTTCACTTGAATGACGGACTGAAACTAACTCGCATTTGATCTCTATCCCATTTTTTATAAACCATTGCTTTGCATCGTTTCTTTCTTTCCATTCTGATAGGTGTAGAATACACCTAATTTACTATCTAGTAGTTTATGCTTTCTTTGCTATTTTTCTTGTAAATTATGTATTTTACGCTTGTTTTGAGTTTTGTAGCTACTTTGGAGTCACACGGAGGAAAAGAAGAAGAAGTTACTCTATTTGAGCCAAAAGGGCAAAATTGTCATTTCACGAGGTAAACACTATCACAGAGCCCAATCACGGTTAAGGAGCAACTCTTTTGAAGAGCACTTTAGACAGACCGGCTATGGTTAAGGGGTTACCATCTAGGATATCCCTTATCGGTTATCGGTGGGTGTACTTATCATTGGGGCATCCCTAGCTTATCCATTGGGGTGTCGTTAGCTAACTCCCTACTAGACCCTAACCCTAAATCGAGAGTCCGCCTCTCATTCATTCCCACGCCTGAAAGCCGAGAAAGCGGCCATTCTTTGCCGATAATTTCAAGAAATTGAGGAACACGAGAAGAGAATGCGTGACGAGTTCTGCTGTTAATCGACGAAGAAGAGAATCGTGACGAAGTTGCTCGCTGTTGATCGAGAGATTTGAAGATAAATGGGCGAAAATTGAGAAACGATGATAGGATCTCGGTTACTCGTGAGATGGCTTTGTCGAATCGAGATGACTAGTTCAATTTAGGGTTCTCTGAGGTTCCAGCTGAAGAACCAGAGTCCTGGTTTTAGTTCTTAATGGCAGAAATCATCTCTACACTGAAATTGAAAAGAGACAGGCTGCTGCGTCTAAACTCAGGGAGGAATTTGGAGATCGAGAAATGGAACTCAGGGAGGAAGGAATTAAAGATGGTGGTAATGGATTAGGAACTACAGACGAGATGCTTTAATCTTCAACTCGCTTCTTTACCAAAAATCGAATTAGGGTTCCTCAGTTCTTTCCCAGAAATGGAATTAGGGTTCAATAGTGATGGATGTAAATTGGGTTTGTGCTGTGATCAGAAGCAATGAGTTCAGGGAAGAGCTGATGGATTTAATTGTGAAAAGTGAGGTGCTACTGAGAAGGATTGAGATGAAGTAACAGGGGTTGATTTGCTGCTATAAAGGGGCTAGATCGAATTTGAACCAAGAATGGGTTGATGGTGCTGGTGGTTGATTTAGCCGTGCTGCTGGTATGCATATTGAGTTTGCAGCTGCAGAATGAAGGAGGTGGGAGCTGTTGGCTTCAACGGAGTGGACTGAAATGGATAGGCGGAGAGGAGGCTTGAGCTCACCGCAAAGGCTTTGAGTGGCATGTGAGGTTGCAGTGCTATTGATGGCATTGCGGGGTTGAAGTCTTGCTGAATGGCTTACAAGGCGAGATGGCTAGCACCGAGTGAGAATGGCAGGTGCATCTTGTGCTTGAGATGATGAACTGGACCAGTGAAATTGGTGATTTGCGGGTTTTGCGGAGTGCAGCAAATGTTAGATTAGCTGGGAAGGCTGAATGGTGCTGCTCATGAGTTCGAATGACATGACTGTTGGAATTACAGTAAGCTGGGAAGATTATGGCTGGATTGAATCTGAGGAAATGGAGATGAGAGTGATGCTGGCAAAGAGTCATTGATGAACACGATGATAGAATGGATGATTCAAATTTGGGCAAATGGTATTCCTGTGTGTTAATACCAGGCAGAGCAGTAGGAAATTGGTATGAATGTGTTAGATGTATGCTTAGGTGTGTTACAGGTGAAGAGAATGGCCTGAAAGATTGGCACTGGAAGTCTCACCTAAACAATCGAGAACTCGGGCGGTTCGTCACGAGTCGATGACCGATCCGGTCCGATCCGGCTCAGTGAGTAAACCATCGACCAACTAGGAGCCGACTCATAGTCGACTCGGCCCGACTTCCCATCCTTGACCCAGCTGATCTGTTAAAGACCGTTATCATGACAAGCTTAGGACTAACGGAGGCCTGACGGAATATTCTCGAATATTCCCTTGACGGAGAAAATTTCCGGTGACCGTGGCGACTATTCCGGCCGGATTCGGCCACAATCCCGATTTTCCGCGAGCAAAAATTCCAGAATTTTCTATGGATTTCTCTCATGGGTGTGAAGACTTGGGCTTGGAATTGGATGGAGAATTGGACTCAAATTTGGAAAGAGAAGGTGGAAGAGTTGAGAAAAGCTTGGAATTGGAAATTGAATTGCAAAAGAAAAAGGATTCTATTCCTTGGAAGATTTGGAGAATGTTGAAGCCTATAAATAGAGAAGTTTTCTACAACTTCTACACACCTCTCTACACACACATCACTTGTGTTTTTGCTTGCTTTTCTAAGATTTTTCTTTTTAATTATTTGTGTGAACTTGAAAATTCTCCTTTTAATTATTATTATTTGTGTGAATTTCAAAAACATGAGTAGCTAATTTTCTTATTGATTGAGGATGAATTCCTAGTTCTTAACATGATTTGAGTTTTGTGTTTTTCAATTCTATCTTGAAGTTTTTCACATGATTATCGATTGTTTTTACTAATAGGAATGTTTATTCATTCATGATTGATTGATAGATTGTTTGGAGTGCACGCTAAATTGATTTGTTAATTGATCTATATCTAGTATAAGTTAGGGAATACGTAATCGTTCTCGACACTTTACACAAGTAGAAAACACGAGACCTTGCGGAGGTATTCCGTGGAGCAATTGTGTGTAGAAACAACGCTAGAAAGTGAACCAAGCGAACCGAGTTTAACTACTAGTACTAAACCTAAATTCATAAATCTTAATGCATTCTGGGAATTACATCTTGTAAGCGAACCTCAAGGTGGTTCTTTTGAATAGAATCTGATAACTAAGCGGACTGTTACTCGGTGAAATTAGGGATTTTGGGGCTAGCTAAGCGGACTGCTATCCTACGGTTGGTGATAATCTCAGGACTAATAACAAGTAGAAAAGAACATAACTTGATTCATTATTTTGCAACGAAGAAGGATTCCTTGATCTTATCTCTCTCATTGCTTTCAACTTTATCTTTTAATTGTTTTGTTTATTTTATTTTGCTTTTTACACCCCCCTTTTCGTGACAATTTTTACAACTAGAATCTCTTGCTCCTCGTGGGAACGAACTTGACTTCCATTATATTATTTTTAATTGAGTGGAAAATCTTGAATTAATTTGTTGTGGTACGACACGCATCACATTCCAAATCGGTGAAATAGTGGGCAGAGGTATCAACACCCAACAGAGATACGGGTTTGGGCTGATCTTCGTCGAATGCCGCAATAATCTATAAAATATATCGAAAGGTGTAGGATTTAGAATCGGTTTATGTGTCACAGTCGAGACAACCGATTGTTAGGCATCGGTTTATATGAGCAATTATAAAGTCCGATTAAGGACTTGCTGATTTCAGAGAAAAATTACCATATTTAACAATCGGTTCACATTGCATAACATGTAATCCGATTTTGGTCATCATTTCTCCTGTATCATATCTTCTCCACAATCGGATTACATATATACATAAATGAACCGATTGTGAACTTCGTGAATTTCACCGTAAAAATCAAAGTGAAGGAATCGGCATATGCACATCACAAACATAAACCGATTTTGGTCACGTACCCATCGCGCCAAAAATTTACTACAATCGGATTATATGGTGATGAACAACAACCGATTATGATACCCAATTTGGGGATTTTATCCAGAATCTGTTTATGTGGTAGTATCGAATAAACCGATTCTGGAAAAAAAAAAATTCCGTTTTGGCGATCGAGACGTGCAAATACATGTTTTTAGATCATTACAACTCATACATGTTTATTAGAAGCATTATCACCTTCTTCCTGACGATATTGTTCTTGTGCTTGAATAATATCCTCAAGCATTCTTTGGTTGGCATTCTCTTCTTCATTCAACAAATTATCCAATTCGGTAGGATCGAAATCATGATAATCTGATGCACCCACTTCTTCATCACTACTAGAGTCTTCATCATCACTATAAAGTTTCATTTTTGCTAAGAAAATCACAAACCTTAAAACCTTAAAAAGAAAATGAATTTCTACTCTAATCCCAACACTATAATAAAACTCAAACACTAATTAATTTAACAAATATTAACTTAATTAATCATCACTGATTTAACAAGGGCATATTAGACATTAACATAAATAGTGGATAAGGGGTTTCTATGAATTATTTCTTAATAATCCTATTTTGTCGTGTAGCTATAGGCCCCAATTAAGTGGCATATGCCCCAATTTAGCCGGGATTATTATCGGTTGTGTAAGTGTGGGGGAAATTATCGCCAAAATGCTTCCCATCTCCGTAATGTCCTATTTTATTTCGAGGTGAGGAAACAGTAAAATCTAAGGTGGGGAAGGCTTTTGGGGAGTCTCAAGCAGTTTCCAATACTTTCTCGTAACCACGGGTCAACTTTTCCTGTACAAAGGACTTGGCTCAAACAACTTTGGTCTGTGCCATGACTCGCAAGAGTGTTTGCCACTTTAACCATTGGTAATCATTTCCCGTGTAATGAGTGTTTCTGTATACCTTGCTTAATCTATCGATTCATTTAAGGCCAATCGTCACAGAAATCCTGTGTTTTCGTTTTTTCCTTACAGACGGATAACATTTCAGTCAACTTATGTTGACGGACATAGTAAAACAGGTCCGTTCTGGTTGGGACCGATTCACATTTAAATTACGATGCTATCCCTTCATCTGTTAACTTAACCAAACAAGTTAGAATGGGTAAAGTTATACCCGTTTATTAATGTGAATCCGATACCCAATTTTCATGTATCTCCTCGTTCATGTTTTAGGTTTTCTTTTTTGTTTCTCTGTTTAGTGATTCCCTAAGGTGGAGGAGAGATTTAGTACCCAAAAAAGAGAGGAGGAGAGATTAGTTTATTACAGATCTTTCCTTCTATTTCTAATTTCTAATTTTTCATTTGAAATCAGCTTCTTCCATTCAAATTTATAACTTCAATCCTCCTATTTCTGACACCTAAATTTTAATCAATTAAATCCCTAATTTCTCTAGCGTCAAGCAATTTCAAAACCGTAGATTTCGTAGAAGAGTTAAATGTGATGGGGTTAAAGATTCTGGCAAATAACAAAACTGAAATTGGATGATTTTGATGATAGTGGTGGTGACTGAAATTGGATGATTATGATGATAGTGGTGGTGCTGGAGGTAATGGTGGAGAAAGAGGAGAAAAGAGTAAGGATTTTTACCAGATTGGTTGAATTTGATCCTAGGCGATGCAAAAACATTTATTGTTGCATTGTTGTTTTACTTGCATTTAGACCATTCTTTGCTCAACCTAGATTTTTTCCTTCTTATTCAATATATGCTACGTTTGATGTTGGTCTTAGAATTGTTGTCACGTACTAATGATGTAGTCATTTTTAAGAATCCACCAGTTTTGAAGGTAAACACATACGCTGTTTTATGATGAAATGGTGTAGCCTCGTTGTTTTATAAGTTTTATTTCTTAAGTTATGTGCTTGTTTCAATTTGCGGGAAGTGGAATATACTGTCGTGACCTATGTACCTTTCAATGAATAAATATTCAATGTTTACTGTGACAGATAATTGAATTGTCATCTCATAGAGAATGTATTTAGTGTTGTTGAACTTAGGAAATGTATTTCGTAGGAAATGTAGCTTCACTTGAATTGAATCTAGGAATTGCTAGTGACAAGAAAATAAATTTTTATTCAACAAACAGGGAAAAGATTTGGACTTGGAGTTATGGGGTAGCTTGTCTTGTCCAAGCTACTTCAACTTAGGTACACCCTTACATTTCCGGAAGTGGGACAAGATATTACTAATTAAGGTATCAGTCTGAACTTTCACCAATTAGGAATTGTAATATGGATTGGGGTAATTCATTTTTGATTCTTTAGCTTAAATTTTTGGATCTCAATATCATACTATCAAATTTGCAAAATGGGATAATTGACTATATTAACTAGCGTGTGAGCAGTTGCATGGTAAATATATTAACTATCGAAAAATTGAATATATGTGCAACAAACTTTTTTTAACATCTTTCATGGTATTTTTATCATATGTGTAAATTGTATGAATATATGAAAAGTCATAGATATTTATTTTTACTTCTTATGCAGCCAGGTTTGCATATGACACAATACTGATCAAATGTAGTTTCATGCGGCTTTCATAAACTTTCTATTAATTTAACTTTTTTTATAGAAAGAAAATCCATTACCGTTGTCCTTGAAGAAAGGGAGAGTGTATTTGTTATTTCAGTGGAGGTGCCTTTTAGCCGGTGCCTCTTCATTCTCAATTTGTGAAGGAATGTTTGAAACATTTGTCCTGGCTTGTGCGCTACTTGTCCCGCTTTCCCCTTCTTCGGTCGACCCCTTTTCTTTGGAACCTGTGCTCTTCATATTTAGCGTCTTCACTCTCATGTTGACAAAAGATTCTTTTATGACTCAATAGCGGATTTTTGCCGGTTCTCATTGCAACCTTAAACTCATTCCTTTCTTCCTTCCTATCCATGTTGGTAGGTGGTCTACCCGTCGGCGGTAGCACCGTTGGTTCTCCAACCGGTACCATATGGGGTTAGCGGCTAGTTTTAAGTCGTACATCAAAACTTTTCGTCCTAAACCATCCATTTTTGCGAATTTCTCGATGAGTTCTCTTCCAATATCCGTGTCCACAAAGGATTCGAGTGGTTCTTCGGTTGGGGGTGGTTTGAAAGTTAGTTGCTTCCAAAACGGATTAATGATTTCAAAAGGAATTCCTTGTTGGTACCTCGCAATCATGTGATGACACAGAAATCCGAAGGCCATCATCGTCATACATGAACATACAATTCTTCTTCTCCCCATCTCTTTTTCCACATAATATTTGTAATCCTTCATCATAGAAATGATTGCCCAATTAGACACCCTATAGTTTAAATGTCTAATCAACCAATGGTAATCCTTGTAGCTTGTGATGATTTTCATCCTATTCTCTTCCATTTGCGCGGTTATCTTGATGATATCAGCCTTGGTGTATTCATGGATGGCTTCTTGTACCGTAACCACAGTATTTTGGCTCCCTCGAGCAAGCTTTTCAAACGTCCATGAGATCCTTCCGCGATACTTGTCGCCTCATTTTTGTAATGCATGTGTTGGTAGGTGTAAGCATACACAAATTTTTCCTTGTACGGATCCAACAATTCCTTCAAGCAATAAACCACACATTTCTCATAATCCTTCTTCCATAGCCCAATAAAACTCACTAAATAGGATTCGAACTCGGCCACGGACATTGAGCGTACCATTAAATCCCAATGATGTTGAAAAGCTTTCCATAGTAACCCATTCGCTTCATACTCCGCTTTCCTTTTCTTCTTGTCCTCCTCTCGTTGTTCCGGAGTTAGTTTTTGAAGACGCTCAACTTCGGCCTTTTCACGAACGGTACCTTTTTGTGTCTTTGGCTTTTGGATATGACCTCTACAATTACTTCTAATATTGCATTGTATGTGCCATGTGCAAAGAAAATGCTTAGCGTCCGGGAAAACCACTCCTATGGCATTCATTAGTGCTTGGTCCTTATCCGTTACTATGATCCTCGGAGTTTGATCGCCACGGTATATCTCCTTCAAGGTCTCTAGCATCCAAGTAAAACTCACATCATTCTCCCGATCCATAAATCCCCATGCTACCGTGAAAGTTTGCTTGTCGGAAGTATGGCAAGCAATGTTTAACAACGGCATGTTGTACTTGTTGGTCTTGTACGTACAATCTATTAACAAAATTTGATAGAAGCATTGGGCCAACTTGATCATCTCCGGATGCGCTAAGAAAATACGAGTTATTTTGCCTTCCAATACCTGCTTCCTCATTGTGTATCCGTGTTGATCGGCTAACCACTGAGATTGTTCCATAACCGCTCTACCATCCCATTCCCTCTTCCTAAAGGCTGCTCTTGCCGTGTAAATTTGCCTCAAAGTGGACAAGTTATCCTTATCGTCCTCCTTAATCTTCCTAAGGATGTCACTTGTTTTACACGCTTTCATCGACCTCACCGTTTCCAATTGATGTGGTTTCAACCCACAAACGGCCGTGTGTCCAATAAGAGATTCCGGATCATCATGATTATGACAACCATTCATCACTTTAGAGAGCTTGTATACCTTACCATTGGGTCTATTAACTATAATCTTAAACGGGCAACCATACTTCTTTGATTTAGTAATGTAATCCCTTGTCGTCTTCTTCACGTACATTTTGTCCTTTGCCCAGTGACTTTCTTGCTTTCCACCTCTCTTTTTTTTTTTGGTAAATCCAAATATGAATTAATGAATAACAAAATTACAAAACAAAATGAATCAGCAAGAAAAGAGGCCAGAAAAACCCCAAAAACTTGCTAATCATTTGAAATGAAAATAAGATACATTTGGTAATTCAATAGAGTTCAAAAAATCAGGTCTTCCAAGATAATGTCTTCCCTCCTCATTAGGAAGAATACACCCTCTTTTTGCCATCTTATCAGCAGCAAAATTAGCCTCTTTATAGGTGTGATCAAAACGAATAGCCTCATAATTAGAAGAAACTTCCCTCCAACGTTGACGAATAAACCATGAAAGATTAGAAGTAGTAAAAGCCTTAACTGCACTCAACGAATTAGAACGAACACATACCTTCGTGTAGCCCCATTGAAGCGCCCATTCCATACCAATAATAATACCAAAAATTTCCGCAATGTAATTCGTCATTACTCCCAAACCCACACTCATAGCACCAAGTACATTAGCTTCATGATCCCGCGCCACAACTCCTGCCCCAGCTATTCCCGGATTCCCACGAGCTGCTCCATCACAGTACAACATCAGTTTATCTAACTCCGGAGATACCCATCTACACTCAACAGGCTCATGAAGCTTCACCTGTCATGAGAAACCTTGAAAAAATCCAGGATTTTCAAATCTTCGACAGTGTTAAACATATAACCCTTAAGCCGCCTCGAGTAATCATGAACTTGGTTGAAGATGCTAGTCTTGAAGAAGCCCCAGCTAACCTGTTTGTTTTCATAAATGAATCGATTTCTTGTTTGCCAAAGTTCTGATCGTACCACCAAAACAACAAGAAGCCAAAGTTCCTTAATCATACAACTTCTACCACGAACTGCCTTGTAGGCTGAAGTCAAATTCAGGTGAGATTGCACTCCAAATATCTCCGAAATCCAGCTCCAAGCCATCACATCAAACCTGAAATTCCAAAGCAAATGATCCAGGGATTCCTCCGCGTTATTACACAAACAACACTTGTTTACAACCTGAATTTTGAATGACGATCCACCTCTCTCACAAACAAGTTCCAAACGATCATCACTTGAATGACGGACTAAAACTAACGCGCATTTGATCTCTATCCCCTTTTTTTATAAACCATTGCTTTGCATCGTTTCTTTCTTTCCATTCCAAATCGGTGAAATAGTGGGCAGAGGTATCAACACCCAACAGAGATATGGGTTTGGGCTGATCTTCGTCGAACGCCGCAATAATCTACAAAATATATCGAAAGGTGTAGGATTTAGAATCGGTTTATGTGTCACAGTCGAGACAACCGATTGTCAGGCATCGGTTTATATGAGCAATTATAAAGTCCGATTAAGGACTTGCTGATTTCAGAGAAAAATTACCATATTTAACAATCAGTTCACATTGCATAACATGTAATCCGATTTTGGTCATCATTTCTCCTGTATCATTTCTTCTCCACAATCGGATTACATATATACATAAATGAACCGATTGTGAACTTCGTGAATTTTACTGCAAAATCAAAGTGAAGGAATCGGCATATGCACATCACAAACATAAACCGATTTTGGTCACGTACCCATCGCGCCAAAAATTTACTACAATCGGATTATATGGTGATGAACAACAACCGATTATGATACCCAATTTGGGGATTTTATCCAGAATCTGTTTATGTGGTAGTATCGAATAAACCGATTCTGGAAAGAAAAAAAATTCAGAATGCCAACCAATTTTTTTTTCTCCGTTTTGGCGATCGAGACGTGCAAATACATGTTTTTAGATCGTTACAACTCATACATGTTTATTAGAAGCATTATCACCTTCTTCTTCCTGACGATATTGTTTTTGTGCTTGAATAATATCCTCAAGCATTCTTTGGTTGGCATTCTCTTCTTCATTCAACAAATTATCCAATTCGGTAGGATCGAAATCATGATAATCTGATGCACCCACTTCTTCATCACTACTAGAGTCTTCATCATCACTATAAAGTTTCATTTTTGCTAAGAAAATCACAAACCTTAAAACCTTAAAAAAGAAAATGAATTTCTACTCTAATCCCAACACTATAATAAAACTCAAACACTAATTAATTTAACAAATATTAACTTAATTAATCATCACTAATTTAACAAGGGCATATTAGACATTAACATAAATAGTGGATAAGGGGTTTCTATGAATTATTTCTTAATAACCCTATTTTGTCGTGTAGCTATAGGCCCCAATTAAGTGGCATATGCCCCAATTTAGCCAGGATTATTATCGGTTGTGTAAGTGTGGGGGAAATTATCGCCAAAATGCTTCCCATCTCCGTAATGTCCCTTTGTATTTCGAGGTGAGGACACAGTAAAATCTAAGGTGGGGAAGGCTTTTGGGGAGTCTCAAGCAGTTTCCAATACTTTCTCGTAACCACGGGTCAACTTTTCCTGTACAAAGGACTTGGCTCAAACAACTTTGGTATGTGCCATGACTCGCAAGAGTGTTTGCCACTTTAACCATTTGTAATCATTTCCCGTGTAATGAGTGTTTCTGTATACCATGCTTAATCTATCGATTCATTTAACACCCAAATAAATGGCAGTCATTTTTTTTAAGATAAGACCGGGTTCAGGTTTAGGTCAATGTTTTAAGACCCGGACCGGACAGCGACCCAGTAAAATTACTGGATCAGGGTCAACTAGTTGAACTAGTGGTTCATTGGGTCAAATATATACCAGTACATATCAGTTTAAGTGAAGACCTGAAACAAGAAATACCCGGAAACTATTACTTCCACTATCGCCTCTATTAGTTTAGTTATTTACATTTTCTACCAAGCGCACTCTCGTCTTCTTCCTCTTTTTTTTTTTTTTTTTTGCTATCAGCCGTCCTTCCTCCCACACATCCACACCCCACCTCTCTGTACCTCAAGAATAGCCATTAGCTTTAATCTCTGTGCCTTCTTCCTCTCTGTACCTCTTTGTTTTATTGGAAGAGATAATCCATGTGGATCTCTAACTATATATTTCGTGTTTTTTTGACTTCACTGATTTCAACCTAGTTGCTCTTTCTTTGGTAAGAAACTGGTTTTTCTTCTTCTTTGGGGTGCAACTGTATACACCGGGTCACTTGGGAAAACCAGTTCAAAACCGGACTGGGGCGAGTGGGTCACTGGATGCACCGGCCGGGTCACCCGGTTAACTGGTTTTTTAAGCATTTTACTGGATCTGCATGTAACTGGACCGTTTTTTTTAACTGGTTCACCGGTCCAACCGGCCGGTCCGGTCCGGTTCTTAAAACATTGGTTTAGGTGTTTTTCTAATTCCCATAGCGATCAGAACCTGTCGAGATTCGAAAGTAACATCACATAATTCAGTGAATTATTGAGCAATGAATCTTATCATCACTTCGCTTATGGATTAGCATTTCAGATTTTGGATTGGGATTAGTATGATGAAGTCTCTGATTCAAACTAGGGTCAGAAACTCCCACAAACCTTCCTCTTTAACTATCAATTAAATTCGTAAGAATAAAAATCAAATGTTAGAACAATCTTAAGAAAGAAAAATCGTTCCTTTCCATTAAGATCGATTCAAGAGGAAATGGAAATGTGAAAGAAATAAATTCCAACACAGTTCCCCTCATATATTTGTTTTATGC
The DNA here is from genome assembly GCA_023531295.1 of Papaver armeniacum. Taxonomy (NCBI): domain Eukaryota; kingdom Viridiplantae; phylum Streptophyta; class Magnoliopsida; order Ranunculales; family Papaveraceae; genus Papaver; species Papaver armeniacum. Next base: position 158,510 of record JAJJWW010008239.1, on the reverse strand, counting down.
CCTTGTCTGAACCGAATGTGGTCTCAAATTTCCACATCCAGTTATTCGAAGGCAAATCAAAATAGAAATTCAGTTAATACCCCAAGCAAAAAGAAATAAATCAGAACATGGAAGATCAATGCAAGTGTATTAGATGTATCAGAGCTGATTGAAGGGCTAGATTGAAAAACAAATAAATCAAGTCCAAAATCAAAAAGCTCTGAAAAAAAATTCATTTTCTAAGAACTAGAAAAAGACTGAATCAATTTACGCCTCATCACTAAACCAGATATGAAACCGAAAATTTGGAAGAAAAAAATCTCCCTAAAACTCATACGGCTACTCTGAGAGGCATTAATATAATGGAACTCCCAAGTAACCCTAAAAAAAGAAGAACTAAACAAAAGCAGGATATAAGTTCATCGCATTAAACGTACTAAGACTAAGTCTTATGGGCTAGATTGGAGGTGCTAGATTAGCACTTAAGTGTTGCAATTCAAAAAAAAAGCGTAGCAAAAAAGTTAACACTAGTTCTCTCTCCTAGCAATTGCTAGCATGTGAAGTAGCATGCTAGATAGTTACGTGAATGATTCAAATTGAAAACTACCTTTTCGCGGAATGGTTCTTTTTATTTTTGATCCGAGGGAGATTTGAAGCGCTGAATGGTTTAGGAATCGGCAATCGAAAGAAAAAGTGAGCAATGATGGACTTCAAGGTTGCCGTAGGCTTTTCTTTTAAGGGAGAAACTGGAGTCTGAATTAGGGTTTTGAAATCGTTTTCACACAAACCTAATTGACGGATTTACCCTTTTCGGATCTTATTTTCTGTTTTTGGGCCGTGCTGTCTCGTGATAAGTCAGTCAGTGAGGCAAGCAGCGACTGCCAGTGAGGCAACTACAGGCAAGTCGGTCTTTGATTCCAACTGAGCGGCCGGAGATGTTTCCCATGTCCTTTCAGGTAGGAAAGTAATTATATGTATTCATCCAGCTTCACTAACATTTGCGAGAATCCTCAGATATGCTAAGTCCATTTTAAGTTAGTTTGCAGTAACGGCCATACTTTAGTTTGTTGCACATTCTTTGTTCGACGAAATTCCCCGAAGAACTGAAATCATTACTATTTTATAACGGATTTGAGTTCGCTGAGGTTTTTAAAAATAGGAGTTAGTATTTTTACTGGTAAGCTTATGCATTCAGGTCTTTTCAAAGTGTAAATGATTTTGTTTAAAATTCGCAAAATGTACTCACTGTTCTATTTTTTGCTCTTGTTTGAAGTTGTTAGATTTGGGTTTGGGTTTACGAATAATACATACGAGTACTAGAGTTGTTTATATTGGTTACAAAGATAAATATACTGCCTTTGTTGATTTATACGCAGAATGTAGTTTCATGGTTGATGCAAGAATTGTTCACCATTTTATGACAAATCCTGACCAAGTTTTTTGGACTTCTGTTATACAGGTTTGCATAAAAGAGGTATGGAAAGGATTCTTTGAGTTTGTATAAGGAAATGTGATCACTGCATGTATGGAACTTGAAGATGCAATGGAGAAAATGGCGTTGCTTCATGTTCATGTGATAGATCTTGGGTTTGAGACTACAGTTCTGTGATAAGTTCTCTAGTTGATTTCTATCTGAAATGTGGCAACTATTTCAGTTTGCAAATCACCGTTGTATAGAGAGAGCACTTCGACAATATATATATATATATATATATATATATATATATATTTGTATGCTGGCAGCATTGATTACGCTCGTGAAGTTTTTGATGAGAAGATTAATATTTTGTGGACATCTGGTGACAGCTTATGAAGAGAGGAAGATGGGGTTGAACTATTTGAGAAATTAGTGAAAAAGAGGGTCTAAAACCTGATCGCGTATGCTTTACAGCTGTTTTAATAGCTCGCAACCATAGAGGCTTCTTGGATTAAGGGATAGGATATTTTTACAAAATGAAAAAAATGTTTTGGTTTGGTCCCTCAACTACATCAGTTGGCACGCATGATTGATCTTTATGGACGAACTGGGCATCTTAGAAAAGCTAAGGAGTCAATTTAAACAATGCCTTACGCTCCAAATGTTAGTATGTGTGTCATGGGCCCTTGGAGAGTTCATTAATGAAGCAGAACTTGGCAGGGAAGCAGCACATCACCTTTTTATACTGGATGTTAAGAATGTGCTGCATACATAGCACTCTCAAGCATTATGCACAAGCTGGTGAGCTTGAAGAAGTAGCAGAGGTTAGGCATTTGATGAGAGAGGAGGGAAATAAAAATATCTGCATTTGAGGTTGGCTAGAGTCAGAACAGAAAAATACATGGTTCTCAATAAATGATCCATCTCAACTTTGGGCACCTGAAATCTGCGGAATTAGATAGACACACTGTCTTTTGAAACAATGTGTTAGCATACTGAAACATGTTTGTTTATGATGTAAACTTGTTACACAGAAAGCATCAAGATTCAAGACTTTATCTGAATTAGATTGGTGGAGTACGAAAGCCTCGGCAGAGCCAATGCACTCATTCAAAATAGACTGCAATGGAGAAGAGGTATGTTTATCCTGACTACAAATATTTACTAGAAACCAAAGCATGTATTCTTCAGTTAGTATTATATTATGATTTAAGTATTCAAATGAAATTAGTTTGTTCTTCAATATTGGTTTCCCTTTATTCCATGTTTGTTTAGCTGAATGAGGTGGGCGAATTTGCTTGAGAAAACTTAAAACTTAGTGAATATGAATAACGAGCCCCAATACCTTGTGCCTCATTTATACAACATCTCAAATATAGATAAAGATAGAAAGTTGACGAGGAGTTGAAGGGGAAGAAGAGAGACTTCAATAGAATACAAAAATTCGTTTAAGAGAAATAAGCTTATTTGAGGAAACTGACATCCCTATGAAAATAACTACTAATCTAGCTCGCCTTTCGGGTAGAGAATGAGAAATGATTAGATTCTCCAAACTTACTAAACTTTTTCAATCAGCTTAACGACAGAAACCATGTATAGAAAGTTTAAACCCGGGTATCACTGTCTAACACCAACAAAATGGAGACTTTCATTGAATAATTTAATTCTTAGCCGAGTACAATATGGCCACGTTAGAATTACACAAGAAGTGGCCATTATGATACCTACAAGTCTTGATTCATAATCGACCTTTTTATGCTTGTCTTATCAATATTTAAACACTTCATATAATATTAACATATGATAATTTGAATTTTGTGATTTGTATAGCTTTAAGCTTTACTCGACAGCAAAACTTCGTGTCGGATATGAGTGTCATCTTCAGGAATTTCTATATTAAAATCTCTACTGTATCTTCTATGGATAAAATAAACCTTGTTTAGGCAAGCACGCCAAGACTTTTTTTTCTGCAATTTTAATATGATTGAACCTTCAGGAAGAATCATTTGGGCTATGAAACGACAAATTTGTGACTCTTTTCCTGTTAATTGCAAAGTGAAGTCATGGCATATTCTAAAATATCTCATTTACCTAGTCTTACCCAAATGATGGTTTTAAACATAGATTTGACATAGTCTTTGTATCTTCCACAACATCCAGATAAATCAACATTACACTTAAGTGTGAACTAAGTATCCAGATATCACAATTCACTTGTGAATGCCGGTACAGTATTGAATACTCTATGGATTCTTAATTATTGTATTCTTGTTATTTTTAAGACAACCTACCTATCAATAGCTGGTTACCCGAGAAGTGTCATCACAAGTTTTGAAGCATCTAAAAGGAAAATCTTGCAAGATTGAGTAAGAACACGTATCATAAAATTATAATTTCTAGAACTGCATTTGAGTATCATAGTCGTGTTCTTTTGTTTTCTGGCTAGTTCAACTATATTATTCTTTCCCACCTCAATATGAAACAAGAAGTACAAAGTTAGGTGTAGAACATAATGAAACAGTCCCCATATGCAATTGAGATTGATTAATGACCACTGTGGACCCTAACCTTGTTTGCCATAAACTAGGACACTTAATTATGCAACCACCAATCTATCTGTAAGATTACATAGTGATCACAATCTAATACAAGATCTAATAGTTTATGCACCATTGGCTATGTCAGCGAGAGGATGGCCAAGTGCTTATCATTTTCATTATTTTATTTTGGGTTTTCTTTTGGTTAGATAAGACAGATGTGAATTATACAAGTACCAGAACTTTCACACTACAACCTTTAACATTTTCATAACTCTTGAAATGTTTTTTAGTGACAAAATATTACGCTAAGTAGGTTAATTTATGACTAGGTAGCTATCAGATTCCAATACGGCTGAACAATTTGATCATATTCATAAGGTCTGTTCAGCATAAAATACATGTAGAATTACGTATTCCATTTGTATATTCAACAAACATCATGTGGAACACTGTAATCTGTTATTTGATGAACTGCATATATGTCATGTCGAGGAAGGCTCTATAGTCATAGGCAGTTGAATATTTTATGTTCACATTTTAATTCTCTGTTCACAAGTTAATAAGGAAATATATTTATATAAAGTTTAGATAAATATGAAGAGTTCTCTGACCATAGTTGCTCTGATCGCAAATGTTTAGTATATTGCACATTAATTAATACGCAAGATGAATCATAAACAACTACCATGATTCCAACTGTAGTTGCAGAGTTCACTGTTTAAAGGAAACAGATTTTTGTTTCACATGAGTACGGTTACTAATTTGTGAATGTAACTTCTCAATTTGCTCGCTAGCAATTAAAATGCTTCTTGTTTTCTGTATGTATATATATTCAAGCCACTAAACTGCGTTTCTCCATGGAACATTTATAACTAAACTGTGTGGTGGTGGTGGTGCAGAGACATGTTTGTTCCTTGGTGATATAGCTTGAGAAGACAGAGTCGTTTTACGGCATAGAGTTCACGGTGCAGGACCTTTTATGACATCACGACGTAGCTGATGAGACTCATGACATCATAGCAATTAAAATGTTGTTCAGGGTAGAAGCTGTACAGACCTTTCCTTGCAATTCTCTTGCTATGAAAGACTTCACATGCAAAAGGGTAAAGTTTTTTGAGAAATTTGAGTTGGAAACTTGAATTACAAAAATGGATTTTATGTATGCAGTATGGTACATGAATAATGTGATAATATCCTTCACCAACTTTATCATGAATTCTACCTCTTATACATTTTATTTTTCCTTGTTTATATTTGTTATTATTTTCTCTCTTATGTTTATTCCCAAGTAGTTTGGGCCTGCACACGAGTTGGCGCTGTTACACTTATAATGTGGTTAGGGAACAAGGTTTAGTTTTAATGAATTGTCTAAGAACACTGTTTACATATTTTAGGAGATAACTTCAGATCTCCAGTTGTGAGAATCAAAATCCAAATCTTTCTATGCGTTATATTAAGATAAGAAAATCTCCAGGGTTTGGATTTTAGATCCATTTGGTATTATTAACACCTTCCATCTCATTCTGTACCAACCACAAAAGATTCCATCTTACGGCCCAACAAACACCATTCTTAAGAATTTAGAAAGAAAAAAAAAATCAAAATATTAATTTTGGTGTCTTTTGTTTTGTTTTTATTTTCATATTAAGCTCAAAAAAAACCAAGGTGATACTCTTTGAGTTACACCAACACCAACCATATTATTTGGGCTAAATGAAAACCATATCTAGGAAAAATGAAACAAAAACCCCATTTCAATTTAAAATTGTTAAATTTAGTTTTCATTACTCTTTGTATTTCCAATCTTACCCTTCACTATACACATATTCGTAATTCATTTCTTTTTCCTCCTTCCCTAACACCACCACCACCTTCAACCACCGCACCACCACAAACCATCACTAGTTTCAGATCTAATACCAAACACCTCATCCTTTTCGTCCTCTTCCATATCCACCAACAGCTCCTTTTTTCTGCTACTACCATTTTACATCGCCACCAACAGTACCTTCGCGACCACCAACCGGTTACGATAATCAGATCTGACATCGACACCAGATCCTCCATCCCCTCCTCCTCCCCCTTGACCACCAGCAGCAACACCTTCTCCTCCTTCTTCTGTACCTCTAGCAAACCCACAACCATCTCCATTAACGCCGCCTTCTTTTATTCTTCCCCGAACCACACCAGCAACACCTCCTCCTCTTCCTCCTTTTCCTCCACCACCACAAGCAATAAGTTGAATTGATTGATAGTAATACGATTGAATCTGAGAGTGAGCCGAAATGATTCAGGTATTTGATTATTATTACAAACTCAATTAGAGAAACCAAGGTGGTGATGGTGGCGAATTGATCTCATGGTGGAAATGAACCATTGACGGGGATTCAATTTCATCTGCTTATTGTGTTGGGAGAAACGATGAATTTTAATGGTAATTTGAAGTTGGTAAGTAATTAAAATCTTATTATTTCACTGATTTTTTTAATTAAATTAGATACTGGATCTTGTTTTGTTGTGATTTTTGTTGAAACTGGGAATTGAAAATCCTTTGGTGTTAATAGATTTGTTGGTGGAATAGTATTAAGTGAATACTGTGGGGTTTCAGATTCAGAGTGTTTATATACGATCTGTGAAGTAGTTACTTGTATTTTGCGTTAGGAAGGTTTATCTACCTGGAGTTTTGTTACTCTATTTCTATCAGCATATAATGGTAGTATATTACATCAAAAAACCAACAAACAATGATAGTATAGCTTATAAGATTTTGTCTTAAATCATTTTGTGACAGGTTTAATGTTCGAGAGGACTTCTCTTTGGCTCGTTTTGGTAGTTTCTTGGCATCTCGGGGTTTTTGTTTTTTACTTAGATGGTCGTTGTTAGCTGGTACCCTTGCTAGTAACATGGACTTGTATAAGACCACCATTAGGAAACAAATGTAAACATAGATGTCAATCTCAAAATTGAGTGGTTTGGGAAACTAGTCTTGGGATCAATCCTTAGGGGTTTCAGTAGACTTAAAACCATATTATCTAATATGTGCTAATTGGGCCGACCGACCGGAGGGCCCGAAGGGCCCGTAGGGAGGGAGTCCATTTTATGGCCACTTTTTTGTCAATCGGAACCTAACAAAAATGTTCAATTTCATAAAAAGATTGGAAATGAATTTGGTGGTAGTCTTTGGGACATGAAAAGCCTAAAATGTCCCTCCTTTTAGTCTAATTATTATAACTCCTTATACATTCTATTTTTAGGGGTATAATTGGCAATCAAACTCTAATATAACATATCTACAAATCCGTGCCTTACAATTTTACAAATTTTATATCATTGGAAAGGATTTTTAAAATTCTACACAACGAGTACAAACAACAATATAAAATTAGTGTTTTTACGAAAAATTCGATAGTGACTTTTAAAATTTAATGCATAGCTATTATGCAAAGCACCACAAATGATGCATAATACATTGGGAAATTGGTGCAAACCACCACAAAATATACATAGCACATGGGTAAATTGATGCAAACCACCACAAAAGATGCATAAAAAATGGGTGAACTTTATGTAAATTACCATAAATTGAATGCATATCAATTTTAGCATTATAACACCATTACGCATAACGGTGTTTCAATTTTCTTCGGCTGGTACATTGGTTTTTGTATATCAGGTAACCCGAGGCTTCTTGACATGGCGGAATTCAAGTTTTATTTGTGAGCTGCCAGTATGATCCAATGTTTGTTAACCAGGGTCCTACACTTACTGCACATCACCAAAGAAATCAAAGATGCGGGTCAACATCGATAGTCTCTCCTATAGGTAGGTTTCTATTTTATGATTAGTTCTAAGCAGCTGACATTTCATTAAATTTTCTATTGATTTTTCCACTTGTGAGACTAGATCATCCTTTAAATGGGAACATCTTTTTAAGTTTGCTGTTGAGCACAATTTATGAAATACTCAAGAGTACATTTACGATGAAACCAATTTCGGTTTCATCAAATTTTGGTGGAACCGATTTTGGTTTCATCTAATTTTGTTTTATATTTTTTAATACTTCACCCATATGTTGAGATTTTGGTTTCATCTAATTTTGTTTTAATTTTGTTTCATCTAAGTACTAATACCACATTATGGTGGTGAATGATTGAGTGACCGGTATATGTGGTCAGTGTTGAATGAGTAGTGCAGTTGGTGATTGAGTCAGTAAGTGGTGATGGTGGTGAGTGGGTTGTTTCATTCCTTCTTATGTTAGCTTACTTAAGTAAATTTTCAGCATTATACTGTACTTGATAATTTGTCCAAGTTTATGTCTCAGTAGTTTTGAGCTTTCATTATTGGCAGGTCAGAATTGCGGCTGGAGTTCAAGGAGAATTAAACAAGCAACGACTTTTGTCTTGTTCGTGAGCTATATTAGCTTGTCGTGTTGAGATCAAAAACTTATAAAACAAGGTTATTTAATAGAATCTACCATAGCAGTGTTTAAACTCCACAAAAATTTCCAACTAATGCATGAGATTGTATAGTTTGAGGTTTTGGACATTCTTGTTTGCGTTAAACTATTTAATTGTCGTCTGGACTTGTATAATACCTCTAGTAATTTCTCTTGCAGGTACACAACAAGTAGACATCTTTTCAGTGGAGATGATGAAGAGGAATTTGCACGAAACCAATTTTGGCTTTATCTGTATTTTTTTCATTTTGATGAAGCCAATTTTGGTTTCAACTAATTTTTGCTAGTTTTTGTTGAGATGGCTTTAGTATTACTGTAGTAACTCATGTTGAAAGGTTTCAATGAAATACCATATTATTTCCAGGTGTTCATTATGCTGAAACATCATTGTCAATATATATGGTCGATGGCCATATGAGTTTTATTGTTGGAGGCGATATTCATGGTTTTCAAATTTAAAATGTTTTGTTTTCTGCTTAATCCCTTGTTCAGAAGTCTTGTTTGGTGAGAATGTTATTGGCCTGTGATGGAAATATACACACCATCACAATAGTTCTTAGAAATACTTTGAGTCCAGAAAGTATTGAAAAAGGAAAATTTATGATGAAACTAACTTCAGTTTCATCTAATTATGTTGAAACCGATTTTGGTTTCATATAATTTTAAACTTTTATCGGTGAAACTAACATTGTTTGTGATAAATAATTTTCTACAAGTATTGGTTTCATCTGCATTTTTTTTTTCTGATATTTTATCGACGAAACTAAAATTTGTTAGTGACATTGTTTTTTTGAAACCAACTTTGGTTTCATTTTTTCTATGAAACCAGTTTTGGTTTCATCTTATTTTCAAGTTTTTGTGTTGATGGCGGCGGTGTGGTGGCGGTCGGTGGTGATGGTCGTCGGTGGCGGTGATCGGCGTCGGTGGCGGTGATCGGAGGCGGTGGTGGTCGGCAACGGTGGTGGTGGTGGCGCGATGGCTATCGGAGGCGGCGGAGGTGGTGGTTGGCGGCGATGGTGATCAGTGGTGGTGGTGGTGGTGCTGGTGCCGGTGGTTGGCGGCGATGGTGGTCAGAGGTGGTGGTGGTGGTGCTGGTGGTCGGCGGCGGTCGGTGGTAGTGGTTGGCGGTCGGTGGTGGTTGGCGGTCGGTGGTGGTCGGCGACGGCGGTTGGTGGTGGTGGTGTTGGTCGGTGATGTTGCTAGTTGTTGGTGGTGGGTTGTTATTGGTGGTGACAATGTAATAAAAATTAAATGTGGGTTGATTTTTATTTTTGTTGGGGTGATTTAAACTAGAAGGGTAATATACACAGTTTATGTTAAATGGGTTTTTTTTTTTACATCATTTAACTCATTGGAGTTTTTGTGTATGGATGGTGTGATAGGTGTTGTAAAACACCTAATTTTATATCTAGTATTTATACTTTCTTTGCTACTTTTCGTGTGAATTATGTATCATATGTTTGCTTTTGAGTTTTATAGGTGTTTTGGAGTCATTTGAGTAAAAGGAAATGGAACTCGTCTAAATCCAGGGCTTCTTCTCAATTCTTCAAGAGAACGAAAAGACGGAGCCAACAGCGAAAGAATGAGGTCAATCCGACGGCATATGAGAAAGTTACGAGAAAAATCAGATTTTATACTTGTCAGTGCTGGAGAGCTGACATACATTGAGAATGAAGTGGGAGATTGTTATCAGTGGTGGCCCATATCCATCAGCCCGGCGCCTAAATACGACCGTACCTACAACCTTATCAACTAAGTCGAGAAGAAGAAAATTATTTTCTTCCCCAATTTTAGTTGTTGTTTCTGTAAGAGACTATGTCGAGAAATTTCGAGATATTCAGACATAAGAGAGGTGATTCTGAAATGAAGAAGAACCAGAGATCTAGAAATCGGGAAGATTTGGCAGCAAGATGGTTCGATTTGTGAAGATGAATTCAAGCACATGCGCAGATGAAGAACTCGGGGAGAATTGGGGAACAGAGTCTGGGGTCTCGGATTAGACATGAGTTTCACCAATAAATCTTGAAATAAGAGAAGATGAAGAGGATTGGAAGTTGGGTTTGACTCAAATTGGAAGGTGGCAGTGAATTGGTTCGAATCAGGTAGGTTTTGAATCAGATTTGTATTTGGCAGAGGAGGGGCTCGAGAATAGGAAGAATCTGAAGAAGATATCAAGTCTGTGTTGTGTGTTGTTGGTTCGATCGAGAAACCTGAGAAGAACAGCTGTTGCTGTTGTGAATGTGAGACAGAAGTGGTTTTGCAGTCAACAGTTCTGAGGTGCAGAATGGTAAGATGGTGTGCTGGTTGGCCTGAGATGGTGGTTACAATGGGTTGTGGTGTTACAGGTGCAGCTCTGGTGCACTCAACAAAGAAGAAGTTGGTTATGATGCTGAGCTAATGAAGGTGATATGAAGTTGGAGCAGTACTAGCTTGATGCAATGGATGACTGAGCTGTGCATTACAGGAATTTGGTGGTTATGTTGGATTGCAACAAGAGCTGAAATGTTGCAGGTTTTTTGAGAAGATTTGACCTACTTTTGGAAAGAGTATCCTTTTGGAGAATGAGAGAAGCATATAAATAGAAAACTCTTTCTCTAAACCTAATATCTCCATGAGGGAGGCTTCTACTTGTTTTCTAGGGTTTCACATGATAGATTCTTCTAAACTCTTTGTGATTATTTCCAAAAACCCAAGTAGTTGATTTATTTTTATTGGTTAAAGATGTAGTTGGATTTTGGAAACCAAGTTATGATTTTTATGAATTAGTTTTCTCTCAATATTATCGTTTGATTTCTACGGGTTATAATAATTGCATGATTGATGTATTGCAATATGATTGAATGTTTGTTTAGTTAAGTCTAGAATTGATTGAACTCACATCCATATCTATAGCTAATTTAGGGTTCATCATCGAGCGATAACCTTGAATACGAGTAGCATGATATGATTATGGTTTGTAGTGATACATCCTTGTAGTCATATGTAGAAATTGACCTTTGTTCGAATTGTTTGCGCAATGTATTTCAATTACATTGATTAGCCTATTTCTGAAACTTAATGCTCCTGGGAATTGAACTTAATTAGCGCAAGGCGTTAGGTTATTCTTTAGGTAGAATTCACATACGCAGCTCTAATGTGTGTGTTGATGAACTTGGAAAATTTATGGAGTATTCTTGCAATAAGGTATTCAAGGGCTTTTGATGATAGCGAGATTAAATACGAATTCTAATCATACATTCAAAACTTGTTTACAATTGAAGATGAAACCTTTATCCAATATTTTCACATCCTTGATTTGCGTGTTTACTTTTTATTGTTTTGCCTTTATTTTATTTTAGTTTATAAAAATCAGAAAACCCCCCTTGTTACTTTTAGGAAACCGAAACATATTGACAACCTACACCTCTCTGTGGGAACGATCCTTTCTTGCCCTTGCTATATTATATATTTTGAGTAGTGAGAAAGTGTAATTTATTTTTGACGCCTACGACAGCGATCAAACCAACCACTGTTCCAGTAATCCCACAATATATTCCTTAATGCAAGGCAGAGGGGGTGGATATGCTCGTTGCTGATCTCTGGCGCCTTCTCGGTTATATGATTGATTCGCCTGCCCGTTCCATCGCTCTTGGTTATTGTTTGAGCAGGTATTTCGTGGTGCAGTCGATACAGAGTTGACCGTGTTGCGCCAGGTGTAATCCGTATTAGATTCATCCACGCAGTCAGAAATTCTTGTCGCTGCTTCGTCTAGCTCGACAAAAGTTGGGAATCAGAAGTTAACCAGGCTTATCTTGAAAGGGGGTGTCATTCCTCGTACACAGATGTCTGCCAGTGTGTCCTCCTTAATGTCCTCGTGGCAATCTAATACGAAAAGGCGGAACCTAGTGATGTATTTGCATATTTCCTCTCCTACGCGCTGGCCGCATCTGCTCAGGTCTATAGTTGTGATCTTTCTCTTGGCTGAATAGAACTTTCTGAGGAAAAGGGTGGACATAGCCGACCACGAGCTGATGCTCCCTGGCTTTAGGTTGTCGTACCAGGTGAATGTTGTGTCAGTCAATTATTTTGGTAATTTCCCCAGACACAGTTTTCCGTCAGCCGCGCGGTCATTCATGGAGGACAGGAATCGGCTAAGGTGCTCACGTGCGTTCCCTTGTCCATTGTATACTTTGAATTTTGGCGAAGCATAGTCCTCCGGTAATCTGCGACTTCAGAAGAGTACGGACTGGTCATGAAGTCATAGTTGTCTTGCTTTACTACTCGGTAATTTGCCTCTAGGTACTTAGCCATCGCCTCTTGTGACATGATTACATGTTCTTCTTCCTCTTCTTCGATATTTTTCTTCGCTTCTTTGGTGTTTTGTTCGGCTTCGACTGTTTTTAACAACTTTCTCAGCTCTTGCTCTCTCCGGACGTGGTGTTTTAGTTCTTTCCGCATTTCTTGCATGGAGGGGCGCATGGAGGTGCTTCCCCTGCTGCTGTCTGCTTGTCCTTCTCATGTGAGGCGTCTGGTTTTCTTCCTTGTGTGATTGGGCTCGACACTATTCCCACTCTCCCGCCTTCCGGGTTGGACGACTGGTTATCTAGCACGCCCACACTAGTGCTTACTTGGTGTGTCATGGTGGGATAGGCACGAGCCTTCGGGTGTGGTCGCCAAATGTTGAGCGGTGAATCTGATCTTGGTTCTACCCGTCCTAGTCACACCTAATGACAACACTTTCTAGGAATGATATGAGAGAGAACTTGCCTTCTATTGTACTATGTACCTCCTTTTATAGACTTTCCCGAAAGCCCTTCATTTTATGACATCATTCATTTACCAAAAAAAAAAATATAAAAAAAAAGACATCATGCTACATGTCATAATCTTCCTTAATTACTACTAATGCCACTACTTCTCTAATATGACTTTCTGCTTTTCCAATTATTCCCTCATTATCCTTTCTATCCAATGGGTATCCATTAGTGGGCTTGGGCTCTAGTCCCCAAGTCCCTAATGTTTCATCTTGGGTCTTACCTTTCTCTAAAGGCTCTCTGACCCCGCTAAGGAGTAATTATTTTCATGTATCAACACTACTCTCTTATTCTTATCCTGGACATTATCCTCATATATAATACTAACTATAATAGCACTCATGATAGTATAAGTTATTTTATTCTCATTTTCATGTATCCTAGGATATCCTACTTCTGGTAATTCTTTACAATCATGGCATGGAACTGCCAAAGCATAAGAAAACATAATTGTTATAGCATTGCTCGGATGAACTCACAAGTGTTGTTAGTTCATCCGAAATTCTGTCTGATTTGAATTGCTACTTTGCCTATCATCATCAAGATGCTGAAAGAGAAGAGAAGATTTCTGCTCATGTTGTTTATGATTTTCTTAAACAATTTGAATAAACAAAACTAGAACTTGTTAAAACGCTAAAAAGTTTAGACATGGTGAAGACTGAGTTGAAAAAGGTTTCTACTGACTTTGTTCTCATGAAATCTCATGTTCGTGAACTACTCAATGTGGATATTTTCTCTGAGAAGCTCGTGGATACAGTTGATGACAAATTCAAGGGTCTCAATACCAATGAAGAGTCCGAAAAAATCTAGTTTATTTTGCTATGTTGCATTTTTTTTTTTGTCTAGGAAACTTCTTTTCAGGATTTTATTCTTGAGAAGGATAACTAGGGTTTCGTATAACAAAGATTGTGATTACACATAGCTATTTCCAACGTTTTTCATCTTGCATGTTTTTAGATTTATTTATTTAAATTCTAGAGTTGTTGGAAGATGAACTTGCAGTATGCAATAATTATTGGTTTAATTATTGCAAAATTCTTATGAAATATCGTGCCTTTACATTCTTGTGAATCGAGCTAATATTTCATATATGCTCATAAGTTAAATCTATTATGTTTTTATAAACAGAAAATAGCACAAACTCTTTGAGATTTTTCTCGCAGTATTGATATTTTTTATCACACTTTTATAATTCGCTGCTTGACACACTCCGTAAGATTCTCTTATGTTGAGTAACATTTTCTCGTTGTTCGTAACTGGCCTTGAGACTAATTTATGTCGATACTATGGATACAAATCCTTGTGATTTGTTAATGCCCACAAATCCTTCTTTTTCATGAAAGTAAGGTCACTCATGTTGTTCTCTCGGGAATGACATTTTAAGGGGGGGAGTTCTTAAATGAACTTGTGCTTAATTGCTATATCTTTGTGGGGAGTGTGGCTGTGGAATTATAAAGGGGATGCTTGTATCTTTTTAATCTCCTAGGATAAGCGCTAAGTATTTATTACTACGTGATATCATCTAAAACAAGTTGATATGAGGAGTTGCATTTTAACTATGTTATTATGTAGTATCTCCATCTTCCTTAAGCTTGAGATATATTTTGGTTGTATTCATTACGATCCCGCGATTTTCGTACCTTTGTTAATTTTATTGACAAAAATGGGGAGAATTATTTAGTAGTTTCATACTACATACATATGGTTTATGGATCATTATGTAAGGGAGAGTGGATCATTTAAGCAATAGGTTTTCCTATTAAACAAAAGATTATTGATTAAGGGGGAGAAACCATAGTATTACTTCAGAGTTGAGATACAATTGAACTTTGGAGAGAAGATAATAATACTATGTGTCCGCATAACAACAATTGAGAATATTTTATTTTCAAAAAGTTGTTATCGCTATGGAACCGGTTCTTCAACAACAACGATGCTGAGTTGAACACCTTCATAATTATTGCAACTTGAAATTACGAAGAGTTCTAGGAGAGTTGGAGAAACCAAGGAAATCAAGAAGACATGGTGGATCGAGGAGTTTTTTCAACACTTTATTTTTATTTTCCATATGTATTAAATAGTTTTGTCACTAAAATTGACAAAGGGGGAGATTGTTAGAGCATTGCTCGGTCGAACTCACAAGTGTTGCTATATCAAGCTTGTTGTCAAATTTAGTTGTCAAAACTATATCTTGATTTCTAGTCTACAATTATTTAAGTCTCGGTCTAGGATAGTGGAGTTGAGAAATGAGCCAGTCATCATTTGCGTTCTAACGTTTGAAGGCGAAGATCAACCGAAGCTTTTGGAGAACTTCATCAAAAAAAGGTAAGTGAAGACTGAACCACCTATTTCTCAAGTTATATTCACTTTTCTATCTTAAGACGATTGTCGCATAACTAATTAGACTAGATCGCATAGACAAGAATTTCGAGTCGAGAACTAATCATTTAGACTACGAATTTCTCGAAATATAATGACTAATATTAATGAACATTTGTTCATACTTGATCAAATTCGGTGGATAACAATTTATTGTTCGGAACAAAATCATGATTCAAGTTCATCATTCGAAAATAGCCTGAACAGTGATAAGTGTCATTGTTATTTATTCAGGAATGTTTCGAATTGATTTAGAGAAATATAGAACTACTATATTCGGAATACAAGACAGTGTTATCAGTCTTAAAAACTGAGAAAACTGTTATATGTCTGAAGTCGTATTACATGTATTCGTACACGTAGCGGAGTAGCTATATATAGACTTTCAGATTTGTGTGACATGCATATTCGTATATACATCATGGGAGAATCTGTTTGTTTCGTGATCCTGATACGTATGTATATTCGTATACAAATAATTTTCGGAATACAAGACAGTGTTATCAGTCTTACAAACTGAGAAAATTGGTATATGTATGAAGCCGTATTACATGTATTCATACACGTAGCGGAATAACTATATATCGACTTTCAGATTTGTGTGATATGCATATTCGTATATACATCATGGGAGAATCTGTTTGTTTCGTGATCCGGATACGTATGTATATTTGTATACAAACAATTATGGAACTGTGATAAGGGAACCGGGTTAAACTAATCAAACATGTATGCGAACCAAAACAGTTCTATGTTCTAGAACCAGTTTAGTACCCAAACCGGTACGCAAACTGAATGTTCTGTGAACTCCGGAACCGGTAAAGGTCTAAGAGTTTGC
This sequence comes from Papaver armeniacum, assembly GCA_023531295.1. Classification (NCBI taxonomy): domain Eukaryota; kingdom Viridiplantae; phylum Streptophyta; class Magnoliopsida; order Ranunculales; family Papaveraceae; genus Papaver; species Papaver armeniacum. The sequence goes on along the minus strand of JAJJWW010008239.1, from coordinate 142,108 downwards.
AAACCGGTACATGAACTAAAAAGTTTTGTAGACTCCGGTACTTTGAGTTGAGTCAAAGTTTGCAAACCGGTATGTGAACTGAAAAAGTTATGTAAGAATCCGGAACTTGGTAATTGCATAAGTGTGCAAACCAGTTTATGAACTGAAAAGTTCTGTTTACTCCGGAACTCGGTAATTGCATATGAGTTCGCAAACCGGACCGCGTATTGTGACTCAGCCGATTCACGAACGGTTCAAGTAATTGTGCCTTGTACATTTACAAACTATGTCGATCATGATTCAATTACGATCAAATTATTTCTATGAAGTAATTTGCATTTGAACTTTTCTCTAATTAACACTAGACTCATTTGATCACATGATTGTGACTTAATATTAATGTCTTGGTGAAGATGAAAATGAGTGTTAAGCTTTTAAGTTCAAATCGGCCAGTTTCGGCTAACCATGTTGAACATAGTCTTTATAAATGGTTCGGTTATGGTTTACCTAACCATAGTGTATATCTTGTATATGTGATTAAGATTCAAAGCTTTCATCTAATGGTGGATATTGTTTGCTTGGTTCCAAAGCTATCTTAGCTTAAACCTAAAGAAACCTAGGCTTTGAAGTCTATATAAGGGGAAACTCTTGGCAACTTGGATCTTTGAATCCCGACACTACTTTTTGGTGTGTCCTAGTTGTATCTAGAGTCTTCCTCTCCAGAAACCCTTTTAGGGTTTAACGACTATAAAGACTTCACCGGGATTCGTGAAGCTAGGTCCAAATATGTTTTATCTTGATAACTTAAGTATCCTGATCTTGATTGTTTGTAGAGCTTGCTCCAACAATCAAGATAGATAGTAATCAACAAAGTCTCTTCGTCTTATACTTTGTTGATTCCGTAAGTTTTATACTTATGAGGTAAATAATAATCTAGGCTGCACATCGGGTTTCATAGGTCCGGATTTTGAGGATATCCAGACTTTTTTCTAAGTTGTTTTCAATTTCCATCACCTGAATCTATCGTTTGATTTGATCATCCGTTTAGATTGTAAATCAGGAAATCAAATATAGGCTTAATCTGTGGGAGGCAGATTTAGTTTAAAGTCTTCAATTGAGGTTGAAGCAACTCTTAGTGGTGGGTGACATCAGCTAAGGGAATCAAGTGCGCAAAATCTTGCGAGATTCAAAAGGCGTAAGGAACGCGACTGTACCTTAATCGGTGGATTTCCTTTTAGGGATCAACTACATTCCAGACCGAAGTTAATTGGTAGTAGGCTAGTGTCTGTAGCAGTTTAATATAGTGTGGTGTTCAATCTGGACTAGGTCACGGGGTTTTTCTGTATTTGCAGTTTCCTTGTAAACAAAACTTTTGATGTCTCTGTTATTTATTTTTCTGCATTATATTGTTTATCTTTATAATTGAAATATCACATGTTGTGCGTTTATCAATCAAAGTAGCTAGTTCCCACATTGTTAGTTGGAAAAGACTTGATTGATCCTTGGACATTGGTCTTTGATACCGTCCAAGAACTCTTTTTGTAAGTTAGGTTCACGGATTCAATTCTGTAAACATTCTAACAAAAAGAGAAAGAGAGAGAGAAAGATATATATAACTATAGACACTTTCCTTGATTGAGTTTTTACTCTCGGAGTTGTGTTGAGTTTTTCCATACAGGTTGCATAAGAAAAAGTTGGTGGTGTATCTTGGTACCCCCTGCGTTTTCAGTTGGTATCAGAGCAGGCAAACACGTGAAGACCTAATAAGTCCGTGTTTGAAGGAGTCTGAGAATATGGATAGAGATGAAATCTCTAGAAAACGTTGCACCAGTTTAAAAGAAACTGTTTATATGGATCATGTAAAAGAGTCTGATTTGTCAAACTCTTCTAGAGACGAAATCTGTGATTTCATAAAACAATTGGTTATTGATAAGTGTCATTCCCACTGTTATACAAATGAGTCTGACTCAGAAGTAGAACGGGAAGCAGCAAAGGAAAGCTCTGAAAATTTCAAGCGTATAGAATTTCAGAAATCTGAGTTACTTCGCTGCGACACAAAGTCAATAGTCTCATTAGTATCTATAATACAAAATAGAATGGGTTTTTGAGCTTGGACGGATGGATAACATTTTGAGAGACAAACATTCCATCCGACCATCCCAATCTCATCTCACCTAAAGATATCCGACGGATATGAGAGTTGTAACCTATTTTGTAATGAATTTTAATTGATTGAATCCCTCATAGTTAGGGTCATAAAATTCATATTATGAATGTACATTGATTGGATTTCTTCATTTAAGTATAATAATGCAATATGAATTTCTTTTAAGAGTATTCTTTATGTTTTTTACGGTTATAAACACAATATAATTTATTATTATTTTTTTACAAAAATGAGGTAAACTTTGTCAATCAAGTAGAAGTGAAAAAAATAAAATACTTTGGTACGAATTTTTCGACTTATCGTGTTGCGCCCTCCCTCATTTGGTAGGTTTATAGAAAAAACCAGATGTGGATCAAAAAATTATTATTCAAGATAAATTTAATAACATGTAAGAATTTTATCGAGCTTATATTGTTTGATCGAGCTTATGTTGTTTTAGTTTTGGTCATCAAAAATAAAATAATATAACACGATAAAAAAATTTGACTAGCAAGATTTCATTTCAGTAATTGCTCTTAAATCAATTGATTTTAGACCAACTTTAAAAATTATTTATATCAAACTTCCAGCTTCATAAGTTCGTATACGTGGAATTCCGCCTAACAAGATTTCGATACCTAATTAAATATAGTCGTTAATTAGATACATGCCGAAGTACTCTTTTTTCTATATGTTTTTATTAAATATTTACTATACCTCTATGTTAGCCTCATGCCGTGCCGTTACGGCACGGGTTATTTCTAGTGGTTTCTAAATATGATTCCAAAACAAGGTTGTCTCTTGGAGATAATGCCTTGGAGATCGTTCAACCAACGAGTAAGAATTCTGCTCCAAGTTGCGATAGTGAATTTAAAGAAACTACCTTAATGATAGTTTCTGATCAAGGCAATAAACTAGAAAAAGTAAGAACATAATTTGTTCCTGGTATTCTAGCAAAACCTAAAAAGGCGAGGGTACCCAAATATACCTCACGCTAAAACTTTTCCTACCTATGAGTCCTTTCTCCGAAAGTGATTGTCTATAGACTGAGTCGAGACAATACAACTAATCGGTTCACACTTCGTGTGATTGTCTATGGATACGAGATCAAGACAATACAACAACGAAGTATGTTTACTTGATAAGAGGTTCGTACTTAACCAAACACAATAGGATTACTATCAAGTAAATAGGAATTAACATTTGAGTAATTTAGTTTAAATTATAATAACAAACAATTATAATTACGGAAAATAAAAGTAAATGACACAGCAAGATTTTGTTAATGAGGAAACCGCAAATGCAGAAAAAACCCAGGACCTTGTCCATAATTGAATACTCTCAGGATTAAGACACTACACAAAATTAAACCAACTTTGTATAGTTAAGACCAAGCAACTAAACCTATAGTTCACCTAGTTCCGCCTGTATTCTCACGCCTCCAACTTATGAATAAGTCACGTACTTGGAACAATTCCTTTGGTTCGTATTCCAAACAGTAAAGGAACAACAAATCTGTTTGGTAGCAACACTCTTCGACCAAGTGATGTGAGTTCGACAAAGGATCTTCTGTTTATCTCAATAAACTCCTTCGTCGGGTTCTTAGATCTATCTTATTCTCAACTACCAAAGGTAATTGTTAAGATTTTGTAGTCAATACTTTTAATCACAAAGAATTGTATTGATGCCGATCTACACAACTAATCAATCCAATCTACCACAAGGATAAACCGATTATAGTTGGATCCTCTATACCGAAACAAGTATTGTGCACACCAAAGATTATGAACCCCAAATCAGAAATCTTCAATATCTTCTTTGTCTTCAAATCTTCTTAGATCTTCAATAAACGCATGCACACAACAACTTGAATCTCTTGTGATCAATCATACACAGAACGGAGTTTGTTAACAATGGATTATCACAAGACGTCTTTAAATCTACAAACAATCTAAAGATCCCTGTCGAAACTTCGATCTAGTTTGAGTGAATCTTATATCATAAGAGAAGATCCTTAAGCATAAACAAACTAGGTGCAATCAAAGTTCAACCACCGTCATTCAATCAAATCAATCAAAAACACAAGATAAACCGCAATTATCTAATTTCCTACCAACGGTACTAATAGAGCTTCTCAATCCCAAAGAAGACTTTAAACTGAGTGGCCGTAAGAGATTTCGCCTAATTAGGTTACTCTCCTCTCCGAATAGGCGGTTTCACCAGTAACAACACAACCGAGGAAGTTTGCTGTCACGAAGGATTAGTTTGCTAGAAATGCAAACTTCAAGTATTTATATATAAGGAAGTTTGGACACCAAGGAATTTCCAAAACCGAAAATATTCTCATGATATGCAATATATTCCAAATTCGGTTTCCATAATTCCTGGAAATGCTATGTCCAAAATAATGGCCGAAAATCTCTTTGGAAAATCTTCAACTAGTAAATGCACATTACTAATTCTCGTTTTCCTAAAATAAAATTAAAAACCTTAAATAAAAGATTCTTAACTTATTTATGTTTCGATCCTAGGATTTTCTTCCTTTAGCTATTAAGGAATAACTTTGAACAATTAAAGATAAGCGTTAATGCACATGTTCAAAGTATGTCGACATCCTTACTCTGTAAGTCCTCTTTCATACTTACAATCTTGAAACCGATTTTCCATACTTCCAAACAAGTTTAGAATTGGTTCATCCGACTTTCAAGAACTATGTGATTGATCAAGAACACTCAATCACCAATCATGGGTTTAACGGCTCCATGTGAGTATTGTGCATAGTCACACTAGCTTCCCAAAATTCGGTTGACTAGGTACTAGGGTCGGTTCCCCACATATATATGGTATCTAACTTGAATGTGTTGCACATGTCCATAGGATCGGTTCCCCTTTGCCTAAAAACGTGTTGCACATTCCATAAGATCGTTCCCCTTTCTGCTAAAACATAATACACCTCATACAAGGATCGATTCCCCTTTGTGATGTGTTGTACCTCTTACTAGGATCGGTTCCCCTTTACCCGGAGTCGGTCTTACACAAAATCACAAACTCGATCATACCATCTCAGGTGATTACTTAAGATCGGTTTCACTAATAAAAGTCATACCAATACATAAGTCAGGCCTTTGTGAATATTTTTACCAAGAACACAAACAAGTCATGAGCGGTTATACTAATCACACATATTGGTTGTTCACAAGATATGCAATGAATAACAATACCAATAACGCCTGGCGATTTCCTTTCACAAAATAAGTTCATGAATGTACTTCCTTAAAACTCATGTAAAACATTGTTTCCTAGGATGAAATACTTACCCCATACCCATACATAATCACAATAACATTTAAATGATTATGTCGATGTCTTATCTATAAATTTTAATGGTTAAGCAATAAACCTCGTATTGTATTCCTTAATACTATGTCTATCTAGAGTGTTCATGCTTCGCAGTTTTGTTTTCAGTATGCACGACTTGAAAGATACGTTAGGGGATGAAACAGTTCAAGTCAAATATCACTAACCTCAAGTGGAAGGATGATGTTGTCGTTGTAGCTTCTTCACTTCTTTACTTCTTCACTTCTTCAAGTCTTCGCAATACTTGTAATGTCTCATATCCTAATACTTTCAAGCTAACCTATACGAAGTTGACTCTAGTACATAATCAAGCGACTCTTTAAATGAGTTTTGATTCACTAAAATATGACAACCAAACTTGACATACCAACGCTTGGTTGGTTCAACCGAGCTATGCTCTAACAAAACCGTAGTCGAAACTAATGATCAAAGCACTTTGCTTTGATAGGAGATGATCGTTGAATTTCTCTCGATCAAGATATAACTTTGTCTCCAAGGAGAAAAGTTCTTTACCAAACAAGATTGTCAAGACTACACATTCGATTTCATTGAGACTCATAGAGTGTGCTTCTATTGCAACACCAAAGGACATGTTCAAATAAAGTGTAAACTGAGGTTAAATAACTTTCAGTTTGTCGATCTTCAAAAAACCTTGGATTTGATTCTGAAAGGTGTTACTGATATTCGAATGTCTAAACCTCTCGAGGTAAGACCATGTACAAGAAATTCTGCTTCCAGGAATGTCAGCACTTCATGGTCCACAAATAAGGGTAGTATGCAAAATATGTTCAAAAAGAACTTTGTAAACCACCACAAATATGGGTTCGAAAGAATACCTATATACCTCCAAAAAGAGTGGAAACTTTTGAAACAACTGAACAAGCTAACCTGGATCTGATCATTACAGGATATAAAGATCTTATCGACAAACTGACCGTTTCAAGACAAGGAACTTCAGGTAAGAGTTCTAATCATGTTTCTTATTTTGATGACTGTAATTTCTATGATCATTTTCCACGTTTGAAAAGAAAGAGCAAAAGAAAACAACAACAATTCTCCAATGGTGAGTATACAACTCACCCTTGTGCAGACTAGGCACATGACATGGATCCTTATTCATAAAAGTCCTACTAGATAAGGATTACTGCGAAACATGTGTACTATTTGTCTCAAGTAGTATTTGTTTTTTTTTGGGCAACAATCTTATCTTATTGCAATTCCTTCATGTCTAAACCAATGATTTTTTGATTGTTCATACATTCTCTGATCAAAATCTTCTCATTGAGATAAGAATTCATTAATATTCAAGGGAGAATATCGGTCATTAAAGATGGTTGCAGTATCAATGAATTGTTGTGTGCTTTTTATTTTAATTTTTAATATTTTTTTTTGTTTCTCTCAGTATTGGGTTCCCAAGACCATTAGATAAATCGGTTCCAATAAGGGTACACGTACTTTTTACCTTGAACAAAACCCTAATTTCTAAGTAGGGTCATGAACCGTCGTACATCCCAGGGAATATCTTTTCCTTTATATACCATAACTTGTGATTGAGAAATTCTCATCCAAGGTTCCACAACCAAGCATGTCTCCTATGTCTAGAAATCTTGAAAGCATGGAGAAAGCTCTTAATCGTGATGGTAATGAAACAAGAGGAAGGAAGAAAACGCTGGTCGATGACGAAGTTGTTAATTCATCCGAAATTCTGTCTAATGTGAATTACTACTTTGCCTATGATCATCAAGATGCAGAAAGAGAAGAGAAGATTTCTGCTAATGTTGTTTATGATTTTCTTAAACAATTTGAAGAAAAAAAACTAGAACTTGTTAAAACGCTAAAAAGTTTAGACATGGTGAAGACTGAGTTGAAAAAGGTTTCTACTGACCTTGTTCTCATGAAATCTCATGTTCGTGAACTACTCAATGAGGATATTTTCTCTGAGGAGCTCGTGGATACAGTTGATGACAAATTCAAGGGTCTCAATACCGATGAAGAGTCTGGAAAAATCTAGTTTATTTTGCTCTCTTGTATTTTTTTGTCTAGGAAACTTCTTTTCAGGATTTTATTCTTGAGAAGGATAACTAGGGTTTGGTATAGCAAAGATTGTTATTACACATAGCTATTTCCAACGTTTTTCATCTTGCATGTTTTTAGATTTATTTATTTAAATTCTAGAGTTGTTGGAAGATGAACTTGCAGTATGTAATAATTATTGGTTTAATTATGCAAAATTCTTATGAAATATTGTGCCTTTACATTCTTGTGAATCGAGCTAATATTTCATATATGCTCAGAAGTTAAATCTATTATGTTTTTATAAACAGAAAATAGCACAAAATCTGTGAGATTTTTCTCGCGGTATTGATCTTTTTTTATCACACTTTTATAGTTCGCTGCTTGACACACTCCGTAAGATTCTCTTATGTTGAGTAACATTTTCTCGTTGTTCGTAATCTGGCCTTGAGACTAATTTATGTCGATACTATGGATACAAATCCTTGTGATTTGTTAATGCCCAAAATCCTTCTTTTCACGAAAGTAAGGTCACTCATGTTGTTCTCTCGGGAATGACATTTTATGGGGGAGAGTTCTTAAATGAACTTGTGCTTAATTGATATATCTTTGTGGGGAGTGTGGCTGTGGAATTATAAAGGGGATGCTTGTATCTTTTTAATCTCCTAGGATGAGCGCTAAGTATTTATTACTATGTGATATCATCTAAAACAAGTTGATATGAGGAGTTGCATTTTAACTATGTTATTATGTAGTATCTCCACCTTCCTTAAGCTTGAGATATCTTTTGGTTGTATTCATTATGATCCCGCGATTTTCGTACCTTTGTTAATTTTATTGACAAAAATGGGGAGCATTATTTAGTAGTTCCATACTACATACATATGGTTTATGAATCATTATGTAAGGGAGAGTGGATCATCTAAGCAATAGGTTTTCCTATTAAACAAAAGACTATTGATTAAGGGGGAGAAACCATAGTATTACTTCAGAGTTGAGATACAATTGAACTTTGGAGAGAAGATAATAATACTATGTGTCTGCATAACAACAATTGAGAATATTTTATTTTCAAAAAGTTGTTATCTCTATGGAACCGGTTCTTCAACAACAACGATGCTGAGTTGAGCACGTTCAGAATCATTGAAACTTGAAATTTCGAAGAGTTCTAGGAGAGTTGGAGAAACCAAGGAATCAAGAAGACATGGTGGATCGAGGTGTTTTTTCAACACTTTATTTTTATTATCCATATGTATTAAATAGTTTTGTCACTAAAATTGACAAAGGGGGAGATTGTTAGATCATTGCTCGGTCGAACTCACAAGTGTTGATATATCAAGCTTGTTGTCAAATTTAGTTGTCAAAACTATATCTTGATTTTTAGTCTACAATTAGTTAAGTCTCGGTCTAGGATAGTGGAGTTGAGAAATGAGCCAGTCATCATTTGCGTTCTACCATTTGAAGGCGAAGATCAACCGAAGCTTTTGGAGAACTTCATCAAAAAAAGGTAAGTGAAGACTGAACCACCTATTTATCAAGTTATATTCACTTTTCTATCTTGAGACGATTGTCGCATAACTAATTAGACTAGCTCGCATAGACAATAATTTCGAGTCCAGAATTAATCATTTAGTTTACGAATTTCTCGAAATATAATGACTAAGCTTAATGAACATTTGTTCATACTTGATCCAATTCGGTGGAGAACAATTTATTGTTTGGAACCAAATCATGATTCAAGTTCATCATTCGAAAATAGCATGAACAGTGATAATTGTCATTGTTATTTATTCAGGAATGATTCGAATTGATTTAGAAAAATATAGAACTACTATATTCGGAATACAAGACAGTGTTATCAGTCATACAAACTGAGAAAACTGTTATATGTCTTAAGTCGTCTTACATGTATTCGTACACGTAGCGGAGTAGCTATATATCGAATTTCAGATTTGTGTGATATGCATATTCGTATGTACATCAAGGGAGAATCTATTTGTTTCGTGATCCGTATAGGTATGTATATTCGTATATAAACAATTGTGATACTGTGGTAAGGTAATCGGGTTAAACTAATCAAACCGGTATGCGAACCAAAACATTTATATGTTCTAGAACCAGTTTAGTACCCAAATCAATACACAAACTGAATGTTCTGTGAACTCCGGAACCAGCAAAGGTCTAAGAGTTTGCAAACCGGTACATGAACTAAAAATTTCTGTAGACTCTGGAACTTTGAGTTAATTCAAAGTTTGCAAACCGGTATGTGAACTGAAAAGTTCTATAAGAGTCCAAAACTTGGTAATTACATAAGTGTGCAAACCAGTTTATGAACTGAAAAGTTCTGTTGACTCCGGAACTCGGTAATTGCATATGAGTTTGCAAACCGGTCCGCGTACTGTGACTCAGCCGATTCACGAACTGTTCAAGTAATTGTACCTTGTACATTTACAAACTATGTTGATCATGATTCAATTGCGATTGGATTATTTCTATGAAGTAATTTGCATTTGATATTTTCTCTAATTAACACTAGACTCATTTGATCACATGATTGTGACTCAATATTAATGTCTTAGTGAAGATAAAAATGAGTGTTAAGCTTTTAAGTTCAAATCGACTAGTTTCGGCTAACCATGTTGAACATAGTCTTTATACACGGTTCAGTTACGGTTTACCTAACCATAGTGTATATCTTGTATATGTGATTAAGATTCAAAGCTTTCATCTAATGGTGGATATTGTTTGCTTGGTTCCAAAGCTATCTTAGCTTAAACCTAAAGCAACCTAGGCTTCAAAGTCTATATAATGGGAACTCTTGGCAACTTGGATCTTTGAATCCCGACACTACTTTTTGGTGTGTCCTAGTTGTATCTAGAGTCGTCCTCTCCATAAACTCTTTTAGGGTTTAGCGAATATAAAGACTTCACAAGGATTCGTGAATCCAGGTCCAGTTATCTTTTATCTTGATAACTTGAGTATCATGATTTTGATTGTTTGTAGAGCTTTCTCCAGCGATCAAGATAGATAGTAATCAACAGAGTCTCCTTGTCTCATACTTTGTTGATTCCAAAAGTTTTATACTTGTGAGGTGAATAATAATCTAGGCTGCACTTCGAGTTGCATAAGTCCGGATTTTGAGGATAGCCAAACTTTTGTCTAAGTTGCTATCGATTTCCATTACCTGAATCTATCATTTGATCTGATCATCCGTTTAGATTGTAAATCAGGAAATCAATAGGTTTAATCTGTGCGAGGCAGATTTGGTTTAAAGTTTTCAATGGAGGTTGAAGCAAGTCTTAGTTGTGGGTGACATCATCTAAGGGAATCAAGTGCGCAGAGTCTTGCGAGATTCAAGAGGCGTAAGGAACGCGACTATACCTTAATCGGTGGATTTCCTTTTAGGGGTCAACTACATTCCAGACCGAAGTTAATTGGTAGTAGGCTAGTGTCTGTAGTGGTTTGATACAGTGTGGTGTTCAATCTGGACTAGGTCCCGGGGTTTTTGTGCATTTACGGTTTCCTCGTTAACAAAACTTTTAGTATTTGTGTTATTTGTTTTTCCGCATTATATTGTTTATCTTTATAATTGAAATATCACAGGTGATCAATCACAGTATCTAGGTCCAACCTTGTTAGTTGGAAAAGACTTGATTGATCCTTGGACATTGGTATTTGATACCGTCCAAGAACTCTCTTTGTAAGTTAGGTTCACGGGTTCAATTGTGTAAACGTTCCAACAACAAGAGAGAGAGAGATATAACTGTAGGTTTACTCTCGGAGTTGTGTTGAGTTTGTCCATACATATTTCCTGAGAAAAAGTTGGTGGTGTATCTTGGTACCCCATGCGTTTTCAATATAACACTAGTAAAAACTTGAATAACATCCTAAATAAGCAAAATCCTGACCTAGTCTTCCTTTCTGAAACTAAACAACATTCCACAAACCTTAAACCTATTTTGAATAATATAGGTGTCACTAATTACTGGTTTGTAGAACCAAAAGGGAAAATTGGTACTGCTGAAGGCCTTGTCCTAGCTTGGAAAACAAACGTCAATCTCTATTTTAGATATCTCCAATAACCATATTAGTGATGTTATTACTCCTTGCAATGGTAGTCCTTGGCTTTTTACAGGTTATTATGGTGGTCCTTACACCACTAAAGATAAGTTGCACTTTTGGAAAATAATAGAAAAAACTGAAAAGGATAATACTCTACCTTGGCTCATTATGGGAGACTTTAAGTTTGTGTTACATGATTATGAAAATTACAGTCAACATCCTATAGACAATACTGAAGCTGGTTTATCCTCAAAAAAGATTGAGGAAGCAAATCTTACTGATTTGGGGTTCACTGAATGTCCTTTCACTTGGACTAACAAAAGACTGGGTTCTCTTCTCACTGAAGAAAAATTGGACAGAGGCTTAGCAACTGACAATTGGCTTGATATATTTCCCAATTCCACTATCTCAAATCTCCCAGCCATTGGTTCTGATCATAATCCCATCCTTCTCAATACCAACCCAACTTGGAATTCTGGCAATATCCCCTTCAAGTTTTTTGGCCCATGGTTAGATCATGAGGATTGCAAGGACATTATAGCTGAATGTTGGAGCAAAAGACACTCAGGATCCTCTGCCTTCACTGTAGCCAAAAAACTTAAAGATGTCAAAGTTAAGGTCAAGATTTGGAACAAAGCTATTTATGGGAACATTAAAACCATCCTGGAAGAGAGCATTCAACATTTGGATTGGATCACCAAAAATCATTTTGATACCAACAGAGGAAAGGCTATAAGAGAAGCTAAAAAACTAGTGGAACACTGGCATGACATCCAAGAGAAGTTCTGGAAAATTAAAAGTAGAGACCAATGCATTAAATTAGGGGACAGAAACACAAGATACTTCCATGACTCTGCTAAGAAAAGAATTAGAAGAAACAAGATTGATTCTATCCAAAAAGAAGATGTTACTTGACTGCATTCCTTCAAGGATATCTCTGATTGTATCACTAACCACTTTGATAACATGGCCACCTCTGAAAATATAGCCATCAACCACAACATTATTAATCTCATTCCCAAAACCATCACCAACTTTGAAAATGAAAACCTCCTCATAATCCCTAATGCTTTGGAGATCAAGAATATCCTATTCAGTATGACTGGTGACAAAAGTCCAGGTCCCAATGACTTCCCTCCTAACTTCTTTCAGGCCAACTGGGAGGTGGTTGGAAAGGACATAATAGAAATGGTCCAAAAAAAATTCAGTTTTGGATTCCTTGTCAAAGAGATGAACTCCACCTTCATAACACTTATCCCTAAAGTTGAGAACCCAACTTCACCTGCTCACTTTAGACGCATTTCTCTATGCAACACTTCCTATAAAATTATTTCCAAAATTCTAGCCCAAAGACTCAAACCGATTCTACCCAAACTCATATCTCCTTTCCAATCTGCTTTCATCCATGGCAGACAGATATCTGATAACATTGCAATAGCTCATGAACTTATTCACCATATGAATACTACAAATGGAAAGAAAGGTGATAAAGGAACTATGGGGATAAAAATTGACATGGATAAAGCCTTTGACAAAGTTCATTGGGATTTTATTCTATGCAAAATGCCTCAGATGGGTTTTAACATAAAATGGTGCAATCTAATACACCAATGTATCTCCACTACAAATCTGGTTGTGCTGGTAAATGGTACCCCTGGCAACTTCTTCAAACCTTCTAGAGGTCTCAGGAAAGGGGACCATCTCTCTCCTTATTTATTCCTATTCTACATGGAGGCTCTAACCAGAAGTCTAATCAATCCTGAATCTCAAGACCTTATTCATGGTACCAAGCTAAGTCCTACATCTCCATCCATAAGGTATCTGCTTTTTGCTGATGACTGCATGGTTATCTGTAAGGCCAACATGGAGGAATGTAAAAATCTAGTCAAAGTCTTTCAGGATTTCAGCCAATCCTCTAGCCAGATGATAAATTTCTCCAAGTCTGATATTTTCTTCATCAAGAACCCCAATCCAGATACTGCTTACTGCATAAGCTCCTTTATGAAGGTCCAAAAGATTGATATGAAGGAAAAATATCTTGGATCCCCTTTGTTCACTAAGAAAAGTAAAGTTAAAGCCTTCAAACCCTACATAGATAAATTAAAGCTCAGATTGGATGGTTGGAAATCTACTATGTCCACTTTCTTTGGTAAAGTTACCATGATACACACTCTTGTTACTTCTACTTCAAGCATATACCAAATGAACTGCTTCAAACTTCCAAAAGCTACTTGCAAGGAAATAAACTCTATTCAAAGAGAGTTTTTTTTGGAAAAAGGAGCAAGACAACCCAAAAGGTCTATATTATATTTCTTGGGATGTTGTGAACAAACCTAAGGAATTAGGTGGTCTGGGTTTCACAAATATGGAGTATTTCAACAGCTATGATCACTAAAATAACTTGGAAATTAATTTCTGAACCACACTCTCTATGGTCCTGTTCTATGAAGGCTTCTCATTTTCCTAATCAAGATGTTATAAGGATGGAAACTAAACCAAAAACCACTGATTCTTGGATTTGGAAAGGTATACTTGAAGGCATCTCCAACATCCAAAGATACTACCATTGGAAAATTGATGATGACTTTCAAATTCACACCTGGAAGGATAGGTGGGTTTTGGGCCAGGAGGCAATCCTAACTAAACCTCCTAATTACCCTCCTGATCTCACAACTGTCAACCAGCTTCTGAATGCTAATGGAGAGTGGATCCCAAGCCTTATCACCAGCTGGTTCTCTCAAGAAGTTCAAATTTCCATTCAGCAGACTCAACATAATAAGGATGATCAAGACAGAATTTTATGGAGCCTATTAGATAAAGGAGACTTTACTGTCAAATCTCTATATGACAAGCAAATCTCTGACAAATATGCTAATGAAACTCAAAAATCTCATTGGAGGGACATCTGGAAGCTGAATACTTCATCAGCCATTCATATTTTCATCTGGAAGTGTGCTCATGACATCCTCCCTACTAATGCCAAGACTGCTAGCATTCTTCACTATATTGATCCTATTTGCAACATCTGTAAATGCAGTCAGGAGGACATCACTCATGCTCTAATGTCTTGTCCAGTTTGAAAATGAAGTTTGGATACATATCTTTGGTCTCCACCACCAAATGTTTGGAAATGCCAATTCTTTCCATGATTGGCTAAATAAATGGTTCCAATCTCATACACCTATAGCAAGTTGGAATGCCACTATAGCTAATATTTGCTGGTACATCTGGAAGGCCATATGTGATATGATCTTCAGGAAATTATTCCTAATGTCGCTGCTACTGCTAGAAAAATTTATCAACACATATGCTCCTTTAATAAAGTGTTGCATAACCCAGGCCACATCCTTAACAATCTTTATTATCATCAAAACCATGATGACAGAAATGAAAGGCTTATAACTACTCATAAAGACAGATTTGGGATCACTATTAGCATCAGTTCTATGGATGTGCTTCAGACTGATACTAATGGAGACACCTAACTATGCTCTAATTGCTTTGTCCTCTCCAGGAACCTACTTGGGAGCAAGAAATCATAAAGACTGTACCATTGGAGTCAACAAATCCTCAAGAGGAGCAGCTCTAGCTCTGGAATGGGGAAAGGAGCTTCACAAAGCCAGTATCAACTTTGAAGCTCAAGATGATGATACTCTCAAAGCCATTCAACAAGAATATCAATAGTAGGTTGAAGGAAGGTTTAAATTTTTCTATCACCAAATCAAGGGAGGAAACTTTGAAGCAATAGAATTTGTTCTGGGCACCCTACACAAAGTCGATCATCACCAAAATCTACCTAAGCAATTAGATTAGCAAAACTTTCCATCCATTATGCTCTCTTTGAAAACTTTAACTGGAAGGGACCAATCCACCATAACTTCTTTAATACTCTCCAATCTTTTGATGTAACAGATATCACTCCGAACCAGAATACTCTGTATTCTATGGGAAGCATTCAACCTGGAGCTATTCCTAGCCCAGAAAATGCAACGTTGTTTGTTTGAGTTAGTTGCTCTTTCCGAGTCACCTACTATGTTTTGTTATAAAAAAAAGATAATAAAATGTCGAAAATGGGTTAGAATAAAGACTCTTTTGTAAAATATACATGAATTTGTAGTGTTTTATGCATATTATGAGGTGTTCTCTTCACGTGCCCTGCCATGTTGTGTTGTGCCGCATGTTGTGCCGTACCGTTGTGCCTATTAGTCTAGCATAACATAATACATTAAGCTAATGTGTTGTGTAGTGGTGTGTTGTGATATAATCGTGCTGGCATAACACATTTTACACCCCCTCTAATATGCCAAACTTTTGGGCGTTATTATTACAGATCTGTATACTAAACTATGTACGACATATGCGCATGATGAAACTGATATACCCGATAAGGCTTAGTCCTATGGGCTAGATATCTAGCTGCTAGATTAGCCATCCACGTCAGCCTGGGCAACCTCCTAAGTCCTATGGTATTGCTAATCTAGCAGCGAAACGCGAATAGAACAGCGTTAAACGCCGAATGGTTCGGCGTTACATAATTTTATTTTTAAAAAACTAATCATTATCTCTCTCTCTCCACCTTTTTCCTCTCTCTCTCCAACTTTTTCCTCTTTCTCTCCCCTTTTTTCCTCCCTCCATCACGTTCTCCCTCTTTTTCCCTCTCTCTCTCCTCTTTTTCTTCTCTCTCCATCACATTCTCTCTCAAAAATTAGTAAAAAATATAGAGTGCCGAATGGTTCGGCGTTTATGTCACTTTTTGAGCGCCGAACGGTTCAGCGTTTCAATCTCGCTGATAGTTGGACTACGAGCACTTACTAGGTGAGAGAACTATCAACTATCACTGTTAATTTTTTTCCAACACTTTTTTCTTGATTTGCAACACTTTTTGGCGAATCTAGCATTCCAATCTAGCCCATAGGGGTTAACCTAAGGAGACGCGTAGTTGCTGCGAAAGTCGGTGTGTCAGTGCTACACAGCTAGAGAACGATCTCTTCCCTATGTTGATGAATGTTGTTGCAATAATCATATCATGAAACACGTGACTATCTAGATAGACGGAGACTAAAAAGAGGAAATGTATCCTATCAAAAAAAAAGAGAGTGTATATGGGCTTAGAAGTTAAAAATGAGTTTTGACTTTCGGAACGTTCGAAAAGAACAGGGTACAAGAGATGTGAGGTAGAGTATGGAGTGCTAAGAGAAATAAGCGTCTTAATTTTGTTGTTAGCTTAAATCTCATACTTTGGTTTAAGACAATGTTCTTTGTCTTCATATAATAATTACAAATCCCATGCCATTCCGTCCTAAATCCTATGCTATTCCGTCCTAATCAATAATGAGGGATGAGTCTGGACAATCCTATATAAATACTATCTTATAAAATTTGCACAATTTATTTTAGAGTCCAAACCCTAGTTAGCAAAATTTACAAATTATTATCCATAAGACGGTATAGTTGTAAAAAATACTTAAAAACACTCATTTCATTAATTGCCTTAAGAATTGGAAATTATAGGTCATCTAATTCGGATAAAAAATCGACATTTATTTTAGAGTCCAAACCCTTTAAAAATTCGGTCGGTCAGGACGGAATATGTTGTTAAATCGGAGAAAGTAGTTCGTTGAACGGATATTCGTACGTGTATAATTCGTTTTAGAAATGTGAGTTCGGTATTCAAAATTCGCCATTATTAAATCCTGGCGAGATTGGAGTATACCCAATAAGACAAAATAGGGTCATTTGGAAGTAAAACAAGCCACCCCTTAACCATATATTTTCTAAATGGCTAATATACCCTTGTTTAATTAACACTAAAAATTCGATTAGGTTAATTAATTGAGTTTAGATTGATTAATTGAGTAGATTAAAACTTATGAAATGAAATTTTGTTTTTGATTGAACTTTTTTGGGAAGATTTTTGATGATTTTTTTTTTTTTTTTAGAAAATCTTTTGCAACGGAAATGAAAGCACACAACCCAAACACTTCTAAAAATGGGATCGCAAAGCTGTTATATGAAATCATACTCAAAATTAGATCAGAAATCAACACTTTCGGTTACGAAAGTATAAAAAGTCGTCAAGTCGATGAATGAAGAACATCTTGATTTGTATTTGGCCTAACAAGGTATTTAAATGAAGAACATGCCGACTTTATTTTTTTGACACACATGAGATGGCTATTGAAAAATATTAGTCGGCAAGGTCTACAAAAAAAACCCCGCCGGCTGTTGATAAATACCACGCTGGCTGTTGAAAAATACCACGCCGGCTGTTGAAAATACCCTGCCGGCTGTATTTGGCCGGCAAGGTCTTCAAAAAATACCCAGCCGGCTGTTGAAAAAATTTACACAGGAGATGGCTATTGAAAAATACCACGCCGGCTGTTGAAAATACCATGCCGGCTATATTTGGTCGGCAAGGTCTTCAAAAATACCCTGTAAATTGTTGGAAAAATACACACGAGGAGATGGCTATTGAAAAACACCACGTCGGCTGTTGAAAATACCCTGCCGGCTATATTTGGCCTGCAAGGTCTTCAAAAAAATACCCTGCCGGTTGTTGAAAAATTTTACAGTCGCCGCCATGGCTGTTATGAAAAGTCGGCAAGATATGCATGTTACGACCTTGCTTAGACCAAAAACACGAAATCATAATTTTCTATTTCTAACCTAATATAACAATCAAATCACACAACACAATGATGGGTTTGAGTTTAAACATCATTTATAGTCTTTTTTTCGCTGGTAGAGTCAACAATTTTTTTGGAAAATCAAGTTGAAGATTTTTATATGGCTTTGGTTGATGGAAAATGAAGATGAAGATGAAGATGAAGATGAAGAAGAAGAAGAGAAGATTAAGAGTTGTTTAGTTTTTTTAATTTTAGGGTTAATGAAATTAAGAAATGGATTTAGTTTAAGATTTAATTAGTTCAAGGATATTAAAGTAAAATCACCCTTTTTAATAATGACACACCATGTCCCCTTGAAATTGGGTATACCCCAATTAATCTGGGTATACCCCAATCAAGCCAGGTTATTAAATAATAAAATTTTAGTATTTAAGTGTGTGGTGACATAGTTTGTGCTAAAAATGTAATATATATTAAATATCATCTAGTTATTTCAACAAAGAGCCGTTGGCCTAATGGTTCAAAGGCAGGGCAAGACCAAACTATATGCGAAGGTATTGCAGTTGGGCTTGAATTAGCTGGCCCAGTATGTAATGTTTGCGTCTGGGTTTGGCGAATTAATAAGCCGAATTTTGAACGGTCACGAATTATTCGCGAACAATCCGGGAGCGCCATATAATGCGCGTACCAGGGACAGAGTTCAAGTACTATTCGCGAATAATTCGTCGAATTACTAACTAGGGTCCAAACGACAATAAATTTAAAGATAATGTTTTGATGATAGGTTCCCCTCATTAAACCCGACAATCGTACAAAAAATAAGCATTATTCGATATACTAAATCTTACCATGTACTAATTTTAATTTTGACAGTTCAACGTCTGATTTTTACCAAAATATCGGCTTCAAATTCATTGTCGTTTGGACTCTAAAGAAAAATTGGTGCAAATCTTATAAGATGGTGTCTATATTTGCCCATATAAAATTGGTGTGAATCTTATAAAAATTTTCTTTATCCCTCATTGATAATTTGTGATGGTTACGTCAATTAACATATTATAAAGGCATTTAAGTCATTCAAAGCTGGACTAAAATTATGACGCCAATGAACTAGAAATCGGATCCAACACCCTTTGCATTAAAGTAGTATGGTTTTTATTTTTCTCCTGCAACTGGCTTTTAAATTAGCATACGAGAGTTTTGAAATTTTCAACTATAGTATGGTTTTTTATTGTAACAACTACTCCAGATCACCTCAAATCAGATCTGCGAATTAACAAACAAGCATAGCAAGTTAAAGCAAAGCACGAGTAACTAGTAATAAGTAAAGTGCGACTAGTTTATTAGCATTGTAGACTAGAATATCACGCCGGCCTGCGGCCGGCGCTCAACCTCTTGTCGATTTTTTTCAAATCGAATATGGAGATTTACTTATTAATGTTTATTTTTCATTTATTTGGTCAGTCGATTAGTATCTTCTCATGCAATTTTGGTTTGTGGTCATAACAGAACAGTTCCAATATTTAATTGGTCAGTGTCATATTATAGTTTGTTAGTTAGTCGACTCACAGTAGAGTGTTTAATTAGTTGGATCATAGTGGCCGGAAAGCCGGGACCTAAGGCCCCGGCGGTCAAGAAAATTTAAAATCAGATATAGTCCTAAATATTTAGCTGGTCGTGTCATATTATAGTGTGTTAGTTAGTCGGCTCACAGTAGAGTATTTAATTAGTTGGATCATAGTAGCCGGAAAGCCGTGACCTACGGCCCTATATAGTGCCCAAATATTTAGTAGGTCGTGTCATATTATATATTGTGTTAGTTAGTCGGCTCCTAATAGAGTGTTTAATTAGTTGGATCATAGTCGCCGGAAAGTCGGGGCCGTAAAAATCTAAAGGCAGATATAGTGCCCAAATATGTAGTTTGTCGTGTCATATTATATTGTGTTAGTTACTCGGCTCACAATAGAGTGTTTAATTAGTTGGATCATAGTAGCCGGAAAGTCGGGACCTACGGCCCCGACGGTGGTGAAAATTTAAAAGAAGATATATAGTGCCCAAATATTTAGTTTGTCGTGTCATATTATATTGTGTTAGTTAGTTGGCTCACAATAGAGTTTTTAATTTGTTGGATCATAGTAGCCGGAAAGCCGGGGCTGCTGCCCCGGCGGTGGTGAAAATTTAAAAGCAGATAGAGTGCCCAAATATTTAGTTGGTCGTATCATATTATAGTGTGTTAGTTAGTCAGCTCACAGTAGAGTGTTTAATTAGTTTGATCATAGTAGCCGGAAAGTCGGGACCTACGGCCCCGACAGTCGAGAAAAATTAAAAGCAGATACACTCCCAAATATTTAGTTGGTCGTATCATATTATAGTGTGCTAGTTAGTCGGCTCACAGTAGAGTGTTTAATTAGTTGGATCATAGTAGCCGGATAGCCGGGACCTACGGCCCCGGCGGTCGAGAAAATTTAAAAATAGATACAGTCCTAAATATTTAGTTTGTTGTGTCATATTATAGTGTGCTAGTTTCTCGGGTCACGATAGCGTGTTTAATTAGTTTGATCATAATAGCCGGAAATCCAGGGCCTACAGCCCCGGCGGTGGCGACAATTTAAAAGCATATATAGTGCCCACATATTTAGTTAGTTGTGTCATATTATAGTGTGTTAGTTAGTCAGGTCACAATAGCGTGTTGAAAAGTATATATAGTCGGAAAGATACAGCCCCGGCGGTGGAGAAAATTTAAAATCATATATAGTGCTCATATGTTTAGTTAGTCGTGTCATATTATAGTGTGTTAGTGTTTCGGGTCACAATAGCGTGTTTACTTAGTTGGATCATAGTAGACGGAAAGCCGGGACCGGGTCGAGAAAATTCAAAAGCGGGTATAGTGCCACATATTTAGTTGGTCGTATCATATTATAGTGAGTTAGTCAGTCGAGTCATAGCAGCGTGTTTAATTAGTTTGATCATAGTAACCGAAAAGCCGGGGCCTACGGCCCCGACGGTGGAAAAAATTCAAAAGCTGGTATAGTGCCCACATATTTAGTTGGTCGTATCATATTATAGTGAGTTAGTCAGTCGGGTCATAGTAGCATGTTTAATTAGTTTGATCATAGTAGCCAGAAAGCCGGGGGCTACGGCCCCGGCGGTGGAGAAACTTCAAAAGCTGGTATAGTGCCACATATTTAGTTGGTCGTATCATATTATAGTGAGTGAGTCAGTCGGGTCACAGTAGCATGTTTAATTAGTTTGATCATAGCAAGGGAAAGCAAGGGCCAAAAATTCAAAAGCGGGTATAGTGTGGAGAGCATATTTAAAGGAAATTTAAAGGAAGATGTAGTGCGCACATTTGAATTAGTGTGTTAGTTGGTCTTGTCTATAATAGTCGAGAGAATATTTAGTTAGTGTGCAGCATATTTAATTAGTCGGTTCCAATATTTAGTTAGTTGTGTCATATTATAGTTCACACTAATTTAGATGGTCTGGAGCATATTTAATTAGTCCGTCCCAATATTTAGTTGGTCGTGTCATTTAGTTGGACAGTATTAAAGGCGGTGGAGAAAATTTAAAGGCGGGTGTGGTGCCCAAATATTCAGTTGGTCGTATCATATTACAGTGCGTTCGTTATTCGGGTCACAATAGCGTTTTAAATAGTTGGATCCTAGTAGCCGGATAGGGGGCCGGGACCTACGGTCCCGGCGGTGGAGAAAATTTAAAGGCAAGTGTAGTGCCCACATTAAAATTAGTGTGTTACTTAGTCATATCTATAATAGTCGGGAGCATATTTAGTTGGTCGGGTCATAGCAGAACCGTCCCAAATATTTACTTGGTCGTATCATATTATAGTGCGTTAGTTAGTCGGGTCATAATAGCGTTTTAAATAGTTGGTACCTAGTAGCCGGATAGGGGGCCGGGACCTACGGTCCCGGCGGTGGAGAAAATTTAAAGGAAAGTGTAGTGCCCACATTAAAATAAGTGTGTTACTTAGTCCTATCTATAATAGTCGGGAGCATATTTAGTTGGTAGGGTCATAACAGAACCTTCCCAAATATTTAGTTGGTCGTGTCATATTATAGTGCGTTAGTTAGTCGGGTCACAATAGTTTTTAATTACTTGGACCCTAGTAGCTGGATAGGGGGCCGGGACCTACGGTCCCGGCGGTGGAGAAAATTTAAAGGAAAGTGTAGTGCCCACATTAAAATTGGTGTGTTACTTAGTCCTATCTATAATACTCGGGAGCATATTTAGTTGGTCGGGTCATAGCAGAACCTTCCCAAATATTTAGTTGGTCGTGTCATATTATAGTGCGTTAGTTAGTCGGGTCACAATAGCGTTTTAAATAGTTGGAACCTAGTAGCCGGATAGGGGGCCGGGACCTACGGTCCCTTAAGGTGGAGAAAATTTAAAGGCAAGGGTAGTGTCCACATTAAAAATAGTAGTGTGTTAGTTAGTCATATCTATAATAGTCGGGAGCATAATTAGTTGGTCGGGTCATAGCAGAACCTTCCCAAATATTTAGTTGGTCGTATCATATTATAGTGCGTTAGTTAGTCGGGTCACAATAATTTTTAATTACTTGGACCCTAGTAGCTGGATAGGGGGCCGCGACCTACGGTCCCGGCGGTGGAGAAAATTTAAAGGAAAATGTAGTGCCCACATTAAAATTAGTGTGTTAGCTAGTCCTATCTATAATAGTCGTGAGCATATTTAGTTGGTCGGGTCATAGCAGAACCGTCCCAAATATTTAATTGGTCGTATCATATTATAGTGCGTTAGTTAGTCGGGTCACAATAATTTTTAATTACTTGGACCCTAGTAGCTGGGTAGGGGTCGGGACCTCTGGTCCCGTGTGGAGAAAATTTAAAGGAAAGTGTAGTTCCCACATTAAAATTAGTGTGTTAGCTAGTCCTAGCTATAATAGTCGTGAGCATATTTAGTTGGTCGGGTCATAGCAGAACCGTCCCAAATATTTAGTTGGTCGTATCATAGTACAGTGCGTTAGTTAGTCGGGTCACAGTAGTTTTTAATTACTTGGACCCTAGTAGCTGGATAAGGGGCCGACCTACGGTCCCGGCGGTGGAGAAAATTTAAAGGAAAGTGTAGTGCCCACATTAAAATTAGTGTGTTACTTAGTCCTATCTATAATAGTCGGGAGCATATTTAGTTGGTCGGGTCATAGCAGGACCTTCCCAAATATTTAGTTGGTCGTATCATATTATCGTGCGTTAGTTAGTCGGGTCACAATAATTTTTAAAGGAAAGTGTAATGCCCACATTAAATAAGTCTGTTAGTTGGTCCTGTCTATAATAGTCAGGAGCATATTGAGTTGGTCGGGTCATAACAGAATGGTCCCAATATTTGGTTGGTCGGGTCATATTATAGTGTGTTAGTTAGTCGGGTCACATTAATGTAATAACACAATCATAAAGCACACCATGGATGAGTTTCATGTATCCAACAAAATATACTACATCCGTTTTCGGGAAAGAGATACTCATATTTTTCAAATTAGACCAAATTAAAAAAAAAAAAAAAAAAAAAAAAAAAAAAAAAACTATTTTCCATAAACGTAGGGAAATTGCATTTTCCATTGTCTATTATGTTTAGCAACCATCCACTGAATAGAATTGTATTGTGATTGGTAAATAACTGGCACATTCTCCCTGAATTTAATACTTGGCATATGCATCACTTTTGTATTCCCCTCCTACATCGAAATTGAAGTAAACATTATTTGTTTAAGAAAATCTCAATTAAAATGTAGTGCAAATTGGTGGTCCAATTTATTGCCGCAAAAATGGTGGTCCAACAATTAAATGATACATATGTTTCCTTTAATCCACCTCCCGAAAAATGACATAGATGAACATGCCCCCTGTAAAATTGCATCAGTACTATACGTTGGTTTTTGATTTACATCCAAATATGCACTTCAATTCAACTGTACTAAGAACACGAATAAACACTATCTAAGTCGTCGCTACTCCTGTCCATCTAACAAAACATTTTATTTGTAGTTTGTGCTGGCAAAGTAGTATTTGTTTGGCGATTTTTTCCATTGTACTCCTTGTGTTTCCAGTGTTAAAACCATTCATTAATTTTGATGCTTACCAAATGCAGTTGTTGAAGAATGTTGAAGAATGGGAGTCTGTTAGAGATTGGTTTCTTGAGCTTGCAGATATAGATTGGGATGTCACTGGTAGAAGTGGATTTCAGCAGATAGCCTTTCTGTGGGAGATTGATATTCCTTCCGCTGTCATTAATTCTCTCGCTTATCCTGGAATACGAAACTGCATGCACTTCTAAGCTATGAATGTGAGTTTGTACTTTTGTCCAGTCCTAGAAGAATTCACATATCTAATACGGACTAACATCAACACGTTAATACTCGCCAATAAAGAATTTGTCTACAACTCTACATTACCTTTGTAGCACTCTGAGCATCCGTTCCTTCTTTTCAAACTGATCTTGGGTACTGTTGATACGTCTAACCACAGATGCTTTTAAAAGCGAGAAATAATAGATGTATAAACACTAACTCAATTCGGTTAGAAATCATAACTAATGTCGCATTGAAAGGCTCCACTCCATCTATTTATGCCAATTCGCTTCTCAGTCATCTGTTGTTTGCGCAAAAATTCTACAAAGATACCAAATCCTGGCCCTCCCTTATTCCTGGAAATCTATAATGATGCTTTAAGATGCTTACATGCAATAATTTCATGGTCAGACTGTACATCTTACCAAGCAATGTATAACGATACAACAGTTTAAAGTTGAAAAATTACCTGTATTAAGGAACAGACGGACGACTACGATCCAGGCCGGAGGATAGCCAAAATTACCCGTACCCATCTGTTTTTTTTCCCTTCTTATTAATCCTGACATTAGTGATGCAGTTCCTTCTGGACTTTTATTTCTTGAACTTGCAGGTGGTAAGGAATAAGGATCTTACTATTCTCTCAATGCTTAAGTAGATTGTATGTGAACCCAAAATGAATTACCAAGAAGGCAAGAAAACATGAACCCAAAAAGAATAAAATTGTATAGCGAATTTCTCGGCATCCAAGTTGAAGAAGCACAAAATATGATTTTCAACAATCAACTCAAATTCGTTGACATATGCGAGAACGTAAGTTTTTACCCCAATCACCATACCAAGAGCAGAGCTTTTCTATTGGATTTTAATGCTTCAAACTAAACTGAAACCATTGAGATGATTGTTAACTAACCATACAAAAGATGCCACAATGTTTAAGAGAGTTTATGAGCTTGTAATATAATCAAATAAAGTAATACCTGGAGCAGAGTTTGAGGGGTAAGTGTAATTGTTAGCGAAGGTACCAAAAAAAAAACGAAAAAACGAAAAAAAAAAAAAAAAACTAAGTCAAAACAATACAGACCCTTAGTCTACTGGACTTTGAGCCACCATTAGTACACATACGTTGTCAAATCTGCACCCATCAAAAATACGTTAGTCTTCATTCTTTAGTCTTCATCTAAACTGCAAAATTAGTCTTCATGATCAACTAAACAGCAAAACAACCCATCAAGCAGAGCTTTCTCCTTAGATTACCCTTGCCATTGTCATCACACCGATTGTTGTCGTGAGACTGATTGTAGGCAAATGAAAACAAAGTAAGAAAGCAAGCAAATTCATTACTTGTATTGGATGCAACATCAATAAAGCCACAGATTGCAACATTAGCCATCGGATATTAAAATTAAATCAAAATTCTAAGCCACAGAAGTCAATTTTCCATACATATTGAACATACAAAATTTTAACATGGTTGGGGTGATGAAAAACTTGATGCAACTAAGAAACATTATTCAAAATTTATTGTCTACTACTTGAAAAAAAATTGCACATGTTAAACAAAATATTAATCCCGAACCTCTTTCTCAAAAAGTAACGTGAATTTATTTTTTTCTTAGACGTAAAACAGTAGAAGTCTAAAATTTACCTTCAACTTCTTATTTATGTCCTATGTTTTTGATAGCATCTTGGCACGAAGCATCTGTATTCACATGGGTGCATTGCATCATTCCTTTCGTCTCTTTTGTTTGTTAATTGGAATTAGCTTTCTTACAACTTCAGTGGTACTCGAGTTAGGGGCTTTGCTAAACTTGAGGTACTTGGAAACACCATTCAGCTCCAGCTTAGTGCTCACCGAGGCTTTGCTTGATTGGATGTTGACACAATTATTAAATTGAGGGTGTAAAAACAGAAAACAATTCCATATCCTTAGTGCTAACCGCTCCATATCCTTCGCATCTTTAAACAGAGAGGCATAAAACATAAAACAATGAGTAAATTAAATTACACATCAATAAACTAAAGAAAGATACTAATATCAGTATCAGTGTTACCACCATTCGACTTGGAAGAAGAAACTATATAACATATAAACTTATAATTAGGAATTGAACAACATAAAACGTAATCATCAGAAAACACCAAAACCACAGAACTTCTACCATCAATTTTCAATGCATAAAACTCCCATAAATTGATCCTCACGAACCAACAGAACAGTTCTCGGAGAAGACACTCTTCATTATCTCTACAGTTAGACCCATATCACCACAAAGCAATAATTCTATCCCAACAAAACATTAAAAGCCAAGCAATTAACATTAATAAGCTGCATCTAACAGATCTCATACCTACAATAATAGTTGGAGCAAGAGATGCAATACCAAAGTGGGAGAAAACCATGGTTCTACCCGAAAAAGCAATAACGAAAATATTAGTTAAGAAAATTGTTTATTACTTTATTTTTCTCTTAAGAAAAACTACTATCAATTAATATGTTGTCTTTCCTATTTCAGATAATATGGAGAAAATTGAAAGGTTAATGTGAGGAAATTTCAATCACATTCCTGCTTTCTTTCCTGCATCATAATAGAGAATATGATCAAAGTGATGCTTATTTTAGATAATATGCTGTGATGCCTCTTACGGAGTTCATAATATGGATCAAAGTGAGAAGCTTTGTTCCCTGAGAACCCAAACTTATTAAGAATACTAAAAACATCAATCTAAACGAATAATCAAAAGAAGAAGGGGGAAAAAAATCTAGGTTTACCTTCTTATTCTTCTATTCCTCGTCTTTCTGATATTACTTTGTATCCAGGTTTACCTTCTTACTTTGTATCGTTTATGTTTTCGTATTAAGGAGAACAAAGAATTACTTCGAGCCACAGGATCACATCTTTCTGATTCTACATATTCTACATATATCGTGTAAAAAAAAACCTGAAAAAAATCAACAAAACCGCAATCAATACAATTAAATTCAGAGAACCGCATAGGATAAGAAGGAAGAATACATTCGAAAAAGAAAGAGAAAAATACGCAGATATACATAGTTTTGAGTATTTCCCCCTCTCTCAACATCTTCAACGGAATCATTAAGATTATCAGTGATGTAAGCATTAAACACTGTATTCAATAAATCAAAACAATTCAAACCCTAAAATTAAACCCTGATCAAATCATCAAAATATGTAGCTATAATCTCAAAATCACACAGAACGTCGGAAGCAAATAGGATATAGATTATAGAGAAATCAAATTCATACCTGGTTGAGAATTCTCGTTTTACCTGTGACCAAGCAATAGTAACAAATACGCAACAGCGTATTTGTTTAGAAGAGAATTACAATTGTGACGGGCACATGTGTTCGTTTTTGTCTTTCTAACTGAAATAGGGTTAGTATTTTCATCTCTAATCACAGATGCCTCTTAGAGCACTACAGATTATACATAGAAATACTAACACAGATCAGTTAGGACTGGACATATGAATGAAGGTAATCACAAAAATATTTTGAAGATCAGCCACATTGCCCTGCAACAAATATATGCCACAGCTAAGATTACATCAGTGACCCTATAAGAGATTTCCAAGAGACGATAGTCTGTAAGAAAAATGTTGAGCATATTAAAGACAGAGAAAAACCACAACACCTGAAAATTAACATTAACATTATAAAAAAAAAATAACTGAAGATTATTATCTATTTGATCCCTTTGGGTGGGATTTAGTTGGGGAATATAAACCTAATTGAAGACAGAAACCCCGATCATCAATTTTAACCTTATAAATTTCAGTATCAACAAATTTTTAATGAGTTAAATACCTCTAAACTAAAAAGCTTAATCGAAACTTAGGATTATAAATCTTATAGATAGGGTTTGACGAACCTTTACCTCCACAAAACCAGCAATGTCATTAGGTAGATACAATCTTTAAAGAGGCTTGATCTTTTCTCTGCCAATTTGTTTGATTTATCATGAATCATCTTCCTCCCATGAGATCATCCATCACCTTTTTCTAAAACAAACAAACATACAGACAAATTTTCAGCAAAATTGCGCTCATAATCAAAATTTAGAATATACATCCACAATGATTTAAGAGGTTTCAGAAGAGGGAAAGAGGTGGGGACACAGAAGAATTTTCCTTTTATTCGATTGTAAAACCCTACCAAAGAAATAAAAGAAAGTGCATTAGTTCATTTTTTTTTTAAATCGAATTGCATAGTGTAGGTTAGAGAAAAGGATGAATACAGAAAAAAAAATATTGAAAAAAATAAACAATCAAAAGATCCAGTTTAGGGTTCACACCTCCAAGATGAACCTCGAGTGTCAGAGTTTTGAGAGAGTCGAGCATCAACTGAAAAATCCATCAGACAAAGCAATTTAAGCAATCAATGAAAAATGTCTAGGGCTAGAACTATCGAATACAAAGAGCGAGAAGAAAGAAACCAAGAAGATTCCCAATCCAAAAAGATTGTAAACGAATCGCTCACAAAACCAAGTCTTTTTTTTTTACATCATTGTTTGTCTCCTGATCAACGATTCCCGGTTGTTTGGCTATCAAAAATATTTGAGAGGATGGTAAGAAGATCTTTCCGCGATTGTTCTCTGAATTTGAAACAAACCACGATTAAGAAAACAAAATTTAAGGGAAACTCGGTACCAATTTTATAGTATTTCAATTCGGGGAAATAATTAGAGATTTAGGGCCTATGATTTACCCGAGAAGTGAGCTTCGAGCGCATCATCCAAATTTGCGACATTAATCAATCAAATTTTAATACCTAATCCCTTCTGCATGAATCACATATCTTTTACACCGACCTTTTAAAATCTGGAAAAAAATATATGAAAAGGAGACTTCATCAATCAATCGTAATTAAAATCATCAAAATAAGAACTTGGGATAAGCTAAAAGAAGAGGAACATGTTACCCTGAGATTATAATCGAACCCAAATTCACTGTTTGTGTGGATCACTACCGCATGATTATTTATTGCTTGACTCTGTTCAAAAAAAATCAGGATCACTACGGTGCAAGAATGGTGAACTTAAATCTCAAGCTACTAATGATACCTCACTTTAACTTATTGTAACATCGGATGTCGTCTTATGACTTTTTAGGTATTATTAACCATTCCTCGCTCTAAATATTACCGATCCAATTCCAATGACGGTGCTTATCGTTTCAATCGCAACACACAAAATCCAAAACAGGTTTCAAATAATTAGGCAAACGAATTCATGATAACCACATTATAAGCATGTTCTTCCAAGAAGTCAAAAAATCAACGAATTTTTTTGGCTTTGTAAAGATAAACGTAATTCTGGAACTTCGATGCTTCGGAATAAGAGTAGCGTAACTTCGGAATATCTCTTTTAATTCAATCTACTCCCCATGCAAGCGATTCTCGAACACAATCCAAAGAACCATCTCGAAATGGTAAATGAAGTTCTCTCTCAGACACCCGCAATACAATATCATGGATGTGTCAAATCCAAAACTTGTGGGAAACTCCTTGGAATCCAAATGATCATCAATAGGCTTTGGGCATCCAATAAAAACATACAATAACTACTTGTGGAAAAGTGAAACAAAATTAAAGCACCAAAGATAATTACTTGATGTTATTGCTTGAGAAGTCATAATGTAACTGCAAAGAAGCAAGGAAAATAGCGACATCAAGTAAACCTTCAAAACAATTAAGCTAAATAGTTACTATAGAGATAGGTAGGATTCCTTCTTGTTCTTGCATACTAATCCAAGAAACATAAACATACGAACCTCAAAGGATCTAGGGACAAATATGTTGAGTAATAAGCCTTGATTAAGGCCAACACTTTCTTTCATGAGCTTCATCTACAATGATGCATGAAACCCAAGTCGATTTCTCGTCATTCATGTAATGTTGCGTGTCAGTGATTTGTCATAGATATAACCTTGGAGCTGAATTTCTGCCTAGATGAGCAAGACTGGAAACAATTGATAGAACTATTAGATGCTCAAAACGAATCTGCTATGAAGACATGGAATCACCCACAGTAAGATGGGAGATTAACTCCGCACTTTTGATGACACATAGTGTAAACCTTTGGCAATGAGCAAACATGCATGACCTTATCGTTCTCATCAGCATTAGGAACCACAGCTGCAACACAATTTGTAGATACTCAAATTCGTTAAGCAAATAAGATATTTATCTCTAATTCAAAAATTCATACTCGAGTCATGTAAAGCATTAGCAGCCACACCACCATATAGAATTGACTCCTCAAGTTCAATAAAAGTCCTTACCCCTTCCCGGTGGAGCAGTCCCTAGTGAAACTTCCATGAAACAAAGACGTCTAGGTTTTATGCGGGTATCTCGATAACGGGGAATGGCGAACTTTTTGCAACTGCGACTAAATTCTTCCCCCGCAACCGTACAACAATAGCAAATTGAGCCCTTCAAAAGACCATTCCTCCTTTGGAAACAAAATTAGCATTGCATAAAGTACATAAATGCAATAAAACATCAAGTCCACCAATTTCAGCCCTTTCAAACATATTACCTCATAAACTTTTTCCTAATGAAAAATTTACAGGTCTTTTCATGATTAAACTTTGTTATGCTGCATTATCTTTTTTCAGATTGGATTTAAGCACATTAAATTGCATTCATACACAGCCGAAACTAATTAATTCAAACCACGGTTAATAAACACAAAAAAAAAACCCATGATTGAAAAGAAAAAAAAAATTGAAGCAAAGTAATTTAATTCAATTCTATTAGACCCATTCACCGTAAAGCAAGAATTCTTCCCGATAATACATCAAAAAGTAAAAAAATTAACGAAATCATAGATTCAATCGTACAAAGAATTACAGCAAGAAAAGCAACACTAATGGGAGAAAACCAAAGCCCTAACCCTAGATTATTTATACCTGTTTTCTCGATCAAATTCGATTTGAAATCGAAATTGAAGGAAGAGATTGATTGATCTAACCTTGATTAGAACTTACCGATGAAGATCTTGGAAGGAATTTCGGAAGTGGCTGGGAATGAATCGGATAGATTTTTGTTTAGCTTCAATTCGATAGCTTGGATTCTCGTTTATTTTTACTTACCCGTTAAACAAACCACGGAAAAAACCTAGCGATAGGATTCTCGGGAGAGAACCGGGAGCAGAAAACAAACCGAGAGAAGATTCTCAATTTTAATTAAAATCGCACACCTAAATAAGGACAAAGAACTCACTTCTTTGGTTTCTCCGCTCAATTCTAAAGAAACCCAGTGTTTTAATTTTAATGATGAAAAACCGCGAAGAGATTTGATAGTTTTGTCGCTGCTGAGAGTTCGAACACCATGAACGGAAGGAACCCTAAATCTGAAAAGAAATTAGACCCAATTTCATTGCAGGGATCTTAATAAAACATAATGATACGGTGTATACGGGCCTAAATAAGCCATAACAGAAGCGACCGATATCGACCGCAGGATCTAATCTGGACGGTCACTAATGACTATTGAGGCCGCTTTTTTTCAGGCCAAACGATCTCGAATCCTACGGTCCAGAATCACTCCCGAAAAAAAGAAAAAGAGACAATCTGACGGGCACGAATTACTCCTCGAATCCCATGGTGGTCTTTATCCCGGACATAACCACCACTTTTCCTTAAAATTAATAAAGAGAAAGACTAGGTATCACGTGGCACTGCGGCTGTACGCATAACCTCTCGTCGATTTTCGAAAAATTGTTCTAAGCTTATATAGCTTAAAATATAATATAATCCAACGAAAAAGATATAATATAATCCAACGAAAAATATATAATATAAAGATTTACTTAATTATTCAATTATCTAAATTTTATATTAATTAAAAATTTAATACCTAAATAATAATAAATTGAACATTAACCGAAAAATACTAAGACAAATCCCTCAACTTTTTTAGAGTTTTGTTTATTGATCATTTGTATAATAAATCACAACAAAACATCCTGAAGACGACATTAGTTGCCTTTAAACAATCCGATTTATCTTCTGGTAGCAGACATTATTAAATCTTGCGGTGCACCTTGACAAAGCAACATAGAGTTGACCGTGACAAAACACAGGTGTCTTCAAGTCAATGCCAACGTGTTGCACCGACTATCCTTGAGATTTGTTGATTGTCATTGCATCACGCTAAATTAGATCGGAATCTGGCGTCTATAAATAATAGCCGGAGCATATTTAGTTGGTGGATCATAGCGAAACGTAGACCAAATATTTAGTTGGTTGTATCATATTACGGTGCGTTATTTATTCTGTCACAATAATTTTTAATTACTTGGACCCTAGAAGTGGATAGGTGACCTACGGTCCCAAAGGAGAGAAAATTTAAAAGAAAGTGTAGTGCCCACATTAAAATTAGTGTGTTAGTTAGTCCTATCTATAATACTCCTGGGAGTATATTTAGTTCGGGTCATAGCAGAACCGTCCCAAATATTTAGTTGGTCGTATCATATTACAGTGCGTTAGTTAGTCGGGTCATAATATTTTTAATTACTTGGACCCTAGTAGCTGGATAGGGGGCCGGGACCGTAGGTCCCGGCGGTGGAGAAAATTTAAAGGAAAGTGTAGTGCCCACATTAAAATTAGTGTGTTAGTTAGTCCTATCTATAATAGTCGGGAGCATATTTAGTTGGTCGGGTCATAGCAGAACCGTCCCAAATATTTAGTTGGTCGTATCATATTACAGTCGTTAGTTAGTGGGTCACAATAATTTTTAATTACTTGGATGCTAGTAGCCGGATAAGAAATTTGGGACCTACGGTCCGGCGGTGGAGAAAATTTAAAGCAAAATGTAGTGCCCACATTAAAATTAGTGTGTTAGTTAGTCCTATCTATAATAGTTTGGAGCATATTTAGTTGGTGGTCATAGCAGAACCGTCCCAAATTTTTAGTTGGTCGTATCGTATTACGGTCGTTAGTTAGTCGGGTCACAATAGTTTTTAATTACTTGGACCCAAGTAGCTGAAGGGGGCAGGACCTACGGTCCCTGGTGGAGAAAATTTAAAGGAAAGTGTAGTGCCCACCTTAAAAATTAGTGTGTTAGTAAGTCCTATCTATAATAGTCGGGAGCATATTTAGTTGGTGGTCATAGCAGAACCGTCCCAAATTTTTAGTTGGTCGTATCATATTACGGTGCGTTAGTTAGTCGGGTCACAATAATTTTTAATTACTTGGACCCTAGTAGCTGGATAGGGGGCCGGGACCTACGGTCCCGGCGGTGGAGAAAATTTAAAGGGAAGTGTAGTGCCCACATTAAAATTAGTGTGTTAGTAAGTCTTATCTATAATAGTCGGGAGCATATTTAGTTGGTCGGGTCATAGCAAACCGTCCCAAATTTTTAGTTAATCGTATCATATTACAGTGCGTTAGTTAGTCGGGTCACAATAATTTTTAATTACTTGGACCCTAGTAGGCAATGGATAGGGCCTGGACTCCCGGTCTCGGCGGTGGAGAAAATTTAAAGGAAAATGTAGTGCCCACATTAAAATTAGTGTGTTAGTTAGTCCTATCTATAATAGTCGGGAGCATATTTAGTTGGTGGGTCATAGCAGAACCGTCCCAAATTTTTAGTTGGTCGTTTCATATTACATGCGTTAGTTAGTCGGGTCACAATAATTTTTAATTACTTGGACCCTAGTAGTCTGGATAAGGGCGGGACCTCGGTCCTTTGAAAAGGAGAAAAATTTAAAGGAAAGTGTAGTGCCCACATTAAAATTAGTGTGTTAGTTAGTCCTATCTATAATAGTCGGGAGCATATTTAGTTGGTCGGGTCATAGCAGAACCGTCCAAAAATTTTAGTTGGTCGTATCGTATTACAGTGCGTTAGTTAGTCGGGTCACAATAATTTTTAATTACTTGGACCCAAGTAGCTGGATAGGGGGCGGGACCTACGGTCCGGCGCCATGAGAAAATTTAAAGGAAAGTGTAGCGCCCACCTTAAAATTAGTGTGTTAGTAAGTCCTATCTATAATAGTGGGAGCATATTTAGTTGGTCCGGGTCATAGCAGAACCGTCCCAAATTTTAGTTGGTCGTATCATATTACTTCGTTAGTTAGTCGGGTCACAATAATTTTTAATTACTTGGACCCTAGTAGCTGGAAAGAAGTAGGGACCTACGGTCCCTGGTGGAGAAATTTTAAAGGAAAGTGTAGTGCCCACATTAAAATTAGTGTGTTAGTTAGTCTTATCTATGATAGCTCGGAGCATATTTAGTTGCTCGGGTCATAGCGAGAACGGTCCCAATATTTAGTTGGTCGAGCCATATTATAGTGTGTTAGTTAAGCGAATTCACAGATGGCGTGTTTAATTAGTTGGATCATAGTAGTCGGATGGGGCTGGGGCCTACAACCCTGTGGTGGAGAAAATTTAAAGGCGAGATATAGTGCCCGCATTAGAATTTGTGAGTCGAGTTGGTCATGTTTATATTAGTCATGTGCATATTTTGTTAGTCAAGTCATAGAAGAATGGTTGCAATATTAAATTGGTCGTGTCATATTATGATGTGTTAGTTAGACGGGTCACGATGGCGTGTTTAATTAGTTGGCTCTTAGTTCCTAGGCATGATGAAGACTGCAAACATGCAAAATAATTAGTTGGATCTTAGTTCCATAATCATCTGCTAAATATTCATTTAGCGGTCTCCCCGAACCTAATGCGCTTAAAACTCAAGAGTGCTAAAAATAAAATACACACATGTATACAGATGTACATTAGAAAATAACGAAGCTTTTTGACTGCGTTATTTTTGCATAGCATCTACCAAGTGACGCACTTAATAATGAGAATTAAGTAATTGATAAATTGATGGCCATGTGATTGCGTTGCCAAACTAAATGTCTATTTATGACAATACTCAAATCGATTGCAACATGAATTCAGTTAACAGAACTCTTTTCTTTTAGTTCAGTTTTAAAACTAAGTTTTGCACGGTATGGTACATTCAATAGCATAAGTAATGTTAAACAATTTAAGCTATTTCAAACTTTTATACAAAAATATACAATTCTGAATAATGAAACATGTTGGTCCTTATAAAACACATGTCCTTATCCGACCAAAATATAAGAAAGCACAGACCAATAACGTAATGATGAAAACAAACTTATCCGTAAATCATGAATGAAATTTTATTTTTTTTATCAACTAAGCACAGACTTTAGATTTGAATTATTAGCCACCAAAGGACCGTCATCAATAGCTCACACCAAAGTCGAGCAGCAAACAACTATTCTTCATCTGAACTCTCGGCATAAAACATCCCCAAAGACTCATTTAATCCATTCGATCATTAATCATCAATAGCCATCACAGTACACATTCTCCATCATACCAACAATTACCAATCAATAATAAGGAAATTAACACTCTTCTATCACCTCCATCCCCATTATCATCAATGACAAAGTGATCAATAACTCGAATGTGTACTAATTTCTCGACTTTAATGTCTCCATCACCACTTCATCTCATCAAGTACTCTTCCATGGAATGGCAAGAACTAATCTTCATCACCATAACCATATATGCATCGTCAATGGCAGCAACGGCATTAATCCGCGTCTCAACTTTTCATCCGAAACGACGCAACTTGAGCCATCACCGGTGATGGTAGAAACCACTTTTAGACTTCCATCTATCGAGTTTAGACATTTGGCATCTCGTTATGAAAGTTTCGGACTCAAATGCGCTTTGTATGAGCCACTCTAAAAAGATATGTGACTAACAAACTAAAGTGGCTAGATGCAACTAAACTCAGTCTTGATCCCACAAAGGAAACCACTTTTCACGCTTTCAACTTTAGGCGGGCCGTAGTCCGATCTTTTAAGTTCTGCAAGATAAGAATACACTATAATAAAGTTAGCTATAAACAATCCAAATGAAACATATAAGTTGATATTTTTTTTTAAGCAATCAATTTAAAAATCCATGAAAATCCAATGGTAAGAGATATCGAAACACTGATTCTATATCGCATGCGTATAACTCAAAATCGAGTTTGTTCAAGTTGAAACACGGTTATTAACGGGACCGTAACTACAAAAATAGTTGTGTTCTCTAGGTTTGCTGGAGTGACTATATCCCAGGATTATTAACGGGACCGTAGACATGGATTATCATGGCAAGTTCCGAAAGATTTTCCTAGTTCTTCCAACAGTAAACCACCTGATTCCCGTGTTGAAGAAGCCAAGCTAATACGATCTTCCGCATCCCAACGAAAAATAAAAAGCGCAGGGTAATTTAAATGAAGTACTTCAACAAAAATGACCGTAAAAAGGATAATCTTTCTTCCATTCAAACAATGATAAAAGACACTGAAGCACTTGAACACTAACGTTTCACATTGGTACCTTCGACTCACCTAGAAAAACGATGACATCCTTTGGAGACACAACGTAGAACATCGGTGCATTCCCAACAGCCTATCGACCATCTACATAGTCAGTTACTGCATTTCCATGCGAGCGTCTACAAATCGCTAGCGTAAGGACCAAAAACCCATTTAGATAATGATAAATCAAAATATTTTTAATATAGAAAGCTTAATACCTAGGAAAGAAGCATGACCAAGAGCATAGTCCTTTGCTAATGCTCAAAACCATGAACTAAGAGCATCAGTTGCAAGCTCATCATTTGTAGATGTGGCCATACGTACTTCGGTCTCTGTACCTAATAAGCATGTGAAGAACAGCACATCAATGTTGGTATAGTGCTTGTGCTTAAGTATTTATCTCTCATAGGCGTTAGCACATGAATGTTGTAAGGAATTACCTAGCGTGATAGAGTGGTGCTACTAAATTCCTTTTCCCATCTTTTTAAATGTAACAATGACAACCGTAGCATCACTGTGCGATTCCTAAAATGGAATTCTTGGTTTTTAAAACGCCACAATATCAACTTTGCCAAATCTTGGAGAAGACCACGTTCTTTAATCATCCACAATTCATGGTACTAAATCGAATTTCCTCACTAATTAATCAAGCGAAAAAGAATGAAAAGAGGATGGAATGTGGTTTTACCTATCCTCTGTGTGTCTTGGTTAGGTTGTTTATCCACACCTTTTGAATAAAAATTCTACACGCAACTTGCATAAAATGAAAGTTCCCTGGCCAATTCATTCACCTCCTCTGTCCTCGTTTAACATAAATGTTTACCATCCTTGTTTGACGATTTCACCACCGAGTTCTATTGTCCACCCATTCAATCATATCCATTTATTGTTTGACGTAGATATCAATAGCATAATGTCTGAAAAACTTTAAGTTTGATAGCTTGTCACGACCGCCACATAAAAAACATGACTTTACCTTACTTGAAGTTTAAGATGGCCGAGCAACATCATAACATTAGTTTTCCTAGCTTGATTTGGGTTAGCGTTAATACATCTAACGTGATATGTTTTTCGATGCAAACAAACACAGATGTACAAATGATAACCAAGTTCATTTAGGAGCGGCGTTTAAATCACCGTCAACAAAAAATGGAATTTCACTTTTGGTCCAATAAATGGATCTTGTCTTTTATCTACATCTTGATTTTCTACATCCAGAGACACACAAAGTTCCAATTAGAATATTCACGCACCTCGTATTATCCACCATCCATAGCATTGATCTCGCCCTGCACCTGCACCTGCACCTGAATTTGAAAGAAAAATATCTTAAGAATACTTTCCTGATCAAACCTACAGGACATGAATAACGTAATTTGCTAATATAGGGTGATTAAATTTTAGTACAACGAAAGAGTAGGTGGGATGATTAACCTTAATATTTTCTGACATTGAATTTCCAGATACCACCATATGTAGCTCATCACCCTGAGAAAGACATGAATATTATTCATTCAAGTTAGTGCACGTAATCGTAGGACCGGATAATAATATACTTTATGTACGTTAACCAAATTAACAGACCCCAATTTATTCTAATGAACTAAAATTTGTGAACATGTCCAATGGTTAGTATCGAGATAGTTGTTAAAAATGATTCTACAAAGGTGGCATTGCAGCAAAATAATACTCAATAGTTGGTTCACTTGATTTTATCAAGGGAATCAGTAGCACCAATGGTCGATTAACTCAACCTACAGTTTGATAACCAAAGAAACAAAACTAAGACCACAAAAATAAACGAACTACAAATATTGTTGTGTACGAAAGTTAAGATCATTCAATGCCCCGAGCATTATCATTAAAAGTATTTCTTAATCTAAAATAATCACGTATAGATTTAACACAACAACAGAATTTTTTCAAAGCATCGTCATCACTAATATTCCTCCATTGAAATAATTTAGGATTGTCCTTACCACCATAAAAAGAAGGTATTTGAACTATTATACCTTAAAATCAATGACCATATCAAGAAAAACCTCTTTCAGTGAAACAACTCTTATTGAAATCAATGCCCACATCAAGTAAGTCCTTCTTGCTCTTTGCTTCTTTGGTTGTAACCGATGCTAAAAAGAATAAGAAAGGAAACGACAAAGTGTTAAGGAAAATCATTAACAGTCTAACACCATAAACTACCTTCAATTTGGTTGTTTGCACTAACAACATCCCTCCTATGATAGTCCATTGAACTAAAGAGTTTGGGGTTTGGTTGTTTCCTTGATCAAATAAAAATACCCCCACTATCAAAAACCATGAGACCTAATATTACTCAACCAGTCAGGCTTTGAACCTACCAATTAAACCATAAATCTACAAAACCCATAAAACAACTTTAAATTCAGAACACGGTTCACTAATTCAGAACAACTTTAAAAATTACCCGCAAAGAATTCGCATCCAAAGCATTCAAATTGGGGATTTTTAATTCGACTTCGCCCCCTAAATTTAAAAAATCAACCCACAACTAAAACCTAGAGAACACATCGTCTTGACAGATATACCTTGCATCTCTTTCAGTGTCGATGATATCCACGACATCGTTTTATATCATCTTATGTGCAGGTAATTTTTTATCAGAATTTCAATGGATTATCTGAGAGAAATCCAATTGGGCCGGCATATACTACCCTTGACCGCATCTCATTAACAATCAAAGCTTCTTGGGATATAGTTACGGTCCCGTTAATAATTGGTCATGGCAAGTTCACGCACAAAATACACAAAGGTACTTGGCTTTGGCTATATCACCAAAACCTAGAGAACCCCCATCCAAATATTTATGGAATTAGTCACTCCGACAAACAATGGTAATAATATCTTGTAGGTCATTACTTTAACTATCTTTTGGAATTAGCTATTTTTCTCACTCGATTTTGATAATACTACATCTCAAATAAAACCTAGAGAACACAAGCGGGATATACCTTGATAATACTTCACATAACTCCAAAAAATGGCCACCATGACCGGGCCTAAATTGGAATCGCGCATCAATTGGTTCATCCCCACTTGATTAGCGGCACAAACCCAAATGGAAAGGTTATGTAGAAAGCTGCTCAAGGAACCCCAAATCGATATCAGATCAACAAGAGCTTTCAAAAGTTTTGGCTACAAAAATTTCAAAATAATTTAGGAATCAAAAATTAAGAAAACAGATATAGCGTAGCACAAATAATTGTGATGTCATATTATATATCTTAGCTTTTCATATCTACACCAATAATCAATTACCTTGCAGTGGATTGGAGTTGAGATATTTAGATTCATTACACCTGATCTTTTGTTCTCGATAAGAATTTAATTGTCAGGAATTTAATTGTCATTGTTAGGGTGATAACTCAGTTATGGAGATGATCAAAAGAAAACATCTTTTGTTCTGTATCCCTCTGTCTTGCCAAGCATACAAATCAAAATTAAATTCTTAAGAAAAGTATATAATCATTAAGCACATATGCTACGAAGGAAACAAAAAAATTCAATAGAAGCAAAAAAGAAAAGAAAAAGATTACCAATATAATTCAGGGCTTCTACGTTTACCTCCTTCTTCTATTCCTCTCAATCGCCTTTTCTTTTTATTAATTCAGGAAACGAAACAATATTTACATCCATGTTCAGGAAACTGGCAGAAGATCAAACAAAACGTGCATTTATTGCACATATCCCCGTTTATCTCCATCAATCACAATAGCATGACTTGAAATCTTCCCCAGTCACTTGAAACCCTTCTCATACATCATCGAAGTTCTAACTCCAATTGGATCCCTTGGGCTTGGATGTCTCTCTGCCGCACATACCACGGACTCCATACCTCGTTCGAACCAACAAACCAACACCATCACTGTCTCTTATGTAGCTACAAACCAACAACAACATTTCTTCATCACCAACTCGATTCAAATCCCATTCAAGATTAACACACAGCATCAACATCTACTTACTCCGTATCTGCT
Source organism: Papaver armeniacum (assembly GCA_023531295.1). Classification (NCBI taxonomy): domain Eukaryota; kingdom Viridiplantae; phylum Streptophyta; class Magnoliopsida; order Ranunculales; family Papaveraceae; genus Papaver; species Papaver armeniacum. The sequence goes on along the minus strand of JAJJWW010008239.1, from coordinate 101,216 downwards.
CCAGCCATCACCAACATTTGGGATCCCAATTCGGTCCACACGCAAGTCTCAGAGCACACACACTGAACCCATTGCCCCATTGTGAATCTCTCTGGTAGCAACACCAACAACAACTCGCAACCACCACTGTTCCAACTCACCTTAACCGCAATCCACCCATTCACCAAAGCAAGCTCCATTCTCCTCTTCTCGGTATTCAAACACCAAATACCAAGCTCACAAATGACAACCGCACCTCGCAATCTTCTAGTCTTCTCAAGACCACCATCACATGTCATTCATTCTTATCCGTGGCAACACCAAGAAAACCATCGGTTCCATATTGAACAACCGTTTAAAAAGGTACCAAAACCAAAGAATAAACCCCCATCTTGAACTTCAAAATCCATCTCAAACAAAAAAAAAAAACAAACTCGATACAAATATTATCACCACGTCAATGAGCGTCTATATAGCGTTAAATCGAATTGCACAATATAGGTTAGAGAAAAGGATGAATACGAAAAAACCAAAAATAAGGGTTTATCACGTTGATTTGGGTGATACGCATTACACCCAAAACTCAAAACATAAATAATTAATTATTGTGCGACTAATGGAATTCTCGAAACTCCTGTGATAAAATACAATACGAAATTACATTGAACAAAATTAACAATCAAGTACCCAATATTAGGGTTCACACCTCAAGATCAACCTCGAATGCTAGAGTTTCGAGAGAGTCCAATATCAACCTATAAATCAATCATACAAAGCAATCGGGATAAAATCAAGAACAAAAATTGAATCTCAAAATTACACAAAAACAACATCTAAGCAACTAAGATATAGCAAAATTGAATCAGACATCGAATGCCTATGGTTCGAACCTAATTCGAGTCTCGGAATCATATACCCTGAAAATCAAACCTGAAAAACCTATCCCAATCAATCAAAAAAGCTTAATCAAACAAAGAAATATAAACAAAAATTGAAACTAATGTAATTCCTAAAAAATTGAAATATAAATCAACAATACCGAGAAACCACTCATAATTGCTTGATTCACCAACCGATCATAATGAATTCTTATATCAACTCCAATTTACTTGGAACAACCAACTCTTCAAATGCTTCTTATGACCCCAAACTCTAATTCTTCTTACAATCTCAGCTCCAATTCAACCTCCGATTGTCCCTAAATTCAACAAAACAACAATAAGCAAAATATTCTTTAGAGAAGCTGGTGAGGTGTTAGATTGCAAAGTACATAGTCGCTATATTAGTACATCGGAAGCAAAGAGGATAGAAAGAAATAAAATCCGCACCTGGTTGAGAATTCTCGTTTAGCACCTGTTAACAAATCAACAAAACAGTAAGTCAAGGCAATATTCACTTGTAGAAGTTGTTTCTGAATGAAACTGGTGGTAAGATAAATAATGTTCACAGGGATGTCAAGTTACGAAGAAATCTAAACAAATACAGACTTAGGTGGATCAAAGAACCTCTTACCTGTTCACAACAGCGAAATCTTGATCAGACAGCACCCGGAAAGCATGTTCAAATTTAATCTTTGTTAAGACGTGCTCCACATCAGTCCCGTTAAAGATATTCCCAACACAAATACCGTAGCAGAGTTCATCTTTTAAAAATTCACATGGATTGCAGCTCCCCTAAAGATCTAATTGCGGTCGATAAGTTCTCATATCCTGTAACCCAAAAAAAAACACTTTTACTTGCCTTCAAAGCTCAAATAACTACCTAAAAGGCTAAAACCCCAGCGAGAAACCAAACCAAGACAAAACCCATACTTCATGAACTACCAAACAGTGAATTTGCCACAAATTATAATGAAATTATTGAATTTAATTACCATGATCGCATAAAACTTCATCATCATTGTCGTTGATGTAGTGTACATCTACATCTTCCAGTGACTGATTATATAAAGCCTGCTAAAGAAAATACGGCTGGTAATGAAGACAAAATCTCTCGTCAATTCCTGCGATGAAGGTGAGGGAGCAATCAAACATATTTAAATCAACAACAATCAATATAAATAATAAGAAAGCTTAAACTGGCCTTTGAACCCAAAATCCAATTGAATGTTATAAATCCAATCTCTCAGAAATCAAAATATTCGGTAAAAGAAAACCCAGACAAAAAGAAACCTAATTGAACCCAAAATCCAATTGAATTCAATAGAAAAAAATAGAGAAGTGATGTCTCGGTCCTAGGGATTAGGTATTGCGTAAAAACGTATGCAAAAGTTATTCATAAGATACTTACATTAGCGAGAGAATCCTTCCCCGATTCGTGACCTTTGAAAACATCTTAATGTAGGCTTGATCTTTTTCTCAAATTTAAAATACAGCCCACAATTAATGGATCTGAATATAAATCGATCTTTATTTAGATTGAAAATTAATCATCAACAATTCACGGTACTAAATCGAACAATTTCCTCACCAAATTACCTCCAAAATCAGGGTATGTTTTGCTTCATAGAGTTTGAGGTTGAAGAGAAAATAAAAATTTCGTTGAAAAGACTAAACCCTAGATTTTGTTCGAAAGGAATGGATTTGATTATACAATGGTTTTAGGTTTAGGGTTTATCTGAGTTTCCGATGAAAAGAGAAGAAGATCCAGAAACAGATTCATACTCTCCTCTATGATCTCTGGATTCACACTCTCAACAACCATCAATCAATTAGATCTCTGGATTCACACTCTCAGCAGCCATCGATTAATTTCCATCCAAACATTCGATTAACAATTTTCATGATTACTATTTAAGATTCGTAGGTTGCGTAAAGAATAGTTAATAACGAAGAAGAATCCCACTTTTTAATTTTCTTAAATTATATTTGCAAGAAGATACGTTGTACGCGGGCCTATATTATCCTAAACAGAACGGCCGATATCGGCCACACGATCTCATCTCGACATACCAAGAATGACTCTCACGGCCGCGTTTTTCTGCCAGGATCGTCGATCCTACGGTCACGTTTTTAGTTATATCGGAAATTTGTGTTTCTCAATACAGAAACAGAGTTGCATTAGGAAGCCAAAACAGAATCCACGGTCCCGAATCACTTTAATCAACGGCCCAGGTCCACTCCAGATAATAAGAAAAGTCAACACAGATCCGACGGGTACGAATTACTCCTCGAATCCCACGGTGGTCTTTATCCCGGACATAACCACCACTTTTCCTTAATAAAGAGATTTACGCAATTCAGCAAATGCCTAATTCACTATGAGTTGGGTAAAGATTCAAGGCTTGTTAGTTGCTACTCTGGACTACTGGAGTTTTATCAGATAAAAGTTATTAGATCTTAGTTAAAAATTAATTGGTTAAACTAACAGCGACCAGACGAAGACTACGATCATGGTGTACAAAGTTCTTACAAAGTGTCTGCATATATACTTTAACCGGCCAGGCCAGCCAACATTAGTTTCCTCTTTCCTCACAGGTTCTTACTGCTACCCACACATAATACCTACATGGCGAATGACAACCGCGTATGTGTACCAATTTGACCCCAACTGAACCGTGTGGAAGATGTGGGGTCACGGGGACATGAACAAAATGGCAAAATGCTGAATAATGTTATAACTTTGAAAGAATAATTGTGTCATTTCATTCATAACTCATAAGCTGAATATTCAAAGAGCTCCGAACTGATAATCTTTTATATTGAAAATTAACTAAATTATAAGTTTAATCTTTTGATTAACTATGCGTGACAATTTAGGGTTAAGTTATTAAACTCCCAGTAGTTGAACTTTACGTTCACTTTGGCGTTTTACAGAAACGTCAACTCTCTCTCATTACTGGCCGTTCTTTCTACAGCCGTTTGACTTAAACTCACATCGTGTTTACATCTTTGTATCATATCTTCTAGAATCTTAGTTGTCTAAATTCTAGTTAGCAATTCGGGATTCGCAAACGTATTTTAACGGCAAACGTCACGAGTATTATACGGTTTTTGTAAACCCAAATTCGGTCCAAAATTCGGTCAACGGGACGTGATTCGTCGGTAATTCGGAACGGCATACGTACGTGTATAATTCGATTTATAAATGTCGGTTCGGCTCTGAAAATTCTAGTATCTATTATAATAAATAATTATTATTTATAAGGACATAGACTAATTTTTATGCATATTTGAGAGTTATTTAAAGAAAAAATAAACTTAATATGATGATATTAATACTAGAACACCGCTGCCACGGTGGGAGGGCCGACCGCAGAAAAACGAACACCGCTGCTTAGACTGTAAAAGAAAATTTGTAATCCCGAAGACAGATGCAACCAATTTGCTTTTCTTTTCCTACAAAAATGTTTGAAGAAAAACATTCTTAACAGTTTGTTTAGTTCATGAATGTTCCGAAAAAAAATTTTTTTTTACTAACCGTGAAAAGAAAATGGTACGTCGAGTAAAACATAAATCTTACCTGGAGCTCTAATATTCTAGTGACATCAAAATGACATTCACCTGCAATAAAATCTCATTTAGGCAAGTAACAAATATAGGTAAAATGTTGAGAGTTTAATGAACTGAGCATAACAAAAAAACCGGTGAACGAAAGTGATCGGTTGTCACCCAATCAAAAATAATTTCACTTTCTTGCTTCACTAAAATAAAGTAGTCTGCAATAAGAAAGAGTTCGTATCCACAGAGAGGCGTATGTTGTTATGCAAATTTTCAGTTTCTTAGTGACCAAGGGGGGGATGTTGATGTTTCAAAGCAATAAAAATAAATTGAAAGCAAAGTAATAATAAAATTTATCAATAAGGAGAAAGTATTGGTCACGGGATAGTTTCATTCACAAATATGTATTCTCAACAATGACTAGAATTGAAATTTTAATCTCTTATTTACTAAAAGTCCTAGAATACCTTGATCGCAAGAGTATCCCGCTAATTCCCCGATTTCATCACAACCACATTAAAAGATGCATATGTGAATTCTTTCTAAAAGCAACCTAAAGTGTAAAAGCACAATTAAGTTTAACTCCTAAAAGCAATAAGTTTTCCGGAATAAGACTAATCAAGGCAACCAAAATGTGTAAAAGCACTAAATGATTTAACCCAAGTTACGATTCATATGTGACTAGTAGGATATATCACTACAAGCACTACCCACATTTATGCTACTCAAAATCAGGGATAGACAACGTTTTCGTATTGAAAACCCTAATATAGCTCTAGATATGAAAGTAGATCGGATTGATTCCGGACTCAACCAAACAAACTATCAAATCATAAATCAATATTAACAATGAATCATAAACAATAAACTTGAGACAAAACTAATTCATTGAATCAAAACTTATTTGTGAAATCCACTTATTATCCCATAACCAATAATAGGTATTTAGTTACTCATAGTATTTTTATTCAACATAATTATTATCAAAAATAAGATGAAGAACATGTAAAATAAAATGGAAGCAAACCCTAGTAGAATCGCTCTCCTCCCAAACTCCAGTAGAAAATACGTGATAATAAAAGAATAGAAACTCCTTCTTCTTATAGCCTTCACACTTTCCAAAATTAGGTCTTCAAAGTCCATCACCAAAAGTCCACCAAGCCCATGAACCATGTGTGAGAAACCCATGTGAAATATATGCCCCAAAATCGGTCGCGGAATCCGGTATTGTGGCTGGAATCTCGTCGGAAAGTCGCGGAAATCGGCTCCGGTGACCGCAAAGTCCGGCCTTGGCCACCGAAATCAACGGAATCAAATCGGTCGGGTCAACGGGTCAAAGTGAATCGAGCGAGTCAACTCGGGTCGACCGAAGTTGTGTGAGTCGTAGTGATCGAGCACTCACCAACCGATTGGTGGTGAGTTGCCGGCCAAAAGTCAGTTGCAGACTGCCAAACTCGATGATGCACAATCTTGGTGCTTCGACCATGATGGCCTATGACCTGCCATTTCAATACTCGAGTGTTGCCCGGCAAGCTATCTCGGCCATATTCCCTGCATTTGCGGCTCTTGGCGAGAATCATACATCACCCTTCATTCTACAACAGCAGCCTGCATTGCCCTTTCTCGATCTGCCTTGGCCTCACTGACTCCCTTCTTCTGCAAAGACAAATGCCCGGTCCACTCGCATAATGCACAAAGATCGCACCCTGGCAACATCAATAGAAGTACCAACACTTTCAACAAAGAACTCCACCATCTCGTATCGCAAAACCATTGTACCTCGGGCTAGCACCACTACCACAGCCTTTCCACAAAGAACACCACATTACAATTCACAATCTCGGTGATCCAAAACACCACACCGCAAGCCCTGCCACCACTCCAATTCCATTTACAAGTAGCCTGAGCTACAGGCTCGATTCCACGAGGCATAAGCATCATCTCCTTTTGTTCTTTGCCATTCTCTTCCTGCCAAATCTTACCTCAACCAACATAGACCCTAGCCTCATTCTGCATCTCCTTCTCAGTCAGACCATTTCTACTCCATCCTAACCTTGAGCCCTGCAATGCCACCAGACCCATTCAATCAATCACTTCCATCTTAACACCTGAGTCACCATATGCTCATCAGTACCACCTGCACATTTCATCCATCACTGCAGTCCACCAGGCCTGTATGTAACTCCCTCCATGGCAACAACTTCACCTGCAACAACCCTGTTGAGCTTCATCTTCATTCTTCCACCAGATGCAGCCATTAATGGCAGCAAACCCTAACAGCACCACTCGAGCCAAACCCACGAATATAACCACTTATTTCAGTTTAGTTCCCTGTAAACCAGCATTATAGCCTCAGACTCCACAGCTCCAGCTTCAACCTGCCTGTGCAACTTCATCCTGCTACCATCAGAAGCAACAACCTCAACCCACAGATCAAAACCACCAACACCATGGACCATTCCTCCCTGAACCACCACAGCCTTTTAATCTCACCACCGAGGAACCCATTTTGTAGCAGACTCGAGACCACCCGAATCACTAACCACACACCCGCTGCAATTGCTCGATTCTCTCGTCATTTTACTTTGTGGTTCAAACCAGCTTTCGATTCACGACTCTTCCCTGTTTGTCCATCAACCATTTTGACTCATAACCCTAACCAGAACCATCAAATCCTCCTTGTTCTTCACATATCGATCCTCCCCGAGTCCACACCAGTATTTCCATATTCATGACACTCCAATTTGAACTCACTTCTTCTTATCGGTCTCTCCTAGCATCACCGCATAACCATCCTCATCTTCTCAATTTGGATTCATACACAAATCCATCGAATCAAAACAAACCCATGTCAACCAATTTCGAAACCCATCTTCATCTCTTGTTCATCTCGGATCTATACATGAATAGCAAAGACCACACCCAAACTTGATTCCTTGATTTCTTGCTTTGATTCAAAGCTGAACTCCATTTCATTCTCGAATCGATCCAGCACTGAGCTGTTGCTCTGTTGTCTCACTAAATTCATCGAACTCTCGATTTATCTGAGTAATGGTGCCGCCTCTTCTTGTTGGTTTTAGACAAAATCAATTATGAGAGAATTGATTTCTCTCTGTATTTTGGTGTTCTTCAGGAAATGAGAGGGGATTCACCACCCCAATTTGGTAGGATAAGGGGTAGCCGAGAAATGACAAAAAACATCCACTCATTGTTAAGGGCCACCTCCAATTGCTTTGGCCTTGTCGGTTCCAGTGTAACCGACAGCCTAATTCTCTTCGCTCCCTTGCCGCGTTTGACCGCCTCCACATATAGCTCGCTTTGTGAGATGACAATTTCGCCCTTTGGCCCAATTTGGATAATTTCTTCTTCTTTTCCTCCGTGCGACTCCATTGCATCTATAAAACCCAAAAGCACGCGTAAAGTACATAATTCACAAGAAAAATAGCAAAGAAAGCATAAACTCTATATAGTAAATACGGTGTATTATACACCTATCATATTCCCCCACACTTAGACTTTGCTTGTCCTCGAGCAAATAAAACAAAACAATAAAATACAACAACTCCGTGTCGTCGAGGCTACGGTCACTTTTAGCATAAATAACAAGCCTTTAAACCCCTAGATGTCCCTAGTGGACGAGTTATAGTCTCGTGAAGGTTTACTAGAGATATACCTACAAAACCTATATTTCAAACTCCGTCTATTCGTGACAAATCAATGAACGAATCCAAAATGACTACGGGGAGGAGGTACCTTGCAAATTCAATTCAATTATTAGTAAATAAACTCTAATTAGATAGTCGAACAAGCCACAATACTCGGAAACTAACAAACCACAATCACAATGAAAAGATAAAGAAGATGGATAAAGATGTAGATGTTGGCGGATATTCACAAGTGTTCGATGTTTCCCATATCTGTCAAAGGTCACCGCTAAGATGAACCTAATCCTATTGGATTGAGCCACTTAGTCTTTGAATGCTACATCAATCAATTGGCATATACAAGGGAACCAAAAGTGACTTTATTCAACACAATAATATATATATATATATATTTTTTTTTTTTGATTGGATCAAACGATCCAATTTTTTAGACGGCATGATTAGATCTTTTGGATCCAAGCGCATGCTTCTTGTCAGCAAGTACATGATAGTTGCCTTGGATCCTGCATTCCACGCTTGTTTAGGCGACGGAGACAGGGACTACGTTTCACACATACTTGCTATTCCCAAGTGTCTTTTTATTCCGTTTTGGTATATTTGGTGGTCTTTTTTTTTTTTTTTCTTTTCATAAATTTTTTTTCATTTTTTTTTTTTTTTTTTTTTTTAGACAACTCAATCACTCTAATCATCCTAGCAGCAATAACAACTCGATTTTTAGTGACCCACCAAAGCACTTAGAGAACAATAGAAAAATATGGAAAAATAAAAATAGCATGTGATATGGTGATATTCCGAGATATGGTAACAACTATCATATAATTTATGATTTCCGAGCTATATTCGTCCCTTTTAGTTAATTGGTTCCTCAACTCCCCGCATTCAAAATGGTTCCATCCACTAATGGTGTCATCCTAAAGGCACAAGTTTCTAGATTTCGGAGTTCAAAAGCACAAATTTTTTCTTGGTTTTTCTATTTTTCTCGATTTTTTTTTTTTTTTCTTTTCATGGCATAAAACTACTAAACGCATAAAACAAACTATACAAACATATAAATGCTCCCCCACACTTAAACTTTACATTGTCCTCAATGTAAAATTGAATCATCCAAAGAAGGTTCAAGGTGGGAAATTCCGCAAATGATATGCAAAAACAAGAAAATAAAGATAAAATGCTTAAAAATAAAAAGATAAAGGGAAAGATACAAAACCGGTGGGTTGCCTCCCACTTAGCGCTTGGTTTAAAGTCGTCGCCCGACTATCTCCTTGCTTGCAAAGCTTTAGCTAGGGTCCCATGCGTTATGGACACCCAGAATGAACATCACTTGGATACCGCATGACTTCAAACATGTTGAAGCGAATTATCTCCTCATCAAACTTCATAGTGAGTATTCCGCGTCCACATCAATGACGGTTTTAGCCGTCTTCATGAAAGGTCTCCCAAGCGGCGGGGTATGGACACATCCGAACCATCATCCATTTCTAGAACACAAAAATCACTGGAAAAACTAGTTGGTTCACCTGCACAAGGACATCCTCAATAATACCCCTAGGGTAGACATTAGAACGATCCGCAAGTTCAAGCACAATATTAGTTGGTTTCAAGGGACCCAACTTTAAAGACTTATAAATAGATCTTTGGCATGATATTCACGGATGCTCCTAAGTCAAGCATAGCCTTACCAATCTTAGTGTTACCAATCTCTACGGGTATAGTGAAACTACCCGGATCCTTGCATTTGGGTGGGAGTTTCTTTTGCAAGACCGCCAAGCGTTTTCCCCACACTCATAACCTCATTACCGGTTAGCTTTTTCTTCTTGGTACACAAGTCCTTCAAAACCTTCGCATATTTGGGAACTTGCTTGATAACATCAATGAGTGGAATGTTTACATGAAGCTTCTTGAAGATATCTAAAATCTCCTTTTCTAATTCCTCCTTCTTAGAACTTGCAAATCTGCGAGGAAAAGGCATAGGAGGAACATAAGTAGAAATAGGAGTTTTAGAGTTGGAATTAGGTACCTCAGAAGTTTGGGGAAAATCAGCATTCTTTTCCTCCAAAACAGGTTCCTTTTGGGTCTCCATATCACCCACATCAACAATTTCAGGTTGCACAAGTTGTGTACCGCTTCTCAATGTAATAGCACTAACATTCTCTCTTGGGTTGATAGGTTGAGACGGAAGTCTCCCACTATTTTGTGCCTTCAAATTGTTGATATCAATCGCCATGGAAGCCACTTGAGTCTGCAAATCCTTGATAGCACTCTTAGTTTCTTGTTGGCTTTCTTTGAACATGGTCGAAATACCTTGCATCATTGCTTTAAGCTTTTCATCGATGTCGAACCTTGGTTTTGTGCATTGGTTGTTGTTGTTCTTTGAAATGGTTGATGTTGTGGTTGAAACCCGCTTGGACGGTTGAAAGTAGGTTGTGAAACCGCACCTTGATTGTTGGCATAGCTAAAGTTGGGATGATCTCTCCATCCTGGATTGTACGTGTTTGAGTACGGATCATACCGTCTTTGCTGATTTGGAAAGACCGCATTAGCTTGCTCCAACCCTTCACCATGTGAAGGTAAAATAACCGCAGCCATCCTTTGAATCATTTGCTCCATATTGTCCATCCTTTGATCACGGTGTGATGATGATGAATCACTAACTTCATGCACTTGCCTTACCATTGGTTCACCTCTTGTGTAGAATTGTTGCGAGTTCGCAGCCATGCTTTCAATCAACTCGGCAGCTTGGGCCACCGTCTTGTTCACTAGTGCACCACCACCCACGGCGTCTAGAAGATATCTATCACTTGATTGGAGACCTTCGTAGAAGTACTGGATTATCATAGCATCACTAACTTGATGGTGTGGACAGCTTGCCACCAATCTCTTGTACCTCTCCCAACATTCATACAATGATTCTCCAACATGTTGCTTTATTCCACAAATCTCTTTGCGAATTTGAGTGGCCTTAGACGCAGGAAAATACCTCTCTAGAAAGATTTTCTTCAAACCGTTCCATGTAGTGACACTCCCGGGTGGCAAACAATACAACCAATCCTTAGCGCCATCCACCATAGAAAATGGAAAAACTTTCATCATTGCACCATTGACTTCGGTCTCATTGAAGCATAGCCTTGACAATGGTATAGAACTCCATGAGATGCTTGTTTGGATCCTCATTCGCCATACCATGAAACTTTGGCAACTCTCTAAGCAGCCCCGGCTTGATCTCGAAAGTGGAGTTTGTTTGGATACACCATTGTTGTGCATCAAGCCTATGAGAAGCCAAATCCTTGAGTGTACGGTTTGCATTGTCACCCATTGTTTCTTCCTCTTCAATTAGTGGTTCTCCTACGAATGGAACCTCTTCTTCTTCTAGTTGTAACTCTTCTTCCTCTTCTCGATGAAGAGCTTAGTGCTCTACTTCCGAGACTTGTTCTTCCGTTGTGTCTTGCCTTGGTTGGAGTATTGTGCCTCTTCGAGTAGCTATCCCGCACCTTTGATAATTCCAATCTTTGGAAGCCAGGGATTAGTACCTGAAAAACAATTCTCGCAAACAAGTGAGAAACAAGACAATAAACGAAAAGCAAGTATAAAAGCAAAAATTGTAAAAAGAAACTAAAAACTTAATAACAAGCCGTATGCCTCCCCAATGGCAATAAAATTTGATCGGTTGTCACCCGGTCAAAAATAATTTCACTTTCTTGCTTCACTAAAATAAAGTAGTATGCAATAAGAAAGAGTTCGTATCCACAGAGAGGCTATGTTGTTATGCAAATTTTCGCTTTCTTAGTGACCAAGGGGGATGTTGATGTTTCAAAGCAATAAAAATAAATTGAAAGCAAAGTAATAATAAAATTTATCAATAAGGAGAAAGTATTGGTCACGGGATAGTTTCATTCACAAATATGTATTCTCAACAATGACTAGAATTGAAATTTTAATCTCTTATTTACTAAAAGTCCTAGAATACCTTGATCGCAAGAGTATCCCGCTAATTCCCGATTTCATCACAACCACATTAAAAGATGCATATGTGAATTCTTTCTAAAAGCAACCTAAAGTGTAAAAGCACAATTAAGTTTAACTCCCTAAAAGCAATAAGTTTTTACGGAATAAGACTAATCAAGGCAACCAAAATGTGTAAAAGCACTAATTCGATTTAACCCAAGTTACGATTCATATGTGACTAGTAGGATATATCACTACAAGCACTACCCACATTTATGCTACTCAAAATCGAGGGATAGACAACGTTTCGTATTGAAAACCCTAATATAGCTCTAGATATGAAAGTAGATCGGATTGATTCCTGACTCAACCAAACAAACTATCAAATCATAAATCAATATTAACAATGAATCATAAACAATAAACTTGAGACAAAACTAATTCATTGAATCAAAACTTATTTGTGAAATCCACTTATTATCCCATAACCAATAATAGGTATTTAGTTACTCATAGTATTTTTATTCAACATAATTATTATCAAAAATAAGATGAAGAACATGTAAAATAAAATGGAAGCAAACCCTAGTAGAATCGCTCTCCTCCCAAACTCCGAGAGAAAATACGTGATAATAAAAGAATAGAAACTCCTTCTTCTTATAGCCTTCACACTTTCCAAAATTAGGTCTTCAAAGTCCATCACCAAAAAGTCCACCAAGCCCATGAACCATGTGTGAGAAACCCATGTAAAATATATGCCCCAAAATCGGTTGTGGCGGAATCCCAATCGGAAAGTCGCGAAATCGGCTCAGGTGACCGGCAAAGTCCGCCTGGCCACCGAGTCAACGGAATCAAATCGGTCGGGTCAACGGGTCAAAGTGAATCGAGCGAGTCAACTCGGAGTCGACCGAGTTGTGTGAGTCGGGGGCGAGTCGACAAAACTCGAGGCGATTGACAATGAGTTGCCGGCCAAAAGGCAGACACCGCCAAACTATGATGATGCACAATCTTGGTGCTTCAGCCATGATGGCCCTGCAGACCTGCCATTTCAATACTCAGTGTTGCCAGCAAGCTATCTCAGCCATATTCCCTGCATTTGCAGCTCTTGGCAGAATCATACATCACCCTTCATTCACAAATAAAGCTGCATGGCCCTTTCTGGGCTGCCTTGGCCTCACCAACTCCCTTCTTCGCAAAGACAACCGGTCCACTCCACATAATGCACAAGATCGCACCCCTGGCAACATCAATAGAAGTACCAACACTTTCAACAGCAACTCCACCATCTCAGACTGCAAAACCATTGTACCTCAGGCTAGCACCACTACCACAGGCCTTTCCACAGCAACACCACATTACAATTCACAATCTCAGTGATCCAAAACACCACCTGCAAGCCCTGCCACCACTCCAATTCCATTTACAAGTAGCCTGAGCTACAGCTCAGTTCACGAGGCATAAGCATCATCTCCTTTTGTTCTTTGCCATTCTCTTCCTGCCAAATCTTACCTCAACCAACATAGACCCTAGCCTCATTCTGCATCTCCTTCTCCGGTCGGACCATTTCTACTCCATCCTAACCTTGAGCCCCTAATGCCACCGACCCATTCAATCAATCACTTCCATCTTAACACCCGAGTCACCATATGCTCATCAGGTACCACCCGCACATTTCATCCATCACTGCAGTCCACCGAGGCTGTATGTAACTCCCTCCATGGCAACAACTTCACCCCGCAACAACCCCGTTGAGCTTCATCTTCATTCTTCCACCGGATGCGACCATTAATGGCGGAAACCCTAACAAAGACCACTCGAGCCAAACCCACGAATATAACCACTTATTTCGGTTTAGTTCCCGTAAACCAAAGATTATAGCCTCAGATTCCACAGCTCCAGCTTCAACCTGCCTGTGCAACTTCATCCTGCTACCATCAGAAGCAACAACCTCAACCCACAGATCAAAACCACCAACACTATGGACCATTCCTCCCTGAACCACCACAGCCTTTCAATCTCACCACCTGAGGAACCCATTTTGTAGCAGCTCAGACCACCTGAATCACTAACCACACACCTGCTGCAATTGCTCGATTCTCAGTCATTTTACTTTGTGGTTCAAACCATTTCGAATTCACGCCTCTTCCCCGTTTGTCTTGTCAACCATTTTTGACTCATAACCCTAACCGGAACCATCAAATCCTCCTTGTTCTTCACGATGATCGATCCTCCCGAGTCCACACTGTATTTCCATATTCATGACACTCCAATTTGAACTCACTTCTTCTTATCAGTCTCTCCTAGCATCACTGCATAACCATCCTCATCTTCTCAATTTCGGATTCATACACAAATCCATCGAATCAAACAAACCCATGTCAACCAATTTCAGAAACCCATCTTCATCTCTTGTTCATCTCAGATCTATACATGAATAGCAAAGACCACACCCAAACTTCAGATTCCTTGATTTCTTGCTGATTCAAACTGAACTCCATTTCATTCTCGAATCGATCCAAAGACCTTTGAGATGTTGCTCTGTTGTCTCACTAAATTCATCGAACTCTCGATTTCTACGAGTAATGGTGCCGCCTCTTCTTGTTGGTTTTAGACAAAATCAATTATGAGAGAATTGATTTCTCTCTGAATTTTGGTGTTCTCAGAGGAAATGAGAGGGGATTGACCACCCCAAATTGGTAGGATAAGGGGTAGCCAGAAATGACAAAAACATCCACTCATTGTTAAGGGCCACCTCCATTGCTTTGGCTGTCGGTTCCAGTGTAACCGACTGACCTAATTCTCTTCCGCTCCTTGCCGCGTTTCACCTGCTCCACATATAGCTCGCTTTGTGAGATGACAATTTCGCCCTTTGGCTCAATTTGGATAATTTCTTCTTCTTTTCCTCCGTGCGACTCCATTGCATCTATAAAACCCAAAAGCACGCGTAAAGTACATAATTCACAAGAAAAATAGCAAAGAAAGCATAAACTCTATATAGTAAATACGGTGTATTCTACACCTATCAGAAAGCAAGAGAGAAATGACCTTATAGATTCTCGCGTCGCACTTGCTAATTGTTGCAACCGTTCTTCTTCTGCGCGCCTCTTTTTAATCCCATAACAATCACCGATTCTCTTTATTCTTTCGAAATCAAACATAGGATAGAACGCCAGGTCTCTAAGTCTTCTAGTCCGTGACAGTGCTACGAACGTCATACCGAGTCTTTCTTTGGTTCCTATATTCACCGCGGCCTTATCAAGAGTCAACCCTTGGCTCTTGTGAATCGTTATTGCCCAACACAACATAAGCGGTAATCGCATACGCTCACATGCCACCCCGAGAAGAAGATATCCATCTTGTTGTGACTGGAATGATGGGAATCAAAGTTGATTCTTCGTACACACTTGGACCGATATACTTGTCGAAGTCGACAATAACGACAATAGGCATACCCGTGGCGATTTCTCTTCTTTATCATATATAATGTCCTTGACGGTTCCAAATGAACCATTAACCAAACCAAACGAGTGGAATAATTCTTACGCAACATAACCCTTGATTGCTTGGACAACAATAAAACATCTTCTAACCCTTTCGCCTCATCAATTTGCTTCCTTAGTCATTACACAGTTATTCTTTGAAGGGATACGCGCAACAGGGACACCTAAGTTTTGCCCGAGGCGTTGACAATTATGATTAGCGCATCTTCTTTTTGTGGGAAACAGGGCGAACAACATTCTTAAAGTTGTTTTTCTCTTGGATCGAAAGGGTCGCGTAGCTCCTAGTGACAAACAGGTTTGCAATCTTCAAAAGTTGAGTTGCCATCACTTAATCTCGACAACGCTTCTCTATATTCGGACTCCTCAACTCCAGATCACGGAAAACTTGTTCAAGGCGAACACATTGTTTAAACACGAGTAAAGAGAGAGTACAGTTGTAACTCTCCTCCGCCTTGACATATAATGGCGTATCAAAAACAGGTGGAAGTTGTCTCATATCACCGACGAGCACAACAGAAATATTTCCAAAAGGTTCGCTTGTTGAAAAAATGTCTCTTAACCAAGATCGATGTTTGCAAGCATTTTTCTGCCGATCATGCTATATTCGTCAATAATGATTAGCTTGGTGTCTTTAAAATCAACCTGAAACAATAATAAATAATAATATAAAAGGGTGAAACCATGATTGAAACAACGACACGGTGCAAGTCATGAATTTAAAATTAGTCTACTACAATTAGATGAACAATTTCCTAGTGTGACTCCTCAAATCTACCTATTCAATAAATTTATGTATTAACACGAATTTCCATGGTGTTTAGCAATACGTACTGTAGTATTTAGACGAAGAATTTACCTGCATACGTCTGCACCGTTCTGCCTCCAGCTTCTTGTAAGAAAGGTTCTTATCCGCTGTGATGGCGAGTTCGTGGTGGATAGTTGAACCTCCAATGTTGAATGCGGCTACACCGGTGGGAGCCATGATCCGAACAGACTTTTCGTTGCCAAACAATTCCCTTGTTGAGTGAACAATGGCACTTATAAGAGTAGACTTTCCTGTGCCTGCCCCTCCACTGATAATTAACCGAATAGTTGATTCCGATCTCAAAGATTCCAGAACAAGATCAAGTGCGACCTGTTGCTGTCTTGACAAAGCAATGTGAGAAGTACCCAAACCACAAATTGAATGTGTCTCTTGCACAGTTTGTCTTAGCGTGTTGATGAATCCTTTCTTCTCGTGAATGGAAGGGTGGTCCAGTAACCCTTGTGACCAGTTATTGATGAGATCAATTTCGCGATAACCTAAATCAGTATCCTCTAATACCCTAGAATTGGGTGCCATCGCTGACGCAACCATCCATTCATCTAAATGCCCACCTACTGCATGCGTGTCGTCCTCTAATTCATCCTCAACCATGCCAAGATCTACTGACGGATTTTCGGTGGGACGGATGAGTACAGAATAACATTCTGACCACTTAGCGAAATTCTGTTTCGCTTCCTCAACACTCCTGTAACGAATATTCAATAATACTTGTTGTTTGCAATACGATTCCCAATGATCGATGATCTGGGCATGATATCTTTCCCATTGAACTCGGGTAAAATCCTAACAACAGGCTCAACACGGTGTTTGCACCACTTGCGACGGGCATAATAGTGTGTCTTAGCCATCTCAATCAACGACATATGCTCATACTCATCCTGGTCTAGTCAAATATCTCGGAAAAGAAATGGCCGGTTATCCTGTTCTACATCATCATTACTTCAATTCTTCCGTAGTTGACAGGATAACAACCTACTTTCACTCAGATTTAGCAAAACAAACTTTCTTGACGAGTTTGTCATATTCCAACCCATCGCCAAGTGGCACACCTCTTGTGCGGATACATCTCTTTCCGATACATTCTTAATGAGCAGTCTTCTTATCGCAGATGTTGAGTCACGACAAGGTCTCAATGGATCATCAAGAATTCCTCGAAGAGTGTCCATAAAATCCTTTGATGCTGGTTCGCACTTTGCCGCATACTTGGCGATATAACGGGTAACGGATTCCGTGGTTGTTACAGCAGACCAGTCGATGTTTGCTCTCCATGTTTGTAGAACAACTCGATTGTGAGAGTTCAACAATTCATCATTTCTCTGACCAACAAATCTGTAAATATTGCTACCAGCTGGTTCTTCAACAAGCTTAGAATTATCTAAAAGCTCAATTGGAAATCAATCGGCATTCATCTCGCCTAGTAATCTTGTTTTTCTCAAACAAGAACTACCACATTTTGTGTGTCGCATCACCCAATTAACCAAAGACGCATAGTCATCCTCATCAGCTTCTAGATTTGAACCTCTAGAAATTTTCTTTGCACACGGATGATGGTCTTGTAGGTTGACTCTGAAACTGGGGTCTGGATTCCATGTGCATATGATGTTGTCAAAGTATTCAATAATCTTACGACGTACCTGCTCATCTATCGCAATTCGGGAAGCATCTGGTCTATCTTTGAACCACAGGAAACCGTGCACATGTCCGCTACCTCTGTTCTGCCATTCGAACCTATACCAGTGATCAACTAAAGGAAATTCTTTCTTCAGAAACTCTTTGAAAAATACATCTACCCTTTTTTGGAAGAACCACGAGACAACCAACGGATTCTCGTTTAGTAACCTTGCCCTTTCTCTCCTTCTTCTCACTGGATCTAAAGCTTCTAACATGTTTTCCGGGTCAAGCAGCATGTAGAGTTCAGGCCATTGGAGGTCAGCTGCACTGAGTGTAAAGAAAACAGACGGTGGCCCCAACTGATTCACCATCGATATAAGCTCCTTTAGCCTACTGTACCAATAAGCTCTGCATCCACGAATTTCTTTAAGAACATAAGAAACACGGCCAGCTAACTTTGATGTCCCGTGATGAGACCATTTCTCTTATACTTTCAATTGAGAGTTCACCATCTTGTGGGTACTTGTTAATGTAAACAGACCCTAAAGATAATGCACGCCACCTGGTCAGTGAATTCAAAGCAAAATATCGAAATCTTGAGTCCCGAGCGAAACGCCCATCGTGGTATCTCATCGAGTCTTGAAAATACATACGTTCCTAAGCACTTTCCTAATTCTTGATTCCCGTAAATCTGCAGAACCGTCAGGAAATAAAGCCGGAAACGCCATGCTGATATACCCTTCTGTTGTAAACTCACTAATTACTTCACCAGTAAACGGAAAATCCACGTTGGTCTTATCTATCCCATCATTCTCCAGAGCTCTTCTAATGTGTCTCTCTTGATCTGGCTGCACCGTCACACCAATCGTGCCTACATTTTCAAACTCATCGATACTGACACTCTGATCTTTGAACTCTGGAGATCCCTCGAACCCATCATATTCATTGTTAACGCCGGAAGAACCATCATTTCCCTGTTGGCCAATACCTTCATCAATAACTGTAAGGTCACATGGAACACCTTCCTCAGGCAAAGCATCGATGTTCTCATCACTAATTTCTATATCCTGGTAGTATTTATGTTTCTTCTGTAGCCACTTCAGAGCTTGCCGCACATACTCCCGCCGCACTATAAACTCTTTCGTTGATACATTACCGGTTCTCTTCACAACCAGAATTGCTGATAGATCTTTAGGTTTACATGGAAGTACTTTAGCTATCGCATTTACATCCTGTACGAAATTAATAACATTACCACCATATTTATACTGTTGGCCTTTGACTCGATACACTGACATTACTGGATGGACACGGGCAATCAAAATCTTCTCAAGATCAGTTAAACGGGATAGCTCGTCCGGTACATCTCCTGGAACCATATTATTGTCTTTACTGAACAACAAAACTTCTGGGTGATTTTCTTCGTCCTTTTTACAAAACGTACAATTCCCTTCAGGTGACATATCTGGGAATTTCGTTTTGCATTGTACACAACAACCCCATTTTATCTCATCCATTGTTTCTCTGAACCTCTGAGCATTTGACGGTCTAGCATCAGTACTTGATTGAGCATTTGATGGTATATTGTCAGTATTTGTTGGAGCAGTTCTACGACGTCGGTTTCGTTGTTGCAGATTAAACATGGCACGCCTAATGCTTCTTTGTTGCCTAGTACGTGATACATAATACCTTCTCTGACGTGCAGAATTTGAAAGTGCAAATGGTTTACCTAGATATGTTATTTATATGTCAAAGAGGATGTCTCGTTCACTAGTTACTGAATTCACTGTCAACCTATATAAAATCGAAAGGAAAAGGACATTTTATCCCAGTAAAAATTAATTATTTAACTTAATAAAAAATATGAAAAAAAGGATGAATCGAGTTTTTAAATGTGTACCGCGGAATTTCATTTGAGGCAGTTGCTGCTGGTACGTCAAAGAGGCTACCTAGTCCACTTGAAGCATATGTAATTGGCACATCAATGAGTCCATTGTAGCTCAGATTCTCTTGGAGGAGTCGAGATTTTGCAATTCTTGGACTTCGACGGTGTTCGAGAAATGACTTTTTGTATCTTAGTATTCGGTTTCTCTGATTTGTACTAATCTTTTGATTCGAGCTTGCTCTACATCTCTATTCGTTTTTAAGATTAAAATCAAACGCGAGAATATTTCTTTTACAGGAATCTCATGGCGTACAGCTTCATCGGCTCGCATTGGCAAATTACTTGATCCCGCTTTATGCGCTTCACTTTTTCTTTTTTTCCGAGGCTGTTGTTTACCATAAAATTTGACTATAATGTAAGCAATAATAGTTGGGAAAACCCAATTATTGAAGACATTTTTTTAGGATTTCTTAGGATTTGAAGACATTTTTTTTTCCGAGGTTGTTGTATACCATAAAATTTGACTATAATGTAAGCAATAATAGTTTAACCAGACAATAACCCAATTTATGAGATTGTAAATTTAATGGTTTTTGGCGATTATCTAATAAGCAAATAACGCTTGGTTTTGGCGATTATCTATATATCGTGGGCTAAGGAGATGAATCTGGACGATTCATGTTGAAGCTGATGCTCAGTTGGTGATCAAAGCTATTACTGAAGATCCATGGGCAGTGCAATGGGAAAACAAAAACTTATTAAAGAAATAAAACACTTGGGTTGTTTTTTCAATTCCTGCAAATTTACTTTTGTTAGTAGTAAATTTGCTAACTCAATAACCAAAAGCGTTAGAGTTTCAGCATCTGATATGTATAAGTTTGATAATTTCGGGCAAGACATTTGTGATCTTTTAGCCAAATCAAAACAATATTCCTAGTTAAGCAATAAATTTAAAAAAAAAAAAAAAAAATTTAAAGATTGGGGTTTAGTACATACCTGTATGTCGCAACCGACTTGCCTTTTCTCTTTCGGCCTGCCTCTGTGGCGTGTTCATTATCTTCATTTTGAGTTGGCCCGGTAAATCTTGGACTTCGGCGTGGAACGAATGCTGCATTACTTTTGAGAGTTAAAGACAGATAAAAAAGAAATAATTGATTTTGATCCGGTATAAGTCAGAATGTACTTATGTGGTCACAGATTATATACCTTGCGAAGTAGAAGTTGTCGATGTAGAAGTACCGGTGGTACTTGGTACAGGAAAGGTTCGACTAAAATTGGTGATCCAGGTGGATTGGTTCCCTTCAGTTGCTACAAACAATTGAAACAAAAGAATTATTCGACCCATCCTATCTTTAATTCAAGTTAATTTAATGAATTTGCCAAAATAAAAACTGATACAAAACCGTACACGCATTACCTTGAGAGTTAGTACTGCAATCACCATCTGTTGTTTTCTTAATATGATAAGCATTTCGCCGTCTTTGTAGGAGTGCATCCTTTTCAATTTTAGACATTGAGTTATTTCGATTTCGACGTCTTTGTAGATGCGCTGCCTTTTCATTTTCAGTCATCGAGTTATTTCGATTTCGACGTCTTTGCAGATATGCTGCCTTTTCATTTCCAGTCATTGAATTATAAGAATTTCTTAGGATTTGAAGATTTGCTTCCTTTTCATTTTCAGCCACAGCACTACGTTTGTCTTTATCTATAACTCGACGGACCTGTAGTTGAGCATCTCTCTGTTTCTGTAGCTCAAGTAGTCTAGGACTTTGACGGAGCTGAGGTGGTTTATCCTTCATTATTCGACCTTCAGCAGCTTGTTCCTCAAGCTCCCTGGTACAAAACAGACATATCATCTTATAAAACACACAAAGTCATATCAAGGTTAATGAAGTATTACACTCAAGTAAAAAATATTCAGTCGAACCAAAGCATAAGCACGACACAAAATTGAAATAGGAACTGAAATAACAAAATTCAGCCCAGTTTTTGAGTTTGCATTTCATGGGTACTCTATACTTTATAACAGATTCCATGGAAGACTTCTCCAAATCGAAAGAATTGGGCATCACCAATTCAGTACCACTACTAATGTATGCACGATCATGAGGGAAAGGAGAAAAAGTGAGCAAGGAAACATAAGCTTACGTGAGCATTCATATGCACATGCTTAGGTTATTATATTTTACACGTCTTGGTAAAATAAATGGATATTGTATAGACTGTAGTAAGGAATCATCGAATGGGTAAAAGTGTGAAGCTTAGGGCAGAACTTTAGAGCACGTATTTTGGGATACGACAGAGTCAGACATTTTTAACATTTTCTTTTTTAACTTTTTGCATTTACTAATATCACTTACTACTGCTTAACCCTTACATCTTTGATTAGCCAATAAACATATCCTAATGTGATCTTGATATTTGTTTAATCTCAGTCGAACCAAAGTCATTATGTATCGACTTCATCATGACAAATCAAGGAGCTTCGGTTACACACATACACGATGAAGTCAATCTCAAGGAAAGTGAAGACGGAGAGTTGTTCAAAATCATGTACAATCATTGCATATATTTCAAGGGCGTCAAGCTAACAGAAGTTGGTAAGAGCATACCTTAATTGGTATTCAAGTGTTCCTTGTCATACCAACAAGACTCATCAATGGGTTGATCAATTGGCCAGTTACGGTTCCAAATAGCAGCAACACGAGATGACACAACCACATGCTTAGGTTATTATAGTTTACTTGCGACGGACAGAAGTGAGCACGCCCAAAGACATAAGAAATGACAAATTAACACATGTAAAAAACGAAGAATAGGCCTTCACTTGTTACATGATGGAAGCAAAAACACTACCACTTAGAAAGAAAATGTATGAAGGGTCGATACTAAGACAGTAATAGGCCTTCACTTGTTACATGATGGAAGCAGCGTCGACTACCACCAATCGTTGAAAATTAACTAAATTATTGGGCCGACCGACCGGAGGGCCCGAAGGGCCCGTAGGGAGGGAGTCCCTTTTATGGCTACTTTTTTGTCAAATGAAACCTAACGAAAATTCCCAATTTGATAAAAGATTGGATTTGGTGGTAGTCTTTGGGAGCTGAAAAGACTAAAACACCCTTATATTTAAAAACCATCCTCTTCATTGTCCTCATCTATTATTAATCGTCCGACTCATTCCTCCTTCCCCACCACCTCTGATGACAGTACATGATTTCCTCACCTACCATCACCATCATCGTCATAACCTCCGCCATAACCAAAACCACCACCATGCCGCCACCAACACAACAATACCACCACGCCGCCACCATCAACCAACAGCACAACAACACAACACCATACCACTGCCACCAGTAGCGCACAACCATCCCCAATCACACCTTCACCACCACCATAACAACAGCACCACCATAGACGTCTCCGCCGCCGCCGCCTCCGC
This sequence comes from Papaver armeniacum, assembly GCA_023531295.1. NCBI lineage: Eukaryota > Viridiplantae > Streptophyta > Magnoliopsida > Ranunculales > Papaveraceae > Papaver > Papaver armeniacum. The sequence continues at coordinate 77,924 of JAJJWW010008239.1, read as the reverse complement.
CGCCACCATCGACGTCTCCGCAGATATCCAGCATCGCCGTCTCCACAGCCACCTCCAGTACCACGACTCCCAACAGCACCACCACAAGCAAAACCACTTCACTTCCGCCAACAAATACAATTTCTTCTACCAAAGAAAAACACTCACTTCCGCCACTGCTGCCAGCAATTTTAACTCACAATTCAATTTTGCGACAAGATTAACCAAAAAATCCCTATGTTATTCCTTCGCCACCAACACCATTCTTTCCTTCACCTCATACATCATCACCCCCGCCATATCCGCCACCACCACCAAAGCAAAGCAATCGTCATAGAAATTTTGGATCAAATATTAACCAAAATAAACTTACCTTCTTCCTCCACCACCACCGTAACCAGCACCACCATCAGTGAATCATTCACAATCACATACCGATAACGTTTTCCCAAGTGACCCGGTACATACTACTGTACTACAAATTCAGTAATTCTAAGAAAAAAAAAATGAAGAAAAACTTATATAAAAGACGTTCAACATTCGATTCCAGCAAAGATGACCAATCTTCTCCATTCAACTGGGATAAATCTTCAGAAAGATTATTACTTTTAAATCAACCAATACCAAAAAACACAAAACCCATGATTAAATATTTGATGTGAAAGATCTAGAGTTATTCTTCCAACAAAATAAATGCTTGCCACAATAGATCTTCAATTTTCTTTGTTAATACATTGTATCTTCAAGTTCTCTTTTAAGTTATAGTCATTATTGAGAAAGATAAATGGTTTGAAAGAGGCGCAGAAGGTTAGGGAACTTAGAAGCAGGGATAGAATATAGATGCGATTGAAAAAGAAGAGAAGAAAAAATGTGTTAGGGTGGCAAATAAAATAATGTAAAAAAAGTAACATCCACGGGCTAAATGTGAGGACATAATAAGGTGAAAGACACTTGCACGTGTCCAATACCCTAGTATTAGGTGTTTCATCGAAAATGATTTCGTACACCGTGATTTACATCATTGACGCTGTACCGTGTTCGATTGTGTGAGATGGGGCGGGGCCCACGCCGGCCCACACCCTACCCAACAATGCTTGGTGTACTGGGAGTGAATCTTACAGCCACTACCGTGTGAGAGAAGAAAAAGGTGGCCCCCACCTTAGCTCCTCCCCCTGCAAATCTCTCCGGGCTCCCCCTCTCTCGGCCATTGGATGATCATGCGGGATTTTTCACGGTTATTTTGGCGGTCAACGTAGCCTTCTCTGCACCCCACCATATGCTAAGCACGCAAAGACTTGGGACCGTCGGATCCCTCACGGTGCACACACGGTGCTTAAATCACGGTGTGTGTATCATTACTCGTGTTTCATATCTAAGTTGAAATGTCATCATGTGACCTTGATACTCTAAATTTCATGTCTCAGAAAACACCAAATTTAGGTAAAAGGAACATGGTTAAATATTAAAAGTGCACCTAAGTTGGTCGTCCATCACAATTATCACGGCCGAGCCACGGCAACAATAAAAATATTCACTCAGAACATATGTTTTTATTTCACCTAAACATGGCTATCGTCGCCATGCATTATGTAATCGGCGGTGTTCCGTTTTTTCGGTCGGCCCTTCCCACCGTGGTAGCGGTGTTCTAGTAAGTTTAATCTTTTGATTAACTATGCGTGACAATTTAGGGTTAAGTTATTAAACTCCCAGTAGTTGAACTTTACGTTCACTTTGGCGTTTTACAGAAACGTCAACTCTCTCTCATTACTGGCCGTTCTTTCTACAGCCGTTTGACTTAAACTCACATCGTGTTTACATCTTTGTATCATATCTTCTAGAATCTTAGTTGTCTAAATTCTAGTTAGCAATTCGGGATTCGGCAAACGTACGGAACGGCAAACGTACGAGTATTATACGGTTTTGTAAACCCAAATTCGGTCCAAAATTCGGTCAACGGGACGTGATTCGTCGGTAATTCGGAACGGCATACGTACGTGTATAATTCGATTTATAAATGTGAGTTCGACTCTGAAAATTCGGTATCTATTATAATAAATAATTATTATTTATAAGGACATAGACTAATTTTTTATGCATATTTGAGAGTTATTTAAAGAAAAAATAAACTTAATATGATGATATTAATAATATATACAATATTAATCATCCAAGAGGACGTGGTATAGTGGTTTAGATGCACCTTCAAATCTCTTCAGTCATTTTTGTTTCAAAAAAGTTACAACAATGTCTAATATTGGGCTGTGTATGCTCGGGAGGCATTAGAGACCAAAAAGTGGGGCCTTTAAAAACGTAAAAGCTAAAGAATTTTTGGCGAATTAAGCGGACGTATTATTCGGGATACGTAAAGTTCGTGAACGATTTGTGAATAATCCGGGAATGCCATATAATACGCGTCTTGGGTTCGGAGTTGCAAACGTACGCGAATAAGACGGTAAAATTCGTGATACGGAAAAATTCGCGAATCATTCGCGAACTTACTAACTAAAACTTCAATTGGCTCAATAAGTATAAGGAGATTGGAAGTAGTATAGGGAACACTAGTTTAACTCATATAGTCTAGTGTCACACGCCCATTTAATCGCCTAAAATTTTCATGGGACATGACATGCAATAATTGTGGTTCAGTGAATCAACTTCACCCACAATTACTCAGCCTTGCATATTTGCATCAAAGTACGATCTGCCTTCACTCTAAAGATTTTGCACAACGGAAGTCTTTTATTCTTTCTCTCTAACTCTTCATGACCGATAAGCATAAGAGGTTCTGCCATGTACTTAAACAATTCTCACACAAATAAGCAACACAATGAACACAAAGGATACTACAACAAATCCATGCATTTTATTGCACTAGGAAGATTACAGAACTTGGCTATCACATGGACCAAAACAGGCTATCATCCTCTTGGTGATGCCTTATTCTCTCAAACATGAGACTAACACTCTCCTATGTAAGCCTACTGATTTTTTAATGTCTCTACACTATTTATACGGTGGTTACAATGGACAAAACCGTGCACAACACTTGTACACGCATGGAACAGCCATGTGTCCCATAGGGTAGTTTCTATAACCGCCTACATTGCTTTTCAATTGCTAACTTTTGTGTTGTCTAGACAATTGACGCCACACCTGTTCTTGGTGGTTATGAATACTTCCACATGTCTAGCCAGTTGTGCACGGTTTCTCGCGTCATTGGCATGCTTGTGAAGCCCGTAACCAACTCCTAATCGCCACTTGAGCTGAATTGCACAACTGTTGCGCTTTACTGAGTTTGGCCTTGATCCAATGCCCAGCCATCTTGGCCCTGCATAATTCTTTCTCTAAGATAATACACGGACAATCCTTGTGCTTCAATCATCAAGGCCAACTTCTTAAGCTCATTCTGGTTGCTCATGCGTCATATGCTTCACTTAGCCAATTTGCTTAACAATAACAATGCCACTCTTGCATTGTTAGCTTGTTTGCACTGTTCAAGCTTTGGCCAGCCTTGAACTAATGCCATAGACCAACTCTTGGCCTATTCTAGATTCTTGCATCATCCTTGAGTTTTGTCCAACTCAATTCCATGGATATGCCTTAATGCCAACATCGCATGTTGCATCTTGCCACTTAAGCCATGTCTTGCCTTTCCCTCAATGAAGCTTGATTGTCGGTAATAAGCTTCATTACTTAGCCAAATGTCTTTACAGTATAGTGCCACCTTTGCGCTTCATTGACCCTGCATGGTTTTGACATTCTTAGCACTTGACAGTCTATGCAGTGTCTCGCAATCATTGTCGGACACTGACTTGGCCTGCAATACTATAACGCGCAATCATTATGCGTCACTTGTATGGCACGTTATATCTAGGGACCACTAATATAGAGTTTAACTCAAGGCACGATCAGGAACCATCATTTTTGGAATGCATGGCATGCTTGACAATCCTATCAGCTACAAAATTTTCTCCTCTTAATATTAAAGCGTTCCCAAGAATTAAAACAGAAAGGTAATATAAATTTACAATCATTTAAAATACTACTGTTATACCAGCAAACCTAGTTAACATTTTTGTTTATTAAATTAATTATGTTTGCTTCATCGTTAATAAATCTTATTGAACTTGCTTGGAGACTTCTGGCTCATTTATTTGCTTCAAGTAAAGTTAAGCATTCTCCTTGTTTTGCATCTCTGCAAATTAAGAAAGTTGATATTCCCTTGTTGTTCCTTCCCGTTTATCATATACAAATAGTCCAATATCACAGTCACAATTAGTTTTATCAAAAGAAGCATCAACAAACATTGTATTATCATAAGTTTCCTCCTGGATATGATGTATGCAAGAGGGTTCTAATACTTCATGATGGTTTTCGAATTTCTTGGTCGAAAATTTGATGTGAGCTTGAACATGGGTTAAAGCTTCTGAAGACAAGTCTTCTGGCCTAGAATTTAGATTGTAAAATCATAGGTTACATCTGGCAATCCATATTTCCACAACACCGTGGCAATAGTTGACTTCCATTCCTCCCCACTAGGAAAATTCTGATCTTTTCTCAGCAACCAAGACTTCATCTAAAATTTAGGATCCTCCCATATGTTTTGGGCGATTCTTGAGCTCTCGAGATATTGAACCAAACTTCCCTTGAAATAGACACCTAAGGAAAAGATGAAGAAAATCTTGAGGGTGTTGTTTATAGAAACAAAACATGTTGGGAACTTAAGGAAGTATTGCAGCAATCTTCGACATTGTAGGAAGAGAATCAGTTGAGCACTTCGAAATAAAGAGCTTAATTTTCGGGATAACTAGCAGATTCCATGGAGAGTACTTCAAAACCACATCATTCGGAGAGACTGAATGGATCATGGATTTTGGGTAACACTGTATAAAAACTTGACTAAGAGCTCATCATTCTTTGTGAGTGTCCATCTGATTCTATCAAAGCGATCTTTGTGCAAATATATTTGGCTCGGAAAGGTTGTTCAGCAGAACAAAATTTCAATTTCTTATATATTGATCAATTGGTTCAATTACCATAGAAGGAATTCGACCCACAAAGTCATTTTTGGGATCGTGGGATTCTCTAAGTCAGGAATCCACTTATCAAACAAGATAGACACTGAGTCACCTGATCCAATTTCCCAAATCCAATAAGGTTTGATTAAAAGAATGCCCTGAGAGATGGAATTCCAAATTAACGTACCTTTTTTATGTATCGGAATTTGAAGTAATTTCTTGTTTTTGAAGCACCTTTTTTTTAAAACCTTATCGCATGGATTATCTTTGGAATGCAGAATTCTCCATGCCCGATTTCCTTGAAAAGCTTAATTGAACGCCTTTAAAATTTTGAAACACAGACCTCCTTGCCTTTTTCTTTTACAAATAGGATTCCACACTTTGAAATAATGCCTTTTCTTTCAACTTTTCCCCACCAGAAATCCCTTTACATCACTTCTAGTTTTTGAAGAAGTTTATTAGGAAGAGAAAGGGCACTCATCTCATTTGTGGCCCTTAAATTAAGGGAAGTTGAAACTAGGACCGATCTTCCGTGTTGATCTAGGCATTTAGTTTTCCACTTCCCCAACTGATCTTTATATATTAATTAACTCTTCGAATGAGTGCACTTTTTATTTTTCAACTAACAACGAAATTCCCAAATATTTTTCTTGTAGGCTAATTCATCTAACCCCTAATAACTCCACTATCTCTGTGCAATGACTACTTGGGAGAATTTTATTAAAAAAAGATACCCAATTTTTTGAAGTTGATTGATTATCCTGAAGAAGAATCAAATTCATTACGGATAGTAATGAGATTACAAACTTTTTTTTTGTCCCCATAATAATGAAAGTTTGTCATCTGCAAAGAATAAGTGCAAGATAGAAAGCGAGTTTCTTGTAATTTTCATACCCTTGATCAAACCCTTTTCTTAATCTTGAAACAGATTCCTTAAGAAGACTTCCATACAAAAAATGAATACATATGATGAATGAGGGTCACCTTGTCCCGCGACTCTTGAGTTTCTGAACACAACTGTAAGAGATCCATTAACAAGAATTGAGATATTAGTAGTAGAGATGCATTACCTAATCATGTCACACCATATTTGACAAAATCCCACCTTTTTCATTATTTCAATGAGTAAATTCCATTCAACCATGTCAAAAGCTTTAGACATATCTAGCTTCAAGCCCAAAAACCGTTTTTTATTCGTAGTCCTCTTCATAGTTTATATAGCTTCATAAGCTAAGATGATATTTTCATTGATATTCTTCCCTGGGACATATGCTCCTTGGGTGGGAGAATTAATTTTTTTATGACTATTTTAGTCTATTAGGCATTAATTTCGAGATTACCTTAAAAGTAACATTGCAGAGACTTATAGAACGGAAATTGCTGGGAGACTGAGAACGTTTGTGCTTCGGGATGAGAGTGATAAAAGTATTGATACCTGATGGCATATGCTCGCTTGAGAAGAATTTTTGAACCATTCAAATCATGTCATTACCAACTATACTCCAATGCTCTTTGAAGAAACCCGGAGGGAAACCATTTGTGCTAGGGGTTGTCATATTTGATTCATGACAAATAATATACTCTGACATTCATGACAAATAATATACTTTTGACATTGAAGATTATGGGATTAACTTACTTTGAAAACTGATTTAATAACATAAGGTGTCCTAGGCATATTAATTGCAAAATAAAAGATTTTCCAAGACGTATTAACATGATTTTGAATTGCTCATACACTGACAAACTTTTCTCAACATATAATGCATGTGGTTCTCAACATATAATGCATGCAACGAAGAGGGTCATAATAATTCATCGTTATCCAACTCAAAGCCACTTCATCTTTTTTTTTTTTCAAACAGAGCGTAACTATGGCCTGAAAAAAATGTGAACTGTAAGTTGTGACTAAATATTAAAGAACCTTGTGCAAAAATATTATATTTAACTGTGGAGAGATGCAAATCTAGATTGTGCTCTTGGAAAAGATTTTCCTTAAACAAAGCGGGTAAATTAAAGCTAGCAAATTAAGGGTGTATTAGAAAGCATTCCAATTTACATGTTTTATCTCATTATTACTCCTAGAAAAGTGATTAAGTCGAGTAATGCTACAATGACCGTGGAATCCACCGGGAAAAATCTCATGGCACTAATAGGGGTGGGCCCCACAGGATTCCGCGGTCAACAAATCATTTCCGGATTAAGTCTATTAGAAAACTGATTCATGACTTTATATGGGACCCATGGGAATCGAAAAAAGGACATCATTATGTGGCATGAGAGACGTGTTGCATGCCTTTAAAAAAAGTAGAAATTGACGTTTAGTCCCAACATTACAGGGCTTGGGACGCTTTAGTCCACTCATCTCAGGTCTAGTACTCTCTAGTCCAAAACTTCCCCGCCTCAAACAGTTCAGTCCAAATATGGACGAGTCGGTCCTTTACTCCACCGATCCGATTATTTTTGGTACTCGAAATGTCCTTGAATCATAATAATATGTTACAGTAGTTTTGGAAGAGAAAAATCAGATTAGAGAAATGAAAGGGAGACGCAGAGAGGCGATTTCAAGCTGGAGATTCAGAAACATTTGATTCATCTCGATTTGATTTGAAATAAGCCCGAAAAACCTAAAACGCTTGTTTTGGAGATCTACTTGAAACCAGAGATGAAAAATTGATGAGCATAATCATGAACAATTGAATCTAAAGATTTTCGTCACCCAAAATGATTATGAAGATAAGTTTCATCCTCTATTATCACTTATCTATATCTTGAACATTCGATTTGGAGTTATTAGGTTCTACCGTTTCAAAATAAATTTCGTTTAATTTTTTTTTAGGGTTTTTATATGACTAAACTAAAGATTTCTTTTGATTAACATTTCTGATTTGAAATTATAAATCTTTTTTATTGTTATTATTATTTTTTAGACTAGATCTGAGAGGTACGATTTTAGATGAGATTCATAAAGAGATAGACAATTTATTCGATGAAGAAGAAATTTGAGAAGATAATCTGGTAGAATTCTTATGTGCGTTGGTTTTATTTTCCGGTTATACGAGGTGTACTTTTTACTACACCGGTTGTACGCAGTGTATTTTTTAATACACCTGTTTTTGAAACAACTAAACTTTTTTTACGGTCTTAGTTGTAGCCTTTTTTGCTTCAGGTTTGTTATTGAAACCGTAATGGGTTAATTAAGTTTTCATCGAGTGGCATTTTGTTATTGAATTCTTAATGTGTATGTAATTGTACACATGCTGATTCCTAATATATACATAGTTGTACACCTTTTGATCCTAGGTAGCTCTCCTGGTCTTAGCTTATGGACTTTTGATCAACTTACTTGTTTTTATAAATTTTTAATTGGTGATGACGAGTTAACACGCACTATATACGATGGATCTGGCAAGGTCATAGGCGGGGCTTGCAAGGAAGATCGAGGTAATGGTGTTTCATTTTGTTTATTAATTCTTTGTTTGCTTTCATCTTGGTTTAGTTGATGCCTTTATTTTGTTTTCTTGCTACCAAACTTTTTTTAATACATTTCCAAAGACCAAATCTATGTTGTTTTTCGTTTTTATCTTCCAAGGTTCTTTGTTTCATTGATTGGATTCGATGATTACTTAACCAATTTGAGTTCTAAACACTTACTTTGATTTTATGTTTTTTTGGTGTATAGTATTTTTAAGGATTGTCCTCATCCAGATGAGAAACAAATGACGCAATTAAGTAGAGATTTAGGTCTCAAACCCTGCCAGCTTAATTATGGTTTCAGAACATAAGGACTCAGATGAAGGTAAACCATGCTCACTCGATTTGATACAAATTTTCTTCTTTCACTTTTTAGCTAAGAATTACTGAATCTTAAGTTCCCATTATAAGGCACAACATGAATATATAATAGTGTACATAAGTGTACGTAAGAATTAATTGTTGTATTTTCTTGTACACCAGTTTGATGGGTGCATATAAAAGTGCAATTCTTATTTTTGTGATTGTTATACCAGGTGTATATGCTTGTACACCTTGATATTTCTCTTAGAGATTCGATAGATGAAGAGAGGGCAAGACAGGACGCTGCTGCAAGGGCTGCAGAAGAAAAATGAGGTGGACAGGCGTCAAGTTCACATGATACAACTATGACTGAAAACACTAGCATTATGTATGATGGGATAATATAGGCTATTTGATGGTAGGTCTCATGCTTTTGATATTTGTATCGTTTGATTTTCTTACTGTGAATGTGAATTACATGATATTAAAAAATGAGGATATTATATCCTTGAGGTCCACATCTATGCATTTATTCCTTGTGAAATCTGTGAAGATATTTTTTTGAAAGGTTAAAGACTGGTAGAATCTTTATGTGCATTTTTTTATTATACCCGTTGTACAAGGTGCACTTGTTTGTACACCGGTTATGCACAGTGTACTTTTTAGTGCACTAGTTTATCAGACGTACTTGTAAGTCGTGCACTTCATTTCTGCATTGATTATGAACCTGAAATCTAATAAACTAGTACTTTCATTTAGACTTTTCTATACACAACAAACATAGAATTCTTCCAATGTCGGGTATCATCACACCAAGTCTTAGTTAGGTAGTAAAATTTAGTGACTTATAAGCATCAAAGGGCTTAGTGGTACATAGAGTGGTAGTAATTTATGTATACAAACCAAATATTAGGGAAAGCACTAATGTGTACAGCTGTTGGAATTTTTGTAGGTGTGTACATAGTTGTACACTATTATACTCTCTCATTATTTTATGGATTTTTTTGGTATGTATGCTAATTTTTTTTTGGTTTTTGTAGGTGTGTACATAGTTGTACACCATGTACAATCCCAACAATATATATGAGTTGTTTGTGGGTATGGATGTTTGTTTGTTTTAAATTTTTTATAGGTGTGCACATAGTTGTACACCACTGTGCTACTCAACACTATATGCATGTTTTGTGAGTATAGATGATGGATTTTTGTAAGCATGTATATTGTTGTACACCATTATGCTCTCTCATGATTTTGTGGTCTTTTTTTGTGGGTATGTATGTTGGATTTGTTGATTTTTTGTAGGTGTGTACACCATTGTACAATCTCAATATTATATATGACCAGTTTTGTGTGTATGGATGTTGGATTAGTTGGATTTTTTTTATGTGCGTACATAGCTACACATCATTGTAATATATGGTCTGTTTTGTGGGTATGAATGTTAGAGTTTTGTAGGTTTGTACATAATTGTACATCATTGTGCTCTCTCAAAACTAAAAAATAAAAAAACTAATTCTTGATGAAACCCTAAGTTATTGTTTTTCGATATCATGAGGTGATTTTAATAGCATGCTTGCTATGTGTGTAGGTACTTTTCGAGGGAGCTTAAAGAAAGTAGAGAAGAACAATGGACAGGTTCTGTAGATGGACGCTTTTCTGGATTTGAATAGCATACTTACTATGTGTTTAGAGCATCTACAGTCAGAGACTAAAACCAAATTTTGGTCGAAAACAGAAGACACTAGGAGAGGAGTAAAGACCAAATATCGGACTAAACCAAAAACCAAACTATATTTGGTCTTTGGTTTAGTTTTGGTCGGGCGTACATTAAAGTTGCGCCTGATGGGGCGTAACTCAAAGTTACGCCCGAATTAAAAAAAAAAAAATTTGGGACGCAATTTAGAATTGCGCCTAATTGGGGCGTAACTCAAAGTTACGCCCGAATAATAATAAATAAATAAATAATGGGACGCAATTTAGAATTGCGCCTGATTGGGGCGCAACTTTCAAAGTTGCGCATGACCATATTTTAGTCTCCCTCCACTGCGTTACAACACGGACTAAACCCAAATTTTGTTTTTTTTTTTCTCTTTGCTCTTTGGTCATGGTCGCACCACTGCAGTTGCTCTTAGGAACTTGCTATGTGTTAGATTTTAATAGCATGTTCCTTAGTGATGCTTAGGTGGAAAATGTATGTGGTGTACAAACTGTTACACCTTGTCTTGTCTTTGGATTTTTGGATTTTTGTAGTGTTTGTGTTTGTACACCAATGTAAACTAAGATTTTTTTTAAAAATGAAAATTATATAGTCATATGGGTACTCTTTTTGTAGCTCTCGGAAAGAGCTTTTCGAATATATAAAGTTTGTGAATTTTGGATGAGCGGTTGAAGATAAATCATATTAAAGATAAATCATATTAAAATTAGCGACGTCATCATAAGTCACCATGGACTAGGCGAAAATATTTGGACTAAATTATAAATATTAAGGGTTATTAATGTATTTTCCATATTTCAAATTAATAAAGGACTAATTTGTACCTAGTTGAATGGGTGTGGACTAACTAGTATATTTGGATGAGATTTTGGACTAAACCGTATTTTTCCCATAAAAAAGAACGCGCAATTGGGGGATATAAAAGTAATTGTGGATACAAGAAAAGGACAAAACTGGATCCAGAGATCAATTCTGGGTCACCCCTTATCTAAGTATTTTTTTAAATCCTAATCTACCCTCACTAATCAAAGCTTAGTGGTTAATAATAATTAGTAAAGTCTTAAGATTTTGTTAAATGATTAGTGTGTGTTTTATTTGTTTTTAGGTGAGTGAGGTGAGAGTAGAAGGAGGGAAAAATATTTTGAGAGAGAAATTTTTTTGTGGAAAATGGAGGATGATTGTGAAGAGAGATTGCCGGGCCGAATCTTAGCTCAACTACAACAAGGAGCATATCTTGAATCTTCAACAACGACAACAACTCTCAATTGCAACTCATTGTTGAGCCAACACCCTTTGAATGATGATTTTGACGGAGTATGGAGAGTTTCATGAAGAACCAACACAAGAAAGTAACTTGCACAACATACTAGCATCCCCAACACATGTAAAGCTGTTAAGATGTCAAAATCCAATTTTTTTCTTTAAACCCGCTCATTTTTTCAATCAAAACCCTGCTCTGTGATAATGGTAGTTTTATGAATACTATGCCTATAGTCAAGCAACCTACATTGTATTCATACTACGAACCATGCCGCACACTTATATCCCCAATTTGAATTATCAACCAGGCATAGAATTCGACCAAAAACTATCCTTGTACGAGAGTTAACCTTTTTTACCTAACAAGGAATATACTACGGAATATTCAACCTAAGCATGGTTTCATTTATCGCCTACCATGCCTATTGAATGAAAAACATACAGAAAAAAACAATTCCATCCCAAACCAAAAACCGGCATTAAAACTTAATAAACATTAACGCCGGAATTTAGTACCGGCGTAGTACTATCACTATCGATAATGCCGGCAACAGAACCGGCATTGTTAAGTTACAACCTTCCAAAGGATCCAAGTATTGTAGGTTGTTCATATGCACTCTATTACCATTGGCGTCAGGGAATATAGCTGTGCCCAAGATGAACAACATATAAGCACCTGACGCTTTCTTAGGACTTGTTCGGGATTCAATTCCTTGTTCTTCGTGTTCCCAAACAATTCAACGAGTTTGACGAATGTGATAGTCTTTGTCCGGGAACGACTAGTCTTGTACATATTTGCCAAAGTGGTTTCCTTGTCCCATCCAAACAACTTTTTTAGTCCTGTTCACAGATCTTGTCCCATTCCAAGTCCTTAGAGTCATCTCCTACCTTAACGGGTTTCCCGAGAACCTCAAGACCTATTATCCTTTGGACATCTTCGGGGATGATGGCCATCTCGCCAAAAAAGGAAAATGCATGGTATCGGCCACCATAAAACCTCTCCAAAAAGCGGTTGCCGTGACGGTATCGGTGGCCACATAATTTTTTTCGAGGGATACAACCCAGATGCTTGACTACGCCTTTAACGCTCACACTCAAGCTTCAAAGGCCATACATCCGATTGTTGATGGCGGCTAACACGGAAGGCATTCTTGTGGTCCTATAAAACACAAATAAGTAAATTACATTCACTTGATCACTGAGATAAATAATATAATAACAAGATGCAAACTTCTCTACATAAGTTTGATATCCTAGCGAGCCCAAGAGTATTTGTAGGCAAATAAGAGCTGTGGGTTTATGGTTCACCCCAATGTTTGCCATCATCGCGATCTGAATCATGTCATACTTATCGGAAAGTGGGATGGGTGCCTTTACACCGATCTTAGGGGCTTCTACTCCGACATCGGTTCTGTCCTATGCCACCTGCTTGAGGATGAGCCACCTGCTCGTTCGTGTACGGGATATGTTTCCACCTCATCATCAATCATCACTGTGGTTGGGTAGCTTATAGGTTGATCCCGACCGTGACCTTAGCAGAGTTTGGATCGGGACGGCTATGTCGAGAAGACTTACGTTTTGCTTCTAAACAGCTTTGCCTTTTCCTTTGCTCTTTTTGTGGTGCTCTGACCTATGTGACAATATGTAAACCGAAAGTTATATAACACAACTTCCATAGAAAATCGAACTTAACGGAGTTCCTAAGCATAGGTGCCGGCATTCTAATCAATTAATATGATGCCGGGTTGTCTTTGAATTTTAGACTCCGAGAATGAACATTTTTTTTCAAATGTAGGATGACCGCATAGTAAGTTAACATAACGACAACGCCGGCACTTAAACCGGCATTGTTAAGAAGTAAGCTTAAATGCCAAAGATCGCTGGATTTTAATCTGAGGAGATTTTAACACGAAAACGGCATAGTATTTATGAAACAAACAAAGCCAAGATGTAAAAAACGCATGGTATTCAATTAAATCTGATGCCTTAAAGGCATGCAATAAAATCTGATTTACAGACATATATTCAAAATGATTTTCAAATTGTATTCTCCGCCATTCAAACATGCAAATCGAATTTCAATTTGATTTTCAAAGACTAAACAACATAATTTCACTTTGTGTTTTTCGTATGGGATAAACCCTAAAATTAAAAACTTCAATTCAACATATACATCACTTACCTAAGCAAATTTGTTATTCTCGCCTCACCATCGGACTCTTGGCCCGAGCAGGTTCTTGCGCTTTTGATTTCGTTTACCACCATCACTGGGTTTCTTGAGATTGGGTATTGGTTTTTCACCGGGTTTGCGTGACCATTGTGTTAGAGAAACGAATGATTTCCTTTCTATAAAAATGGAGAATGAATGATTTCCTTTAAAAAAACCGCCCTTAAATAGAATGAAGGAGTGTGTAATCGATTTAGATAAATCGGTATTAAGGATTTTGTAATCAAACAATAAGTGGGATAAAATTAGTTTGTAAATCACAAATAAGTGGAATGAATGAGTTTGTAAATCGCCACATAACTTGTGTTTATAATCGCCAAAGATGCCGCATTGACAAATGGAACACTTCAATGGTATTATGACAATAAGTATTTAGTGAGCAGAATTCAACGGAGGCACGGTAACGGTATAGTCTTTGGTTTATTTTTTCGATCATGACAAAGGAAAGAAAATTGATGAAATAAATAACATAGACCACATAATCTTATGTAAATAAACTTAAAAACATTAACTCAAACCAATTGCACCTAACATCATTTCTTGGAACGAGATTCAATAAGCATTGCCGCTTCGAAATGCCTAAAAGGCTCTTTTCTCGTTTGGTATATGCGTCCCGAGCTTGAAACCTATTCCTCTCTGTATCTTGCAAGAAACTCGTTGTATTTGCGACATAACTTTATGAGTGCAATTGTTCGATTTGTACATGGGGAGATCACCGTAATCCATTCGGCCTTTCTTACCTTCCAAGTAGTTATTCTTGTAAGGACTAGTCCCTAACAAAACCCCAAAAAGATTCAAGGGCGTGATCTTCCTGAAATCGGATACTATGTAATAATTTCTAATCCACTTTCTGCTTTCTTCCTCGACATCCGCTTCTATCTTAGATTGTTTTTGGCGTTTAAGGATTTCTTTAGCTTCATTTGCGATAATGTTCAAACTTTGCTTCCTCTTCTTCTTCTCTTTTTCTTTAAGTATCTCTTCTTCCATTGCGGCAATTGACTTGCTGGTTTCTCCTTCCTTTTAAGTTTTTCTAGTATAAAAACCGAGTTGATGGTTGATAATTGATTTCCCAACTAGAGTGGATAGTTTGTTCTTTCTGAGTTTTTCTTTTCCATGGCAATGATGGAATCGGTAGTTGATGAAGTATTTTCCATTGAGGTATCAAGTGCAATGGGTGAATCCATTGCATTATATGATGATTGCACAACGGCATATTTAGTGCCGGCATTGTCAGACTCGCAATCAATGCCGCCCTCTAAAGTAGGTTTATGGTTCAAAAAATATCCGTTGTGCATCGATTTTGAACATTCCTACATTGGTATAAATCTTATCGAAATGTCAAGATTAGACCGGCATAGATTAATATACTACATACCAAGCCGGGAATCATTAGGCAATTTGAAATATGTTTACATACTAAGCCTAACTATAATTTATTTCGAACGTAATCCTTGTCGACGGAACAACGAATGCACTTAGCACGTGCATCAAGCTTTAAACCACTTGGTGGCCCATGGACGAGTTATAGTCTCGTGAGGGCTTACATAGAGGTATACCCACAAAACCTTATGAAATACCTAACTCAAAACCCTAAAACCTAAGCAAATTACACTAAACTATCAATCTTCTTAAGAAGAATCCGTTTCCGATTCCCCCAACCGTGGTACTCGGTGACTTTGGTTACAATATGGTTCACGTTGGCTTCAAACATGAATGGTTCTCCCTTTTCCTGTAAGTATCGCGTTTTCACGGCTTCATTCTACCAAAACAACACACAAACTTTGTTGGTTACATAAAAAATTGAATAATAGTAGATTGTGCCGAATTATTCATAAAGATACTTACGAGTTGTTGGGGACAAACCTATTGTGATGAGCGTTATCGATCCTAGATTTCATTTTTAGATACCAACCACAAACATTTAGGATGATGTCGTGTCGTTGCTCGATTTGTTGAAAGCGCTTCTTCCTTTCGGGTTCCGTAACGTGAACAAACTTCCTAAAAATCTTCAACCACATGGAATCCCGCGTCTTGCTATCTATAGTTGAAGGACGAAGTTTCGAGTACCATGCTTGGGTGATTGCTAAAATCTTCCTCCTAGTCAAACGATGCCATTTGTTGTATGTGGGATTAGGTTCTATAATAAGCTATTTATAGATGACTATTCTAGGTTTAGGTTTCTTAAGTTAAGATTCTCAAGGAGATATATAAGAACGCGAAGTTTTTGCTATTTGGGTCCAAGAATTAGCTCTCTTTATATAGAGAAAAACCTCAACGGATAAGTTTTTTGAAATTACATAACTTCTCTTGCATTGTCGAATCGGGTGCAATACAACGCCGGAATACAACCTGCATTGTATCCGATAAGCTTACAATGCCTAATAGGAAAATTTTAACAGATTGCGACAAGTATGCAACCTATACCGGCATGGTTTTAAAACACTTCAAACGCGTAGATGCAAATCCGCATTCAATCTATAACAAAGTCTATCCGGTAGTTGATGAATTCAAAAAAAACGGCTAGTTTTTGAAAAATAAGACCGTTGGAGATTTATCTCTATATAATACCCCCATTCCTTTGGAAAATTATACACAAACCAGCAACCAAAATAACAAAAATCATTCTCTCAAGAAAGCAAGCACTAAAAGCTTCACAAAGGATGGGGATTCATCATCTTCCTCTATTTGCAAAGTAAGTAGATTTACTAACAATATGATCTTCACTACTATGACCCACGACTAATATAATCTTCTCTTACGAGTCATCATTGCAAGTCGCCTTCATCTAGCCATGGACTGTCCTTTATTTATTCAAAGTGTAGAAATTTGTGATGGGACACGCCGGTTTTGGATTCGCGAAAACCGATGATCTTAAAAATGGAAGAATGTTTCTAAGGTGTTTGAATCACCCAAAGTGCGATGAGTTTCAATGGTTTGACAAGTTGTTCAACGAAGCAGAGTCAAGAGAAAACCACAAGGGCCAATGCAAGCCAATCGATGGGTGTGATGGGTGTTATATGAAGGGAAAGGAATATGTTGAAAGAGAAGAAGAACCAAAGAAGTTGATCCTTGACACCCCACTCCGACGATGTCTTCGAAGAGGTTCGAGAAAGGCTCAAAGGTTCCGTAAATTGTTGAAAAGGGATGGAAGTAGATTATCTTTAGCATGTTTTAATTAAAAGATTCAAATCCAATGTAATAGATTAATTATTAGGAATAAAATAGAAGAGCATTCGAAATGAATTTTTATTCAAAACAAGCGATTAATACCGGCATGGAAGTATTCAATTTTACGGTGGGTTTTCCGAAAACTATGAAAATTTTCAAATTATCGATGAACCCGCATAGATGTCGAAAAATACTACCGTGCCGGGTATTCATCGAATATCTATACAGAACATTGAATTTTTGGGTATTCTGTCCCTATGGTTTTATAAATACTTTCAACGCAGGTTATCGTAACGGCATTGATGTTTAAATATTAAACAATGCCGATCCCAAAATCCTGCTTTGTTATCCTAATTTATCTATGCCGGAAATAGTCACAAATAAATCTTGCAAGGATAACACGCTCAACATAAACCAACCAACTTGATTTTGCTATCAAATGTTCTTAATCTAGGTATCCTAAACCAAAAGCAAACCAAACAACTAAAGAGTTTAACACGAGGTACAAACGAAAAACAAGTTTGGAATTGTTCAAGACGTGACAACCACGATCCAAAAAAAGAAACACAACTAAAGAGTTAAATCACCGGGTCTTTGCTTCTTTTGGGCGGAGTTTCTTCTTAGTTTCCCCGAACAAAGCTTTTTGAACTAGGTCGGTTGC
The DNA here is from genome assembly GCA_023531295.1 of Papaver armeniacum. Taxonomy (NCBI): domain Eukaryota; kingdom Viridiplantae; phylum Streptophyta; class Magnoliopsida; order Ranunculales; family Papaveraceae; genus Papaver; species Papaver armeniacum. Next base: position 60,117 of record JAJJWW010008239.1, on the reverse strand, counting down.
TTCAATTCTATCAAGCTTTTGCTCGAATTCCTTCATTTCTTCAAGGACTTACCTCTCCTTCCCTGGTATTTGCAACCCAACATCTTCTTTAACTTGCCAAGCCGACGCTAGTTTAATATAACAAACACATAATTAGTATACATATATGATTATGTGTATATTAAACAACGAAGCAATTAACAATACTTACAAGCAATCTAACGGTGTTATTTAGTTGGATCATCGTAGGGGGTGCCTGTAAAGGGAGTTGGAACTGGAGGGTTTTGGCAGGAGGAACTTGAACGCTATCCGGGCGGACGACATAAGGATGTGACCATTCCGTACTCTTCCATGTAATCGGCATCAACTTCATCACCGCTTTCAAGAATCTCCAACTTTTCCCACCGACTAAAAATATACCAAACGACGTGGTTCCCTTTATCCTCCAATCTGTTGGGTCCGGTTTCTAACATACTTACATGCAACCGATTTGGAGTTGAATAACACCGAGAAAGGTGAGATCAAAACATTGAAAAGAGTGCCGTCCGGAAAATGCTAATTGCTTATATCCAAGTTGACGATCACACGCTGCGAGGATTAGCCATAACGATCCTTTTTGGGTGGAACAACGGCCCATGGTAAAATGCAACGTTACTAAACCTCAAAACCTGCCGGTTTCCTCTGGCCTCCTTGTAAGGGCTGAACATAACATCTTTGGTGCACTTCATTGCGTCCAAAGCCAATCTCATATCGATCGGTCCACCCATGTTACCGGGCTTTGGAGTACCGTTGAACTCGTATCTCTTAGCTAGGCGTATCGGGTTCTTGAAGATCTATGATCTTCAAGGAGGGGTAGGCCTTGAACAAGGTTGGGAAGTGTACATAAGCCCACACCTATTCCAATGTGAAGCAATAAGTTTTGTTTCTAAGTTCACGATAAGAGTACATATGAACAATATACACAAGAACATAAGATTAAGAACAAATTTACCCGCGGTAGAGTGAAATTCCCAGACAAATTGGTTGGTTTTAGCCTTAGAGGCCCTTCTCATCTCCATCATCAAATGTGCCATTCTCAAGGTGCCCCAAGAATATCCATAGACATCTTCCAACGGATCCAAGTACTCGAAGGTAGTTCGACTAACCCGTTGCCATTGGTGTCGTGGAATACCCTAGTTCCCAAGATGTACAACAGTAAGCTTGTGATATAACTAATTTGTTTAGGGTCCCATCCATCCTCCAAACTTCTTTTCTTTGTCTTTTCAAAATTCTTCTTAAGCAGCAACTTGATTGTCTTTGTCTTACCAGGACGTGGATTCATAAAAGCTCTCCCGTAAGTTTTGTAGTCCCAACCAAATAGCTTGTTAGTCGACCGTGCAACTCGGGACCATTCTAGGTCTAGAGACTCAACTCTTCGCAATTGATTTGCCGATAACATTCAGAAGCTAGAATGTTCTCGAGCATCTTGAGGATGAAGGTCATCTCCCAAAAGGGAAGTGCATGGTATCGGTTTCACCATGATACCTTTCGACGAAGCAAATTGACAATAATAATCGGGCTTCACATAATTTTCAACCAAAGCATATAGACCCGAATCCTTTACTATTCTTTGACCTCTTCGCATTCCTCGACAAGTCCCAACCATCCGCGGCTTGGTTTGACAAACACGCACAGCCTCTTCTTATGATCCTACAATTAGGAGAGACAATACAATTAAGAGATTTTACATAAATACACAACAATACATATGTACAAGATAGAAAATGCTTACATAGGTTTGATAGATAGTACGAGCCCACGAGTCCTTGTATCCAAATAGTATTTTTCGCCCGAGACTTCGCCCCAAATTCTACCACGATCAAGGTCAGGGAATCATGTCATCAATGTGAGAAGGTGAGAACCCTTAACTTTCACTTTGACGTTGCCCTTCCCCTTCTTGCCATTGTCTTGTGTTGGTTTGACTTGGGCCACCAACTTCGCTTTGGCTTGCTAATTGACTTTCCTCTTCATCTTGCTCATCTTGCTCATTGTGCTCACGGATTGCAAGTCGACTACGGTCAACACCACTCTCCCAAATTATCCTCTTGTACCAGCCCCCAAACGAATCTTACGACCTTCATCTTTCCCTCGAGGAGGCAGTAGATCGAGGAGTATCAAGACCGGTCCCTCCTTCTTCTCTTAGTGACAACATCTTTATTTTTTTCTTTTGTCAGCTTCCTTGCTTTTGACCCATATCGTAAGCACACCAAAGCAATGAATATAAGACAACTCACCTTCAGTTTTAGTACCGCATTGAATACTTTAAACTGCACCACGCCTAAGTACAATGTCCTAAGAGACATTGATTGGATGTCGATAAGGCCAGAAGAACTTCCGCATTCAAATAAAACCTAAAATCTACGCCCGGCATTGTTGACAATGTTCCCGTATGTTTTAAGTCCACTACCGAGCATTCTCTAATTATTTAAAAACAACGCTGAAAATAACCGCATGTAAAGAAACCAAAATCTATGCCTATTTAGTGACAAATTCATACACTCTCCCGTATGTTTTAAGGGTACTACCTAAGATGCTCGAAATATTAGAAACGAATGCCAGACTTCTAACACCGCATAGAATGAATCCAAAAACAATGCCTAGATCGTGGCAAATTCATAAACTCTTCAGATGTTTTTAGTCTACTACCTACATTACACGAATTATCATTAAATGCTGTTTGACCACAAAACCGGCATTGTATTCATCCTAGATTGAATGTCAGTGAGGAAAATTCGCCTCCTCGTTATTCTGGGTTGTAAACCTAAGACCGTATTCATCCTAGATTCAATGCCGGAACTCATAAACCGGCACTGTATTCATATAAATTTCAATGCCGGTATCAAACTCAACTGTTTGAGTTAGGGTTCGCGATTCTAACCTGAACCCATTGCCATAGATCGATTTAAACACCTAAAAAGTAGTTTTAAATGACTTACCTTCTCTAAGACCATATATTTGTGTAGTTGATCGTGAGATAACGTTGCTTCTTAAGTGTTCTTGCTCTTGAGCAATCTTAGGCAAGTCTTTCCGCCTCGTTTTTGTTCAAAGAATCGATGATGTTGAGTCTGGACAGGCATTTGGTTTCTTTCGTGGAGGCATTGTTAATGATTCGGCTTGGTTAATCGACGAAGAAATTTTTGAATCGACGATTAATCGACAAGAACGATGAAGAACGATGAAGAACACCGAATTTTTTTTTCAAAACTAAACCTAACAAGGCTTGGGATCAATTAATGAAATGGGGGATATATGTTTTGGTTTTTTGATTTTATTGTTTTAGTAGAGAGGGTATTATGGTATTTTCATAATGTTTTTTAATTAACTAAAGGGTATTTTGGTATTTTCATACCCAAAAAATCACCCCTTATCGAGACACCATAGGTTGGGAGAAGTAATCTATATCCCCCAATTACTTTTTCTATCCCCCAATTGCGCGTTCATAAAAAAATGGGGGCCTTGGCATCAAATCTCTGAACAATATGAACAAAGTTTACTTTATAAACGGTGGTGCGCTTCAACAAGGAAAATACTGCCTTACGGAGGATGACAATCGTCGCCAATATAATTCCCCGCAATTTTGATAAGGAGACAAAGAAGCCAAAAACTCCAACAAAAGCTGGCGTTTGGAAAGGTATTTACTCTCAATTGAAACTTTTTAACCTTGGTGCTTCCTTTAATATTGCCTATGAAACTAAAATGATTTACTCACCGAAGGATTTTGCACCGCATTCTCACTGCAGAGAGGATATTTGGGGCCCACTTGCACCACCCCTATCCCAATGCACCGAACGTCTCCTGGGTCCGTGCACTCTCCTGCATTCACGGAAATTCTTCTGGTCTAGCAAGACTGCGGCGGAAATGCCTTTAGATTTCGGAAAGATAAAAGGGTGTGTTTACTCAATTTGTGCTAAATTTTTTTGGCTTATTTCTAATTGGAAAAGGAAAAAGACATAGGTACGCCAAATCTGAGTATTTGGTCTCGATGCTGGCCTCATAAGGTAAAATTTTTCTTATGGCAGGTCGTACATGGAAAATGGCAACAATGAGTACTCTTAACTAAAAACGAACCTTGGTGGCGAATGAATGTTTGTTATATGGGAAAGATGAATCTGCCTTGCATCTTTGATTTCACTACCCAACTGTTGCAAAAGTATGGGATTACTAAGTCGTATGTAGGTGGGGATTATTTTCTGCAAAATTATATTATCTTTGTGGCAAGTTCTCCCTACGTCGGTCACTTGGACTGTTTGGAAATGAAGGCTCAAGTTTATTTCTGGTGTAAGAACATCGATCCTATTAATGATATATCTCTCGACATTGTAAAATCTAGTTGGGGACATTTTTTGTATCTTAATCTCCCATGTGGTCTATATTTTGGGTTTGGATTTTGAGTTTCTCTTGAGATTTTTCTTAAATAAGTTTGTTGGTGTTTCCGTTCGTGTTGGCTATGTTTTGTAAGAACTCAGTGGCTTTTTGTGAGTTTCTTAATATATCTTTTATTTTTTTTCGGAAAAAAAAATACACAACTCCCATCGGTAATGTTTTTTTTTTTTTGTTGTTAGTAAAATAAAAACGGCTTCAGTGATAACTGTTGAGGGGTGATTTCAGGTTTGGTTCTACCCGTCCTAGTCACACCAAATGATATCGGCCATACTAGGAATGTTAAGAGAGAGAGTTGCATTTCTATTATACTTTGTCCTTCCTTATATAGAATTTCCAAAATCCCTTCCTTTATGACATCATGACACATGTCTTAAACCTCCTTAATTACCACTAATGTCACTCCTTCTCTAATATGACCTTTCCTTATGTGTTAATTCCTCCTTTATCCCTTTATTCCATGTATATCCTTCTATTGACTTGGGCTTAGTCCCCAAGTCCCCATATCTCATATTGGGTTTTCCTCTCCTCTAGGGGCACCCAAACCTAAGTTAAGGGGTATTATTTTTCATGTATCAACATTAGTCCCTCGACTATTGAGTTAATTGTAAAATTACCTAGTAGTCATAGGATTATTTCTAGCGCCTCTCCTCTCTTTGTTTGGAAACCAGGGATGTGGATTCTCTCCTCTTTTTATCGACTCCACGATCCTGCGCGTTTGACCTTCCATATCGTGCGGGTTTTCCCTCTTCTCTGCTTTTTCGCCTTACGCCGGTTATCATCCCCACTTCGTAACCGCCACGTTCGATCCTCGAGACCCTTATATATATATATATATAGATCCATTGATTTGTTCTTCCCTAATCTTTTTCCTTTTACAGCTTCTCTTCCCTTCATTATTAATACCTATACACGCGCCATGTCTAGCAGTTCTACTAGTAGCAGTTCATCTGAGGAGTCTGACGAGTCTTAGGAAGCAAATGAGCGCGGGTTCCGAGGAGACCGGTATGTGGATCGGGACGAGATCCTCCTACCCTCCAAATGGATGGTGAGTCTTACACGATTGCGAGTTTACTTGGTCTGATCTAAAACGCGCACCGAGGCTGAGGGGGCTCCGTGGAGGTAAGCGCGTTATCCCTCTTGATGATGCCATTATTCCTCGTATTTTAAATCCTCTTGTGTTACCTTATCCTCCCACACCTAGGTGGCTTATGCAACCCGAGTCGGAGACCATGGACGCTTTCCGCTTTAAGAAGGTGCCACGAATGGTCATTCACCGCGGCGACTACGATCTCCCCGCCATTGATATTCGCTCCAAATCGAAAACCCATCCGATATGGCCGCCCGGACATCCTATATCGTTCCGGGCCCCGGCCACGCGCCATTCTTCGTGAAGCTGGTATTGACGAAGCTATAAATTCATCTCTCAAGCGTGAAGTGAAGAGGTGTATGCGCGACATAACACGGCTCTTTGTCGCCGGGCTCCTCCTATTCATACTTTTTTACCGCGTGGGGAAGGCAACCATAGTTCTCGGGAGGATGTAGTCGCCTCTTATAGGGTTACCTATCCATGGTAGTCATTCGTCGATGAGGCGGCCGCTTACTAACGTCACGACCGACGAGGACAGGTGTTCTGACTTATTTTGTTGGATTGTAAAGGACGCCTCTAATGACATGGTGAGGAAAGATCGATGCCAACGAAGAGGGGGATAAAAAGGAGACTGCCAACGCGGGCGAGAAAGAGGCATCGTTGTCCGCCTCAAGGGGAAGGCCAACCGGATTGAAAAGAAGAAAACCCCTTCGCGCGCCCAATGGGTGAGCGCCTTTGCTTACTAGTTCTATCCGTGCTACGAACCGATTCATGGCTCATCAAATCCTTCAAAAGGTAGGTCCTAAGTGGGTTACCAAGACCAACCGACGCGCTTCCTTTCCTCTCTGGATTAAGTATTAGGATCCGCTGTTAGTAGAAGGAAAATTTCTCCTCCCAAACGAAAAGAGAAAGAACCTCGTATCGAGTTGGCCGCTTACATTCTATTTTGGCTTTTTCATGATGTGTTTGAGTATATTCCCAAGATACAATTAACAGTGAACTCGTGCCAATGGCGGTGTTGTTATCTCGCGGCGTTTCCTTCCCGCTTGCGCCGATGTTTTAGGTGGCTTATATAACCACTTGGATTTGTTCCGCCACGAACTTCAGACGGTGGGTTCATCCCATAAGATCGAGACTTCCATCCCGGCCTCTGTTATGCAAGCGTGGTCTTGGGAGCATGTTTCCCCATACGCACCTGATCCTAATGAACTAGCAATTCACCGAGAAGAGGATGTTGAACAGGATGATGGCTCAATCAAGAGGGTTCCGTTTGCTTATGGCTACCCGCGGATGGCCCTTTGGCATGGCAGGGGGAAGTACCCAAGGGCGATATAGCTCAATATATGGACGTGGCCAAGGACTTTGTGCTTGTTTCCTTATGAAGATGGTCGATCGGGTCCAGCGCATTGCGATTTTACCGCGCCTTTTGATATAGAGTTGGACTCGACAAAGCCCATGGCAGAGGCAGATTTTGATTCGGTGATGGCGGTGTTGCCTGGTTATCTTCCTGGTTTCCATGCTGGTAAAATTATTGCCATGTCTTATAATCCCGTCCGTGCAGCTCGGCAAGTTGGGTTTGAACAAGGGATTCCCCACAGATTTCCTCCTAGGAAGCTCCGATATTGGGGACATCATCGCCGCTTTTGATCGTTTTGTCTTCAAAGGGCGGTGACGTCGGTGTGATCGAGGATCGACTTTTCATTTAAGCGACCTATTCCCCGAGCGCCATTTGGCAAGATTCTCGAGGAGCCCACGAGTACCATCTTTTCATGCGTCCTCGAGCTTTGAATTTCCTTTGCGGAACCGTCTCCTCCCGCGACTTATCTTATGAAGAACTTCGGGCGCTTCATGCATCCTCGGGATCAAGCTTGATGATACCATACCAAGTAGTGTACGGGGTCTCGTTCCCGGCTACCAAAGGTCGCCTTTAGAGCCCTTGGTGACTTCTTGGGATCCCCCTAAAGGTTATGAGCCCATAAGGCCGAAGAAAGGATAGAAGTCGTTTTCGACCGTAATCCCCCAACGGATAGAAGTCTTTAGGCCATCTGTTAGTCCTCAGCAAAATTGCAGTACTTGTCGTCTCCTTTCCTTTTACTTTTCATTCATTCATCATTCATCATCATCTTTTTTTAAACAAGTGTGGGGATTACATTCTCAAGAAGCTCTTTTTTTCCAATCTCGTGGGGTGGAAGGCCCCTTCTTACGTAATGGAGGAGTACCTGAACATGCCCGAGAGCGATTGGACTGAGAAGAGCCTTGCCAAGAAGGCTAAACGAGAAGCGCCTAAATTGTCTATTCCGCGCTCTTGTTCTTCCTCGCTAACATCTCGTCTCTACACCTCAACAAAGCTCGACGAAGGAGCACGTCACAGCCTCCTAGGAGTGCTAGTGGTAGCCCAACTCCCTCGTTCGTAGACAGGGTGAGGAATCTTGGAGTTGATCTTTTTCGAGGGGGCGACTGGGTATCCCCACTCCTTCACATATCATCAGTTCACCCGCTTCGGGTTGAGATGGTTTGTGCCAGAGGTGAAGCCCCAGTATCTCCTAGTGCCGTTTTGCAATCGATGAGTCCATCTGGGTCTAATCGGTCAGTTTTTGGTGGGTCATCATCCCATGTGGCACCACCGGTTGGTGGTACTAAAGGTAACTTACACAACTCCCTATTTAATACGTGTCTTCGTTTTTCTTGTTCTTCTCTCTTCTCTCCTCTTTTTTTTTTATATAAATCTGAGTGTTCCTTCGCGAGGTCGTTTATTCCTCATTTTTCATGTCCCGCTAGTGACTTCAGTCGTCCTCTCGGGTTCTTCCGTGTCTCATCACAAAGCTAGTGATCCTCTACTCGACTCACCATTCCCAAGGTTAGTTTCTTGTTATGTATATATTTCTTTTGTCTTCGCGTTGTGTTCTCGCATGCTTGTTAATACTCACATTTGGCGCTAGGATATGGGTAACAAACATAAGGAGACCGCCAGACCCGAAGTCCCCAACACAGATGGTGTGCGGCACGTGATGAGTGCCAAATAGTGCATATTTATACACCTTTTTATTGGCATTTTACTCATCTTTTGCGCTTAGAAATCGATATTATCCTGCATTCTCGTGTTTTCTTTGTTTTCAAGAATAAATATTTGTATTAATTAATTTTGTGTTTTTAGGTGATAAATAAAGTTCTGAGAATCTCGAGGAGCCAAAAGAGCAAAGAATTGAGTCGAGCATCTATGGAGCAGATAGCCAAAGCTCACAAGGCTAATCACAGAACCCAACAAGTAGCAACTCATCTACAAGACATGGGCTTGAGCTAGACCTCGACCCGCGACCCGATCCGAGCCCCATCCATCCTTGACTGCTCAGATCTTCCTGGGCCGCATCCAACTGGTCAGTCGCCTCCATTCCATCAAAGACCGATGCTCCTGCTTCACACTGACGCTCCAAAACCGGCTACCTCTCTTCTCTACCCATTCAGATTTCGCTCCTATTCATCCAACGCTCGGTCTGCTGCCCATCAAACCTCATGCGCCCCGCTCAAACGAAATCCCTAACTCCTATACTACCCTTTCGACCGAACCCTATTCTTCTCTTCCATTTCTCTTTCCTCTCCACCCGATCTCTGCAGAAACCACTCCCCATTCCCCCACCAAGCCACCTCGCTCCTCCACCTTCTTCACCCACCTCACCACCTCTCCTCACACCATCATCCCAACAACTATCATCGCACACCTTTCGCCACCCTTGTTTCACACTTCTCCATCTATAGCTTCTAGATTATGGTAGAAGCTGGACTGAGACGAGTGAAGCTAGGGTTTTCACCAACCCCAGCATGGAATTCGCAGAGACGATTGACAAAGGAGGAGAGGCGATTCAGAGAGTAGAGGGTATGGGTTTATTTTAATATTTAATTTCGATCTTTGAATTATTAGGGTTTGCTGTTTTAGGGTTTGCTTGGTATGTATAAATAGAAGATGTAAGAGATGATAATAGTTACGCCTGGATTAGCCAGAGCAGTCAATTAGAGTAATTTATAGTTTAATTATGTTTTTGATGCTTTAATTAAATTTGCTAGGGTTTGAGATGAAGCCCTAGCTCATACCTTTGTGATTCATGTTGCTTATAGTTCTCTTGAATGCTTGAATACTTTCTAGGAAAGAATTAATCTCGTGCTCAATACTTTGCTCTCACAAAGTGGATGTCAAGCATCCACCGTAGTTAGATTAAAAATCGTATTGATAGTGCTACAACTCATGCTTTAGAGACTTCAATTAATCCCTTGACTAACTCGTGCTTAATTAGACAGTTAGTACTCCGCCTTGATTCTTTAGTTGTGATTAACTCATCCATTGGTGAAACACCTTAGGAAATGGTAGACTTGACACTTTTCCATTACTGTTATAAGGAAAGAGTAAGATAATTAGTCAAGTTACAAGTGTGGGTTAGTGGTGAATTTAAAGACCCTAGTGCTCTCTCGGTTGTATCTCATTACCTTAGTTTAGGGTCATCAACTCAGTTCAAACTCAGCCGTTTCGGCGAAACACTATTTTGTTACTCTGTCACTTGAAATTCAGTTAGAGAAAGCCGTAGAATCAACTAGAGCACACCCTAGTCCTTGTGGGATCGACCAGATTTGCCACATTGCCTTCATTGAAGACACCGTGCACTTGCGGTTTAGACATAGTCGTAGGATAAAATACACTTTTAAAATCCTACCAAGTTTTTGGCGCCGCTGCCGGGGACTTGGCGCGTGCCCTGTATTCATTGGCTCGCTTAGCTGTTTTCATTTCACCTTGTACATAGTTGCTCTGTGTTATTCCTTTTGTTATGTTTTAGAATAATTTAGTTTAATTTGCCCCGTTATTGCTCTCATTATCATTAGCCTCGTTATAATTTAGTTTAATTTGCTTCCTTGTGCATTGTTATTAGCATTGTTTCACCACTTGTGCATTGTCACTTTGTGCATTGTCACTTGTGCTTCCTTGTGCATTGTCCCCCGTCACTTTTAACTCCCCAATCACCCAAGTTATTCTCAGATTGCATCATTCTCTTTGCCTTAAGTTGCATATTGTGGGAGCTAAACTCTTCTCTTGAGCACAGGTACCTGCAAAGTTGCTGGGACAGCTGGGGCAAGTAAGGTTAACAAAGCTGCCCAAACAAACCATGTGAGCTCTCGAGCAAGCCCAAGGAGTGGGAGAAAAAGGTGCAAAGTTCTGTGCATACCCCTGTGAGCCTTGTGAGCTACTTATGCATGCTAAAATTGTGTATAACCTTAGCATTTGAATGACCCGAGCATAACCCTGACCTGTTAAGCATGCTCGCCTTGGCTTTAGCCCTGTTGTATGTTATTTTTGCTGTGCTGTGTGCAAAACATACTTTTGGAATTTGCTTTGAGCTTGTGCCGTAACTTGATAGCCTTAGCTCCCATCGCTTTCGTGCAATGCCTCCCAGCCTACCGAAGCCGCAGCTTGTGCCGCCCGGTTAGCCTAGGTTGGTAGCCGCATAACCTTTGTCAACCCCGGGCTTGTTGAGACTCAGAGCCAAACTCAGCCTCGAGCTGCTGAGCTTGTGCCGCTTGGAAAGCCAGTTATCTCGCTAGCCCTTGTCAGATCCGCCCATGTCTGTGAACTCCAGCCCCGTAGCCGTGAGGCTTAAATAATAATTCTCATGCAAACCTGGTTATGTCCATTGCTGAATCTGGCCGACCCAAAGAAACTTGCATAATCTTGAGTTGCATTTTTAATCTGCGGTTTGCTAGATACCTTGTGTCAGAACTTTGGTCAGAACTTTGTGCTAAACTCCGCAATCTTTGCTCCGGCCGAGCCGCACTTGGCCTCGTGGCTTGTGAAGGCTAGCATCTACCTCGCAAAGAGCACACTTTTGTGCTTAGTTCTGAGATAGTGTGTGAATTGTGCTACCCCCGTGAGTGTGCTTTTGCCAATCAGGCACAATCTTTGCCTAGCCTATGCACCTGTTTGAACTGCCAAACCTAGGTTGAAAACTCAGCTATTCTGTGCACATAAGTAGTGGGCTGCACACACCTGAAGCCCAAACTCTTGTACCGCTATTTAGACTCGAACTGGCCGCCAATGCTTGAAGCCCACAACCACCAAGCCATACTGGCTGGGTTTGTTCGCACATAATCGAGCCTACACCCCAACCACCGGGCTTGCACTCGCATAACCAAGCCCACAATCAAATTCTTTGGTCAAGACCAAGACCTACACCTGCTGGGCTGTTCAAACACAACTCTGGGCTGCAATTCAAACCGAGCCTGAGTCTCCTGGGCTGCACTTGTTAACCAAACTTGGGCTTACACCAAAACTCAAATTAACTCAAATTATTTCAAGGCTATTCTTTTCTACTTACTGGCTGTGCGGTTTCACATCATTGGGCTGCTCAAAACCAAAAATTTCAGCCCACACCCATTAAGTTTTGCAAACACTTTGGGGCAACCACACATAATCCCAATAAACCAAACTAAGCCCAATCAACCAAAATCAAATCCCAATAAACCAAAACCCAACAAAACCAAATGAAACCCAATAAACCAAACCAATCCCACCAAAACCAAATTAGATTGTGAGTTCAATTTGAGAGCTAGACCATGTCGATTTTGGTCTCGCATCTCGGGGATGGAAACAAATCCCTTAGAGAGCGTGCTTACGGCACGCTTCACAGATGAACCCCACATACCATAGTGATTTTAGAGAATTTTATGCGCCTTCTCGTGGCCCCGACCTCACATACCCTAATCACTATGAGCACATGTATCATCCATCACAAAAAGTTGAGAATGAACACTCTCCTCATACCCAGTCATCACTTTTAGATCAATTAGAGGCTCGACTATCCGCTTTAGATAGGCAATCCGCTTTTAGAAAGGCAATCACAGCCGAATCTAGTTTTTCTAGGCAATATGAAACGCATGCTTGCACCTTATGTGGTGGCTTAGACCACCTGCCGAATATCAAGTTATATCTTGCATGATTTTAGACAGTCTAGGGAAAACCATGATAATCCAATGAACGAAGTGTCTAGAAGTGACTATTGGGACCATAATCAACTCCGCACACATGCATCATTCACCACAAAGTGGGAGATGAACAATTTTATACTCCCCAACTCCTAGTTTGCAATCAACAATGGATACACTCATGGAGCTAAATGCTAGGCTTGAAATGAATGCAATGCATGACCATCCGTATAGCAACATATCTGAATTTCCATTCTCTAGTGAACCTCATGCACAACCATACAATGAATATCCATATGAGGAATGCATACCCACTAGTGAAGACTCTCCTTCAATGGAACAACTCAAGATGATTCTTCAAAGGAACCTAATTGAGTTACAAAATGATAGGATTGAAAATAGTGTTTCTAGTCTTACTCATGCAACTAACATTGAATACGAACCTAATCTAGAGGTAGATGAGTACACTAAAAATGCTACAATTTTGAATGGAGAGATGGATTTTTGCTATGATGATGATGATGATGATGATGATGAATATGAAGAGCATGTGTATTTTGAAAATGTAATAGAATTTTTAGGTTCAACGACATTAAGTGTCTCTCCCCAGAACCCTATGAATGATGCTTCTTCGATATTCATGCATGTGATATTGATGTGGAACCTGTGGAATTTCCCCCCGTGAAAATGACCATGATTTACCCTCTTTTGACTTTAGGAAAGTATGTGATGGTACAAATGATTTGATACATGAAAATAACGTAGATGTACCTAACCTCTCTCCTGAGTCACAAATTGAAACTCCTCCACCAAACCTAGGTGTTGTTTGTTACAAAATTGCAAAACCAACTTTTCTAAAAATGCCTAACTTAGGCCTAGAACTTTGTGCTTCCCAAGTCCTCTTGGACTATTTTGCATCAAAGTATAACACTTTTAAAGAGCCACAGTTGGAATGTGTATGTCTTGCTGTTCTTAGCAAAACTCACTTTGAGTTAGACCTTTTGCATGACGTACCTTTAAAATTGCAAGATTTTGTGCTCCCAAACACACCCGTTCACAAGTTTAGGTTTGGAAACTCATTCCCATTTGCAGTCTTACGTGCACTCTCATATTATATTTGTGTAAGGCTGTTAATGTGTGTACATATCGTCTATTGGGTTGATCCTCAACTCTTTAGATTGTTAGTTTATGGTGAATTTTTGTATATAATCCAAGAGGACTTGTTAAATTTTTCTTTTCTTGATTCGGTTGAGTCTTCTTGCACATATATTATGCTAATCCGATATAATCACCACTGAGAATGTTGGATTTTGCCTTGACGAATGAAGCTCAACCTTGCTCTTGCCGACATCCGGTAATCTCTTCCCTTTTTATCTTTTCAACATTGTTCTCATGGTATGTGACTGTTTAATTTTTCCTATCTGTTGACACATTGAGGACAATGTTTGATTTAGGTTTGGGGGTGCATTTGCATTTAGAGTTTTTAGTTTTTATTTTGCATTTAGAGTTTTTAGTCTTTTATTTTACCTTTTTATTTTCAAAAAAAAAAAAAAAAAAAAAAAAAATATTTTTGTAAAAACACCAAAATTAGAGATTTTAGAGTCACTAGCATGCTTTTAGCTATGTTTACATAGAGAATCGACCGAAATAACAAAAGTTAGAAGTGCCGAAAACGCAATCGGGTTTCTTAGTTGATTAGAGCGTTAAAGTTGGATTTAACCATACCGGAGGGCGAATTAGGTGTTTGTTTAGATATTCGGGAGTAGAATTGTGATCACCCATAGTGGAGACTACCCATTTTACATCAAGCGAGGTACCGACCTTCACTCTTTGTGACTTTCTAGAAAAGCTTTTAGAGTGTGTGTCACCGTACGTCAATTCCGGGTAGGAATGGTGAGCTACCCAACTTCGCACCACTTTCAGCACTACTTTTGATCTCTTGAGTGCTAATTCCGTCAATCATGAGGGTGACGTTTAAAGATGAAAACTCCTTCTAAATACCGATTTGTAGTTAGCATCACTCTCTCTCTCAATCAGCAAGACCCATAGAAACACATCATCGTCAAAGAACCTAGAGATGAGAATCGAATATTGAAAGAAAAGTTGAGATAGTCCAAGGTTTATATGCAACAAAACAAGGAAAAGAAAAATGAGAATTAATGAAGTTTATGAAAAATTGAGTTTATCTTTTTATTGTAACTTAGATATAAAAAAAAAAAAAAAAAAAAAAAAAGGTGTTGTATTATTATTTTGGTTTAAAAAAAAAAAAAAAAAAAATCATCAAGTTTTTGTAAAGTTCAGAAGTTCGTCATCAACAGTTGAAGACCGAAGATTGAAGACGTTTCTATGGTTCTTATGAGAGAGTGATATTAATTACCGATCGGGTGAGAAGTGAGTGAGTACTCCCACCCTTGCTAATGGTTGATTTCCTTTCTTAGAGATCATCAGAAAAAGATTCTTTTGTCCACACTTCGTGGAGTCTCCAGTTTATTTCGGAAGGTTATCCTTCTTACCTACAACGTGTGCGGGATTTCTCTCTTTACTCCCGGGCTGCACACATGAGAGACTAAAAAGCGATCTTTTGAGTGCAATTATCATAAAACCCTAATGGTGAGGCGAAGTCGAGGCTTATGATCACAATCGAATCCGAATTCTTTCATATGGTATGGTTACTTCTCGCCAAAGACTTAAGGATGAGAATGCGTTCTTCGATAGTTCTAACTTTTGTTACTAGTATGCGAAACTCTATGTCCTCATAGCTTCTTGGAGGCTTGAGACTCTTTTACACTACGAAGTTGGAGAAGGTTTTGTGGGTACACCTCTTGTAAACCCTCACGAGACTACAACTCGTCCACTAGGGACACCTAGGGGTTTAAAGGCTTAGTGCATACGCTAAATGCATTCGAGAGACCTACGACGGTGGTATAGTTAGGACTTCTTCATTTCTCGTTTCACTTGAGGACAAGTAAAATTCAGGTTTGGGGGTATTTGATGAGTGCCAAATAGTGCATATTTATACACCTTTTTATTGGCATTTTACTCATCTTTTGCGCTTAGAAATCGAGATATTATCCCATTCTACGTGTTTTCTTTGTTTTCAAGAATAAATATTTGTATTAATTAATTTTGTGTTTTTAGGTGATAAATAAAGTTCGGAGAATCGAGGAGCCAAAAGAGCAAAGAATTGAGTCGAGCATCTATGGAGCAGATAGCCAAAGCCATGCGAAATCGGTTGCAACCCAACAAGTAGCAACTCATCTACAAGACATGGGCTTGAGCTAGACGACCACGACCGGATCCGAGCCCATCCATCCCCGACCGTTCAGATCTTCCCCAGTCGCATCCAACGGTCGCTGCCTCCATTCCATCAAAGACCGATGCTCCCGTTTCACACCAGATCGCTCCAAAACCGGCTACCTCTCTCAGCCATTCAGATTTCGCTCCTATTCATCCAACGCTCGGTGCAGCGTTCCCATCAAACTCTGCTGCGCCTGCCTCACAACGAAATCCCTAACCCTATACTACCCTTTCGACCGAACCCTATTCTTCTCTTCCATTTCTCTTTCCTCTCCACCCGATCTCTGCAGAAACCACTCCCCCATTCCCCGACCAGCTCTGCTCCTCCACCTTCTTCACCCAGCTCACCACCTCTCCTGTCACCATCATCCCAACAACTATCATCAGTACCACCTTCGCCACCCTTGTTTCACACTTCTCCATCTATAGCTTCTAGATTATGGTAGAAGCTAGGATCGAGACAGTGAAGCTAGGGTTTTCACCAACCTTGACATGGAATTCGCAGAGACGATTGACAAAGGAGGAGAGGCGATTCAGAGAGTAGAGGGTATGGGTTTATTTTAATATTTAATTTCGATCTTTGAATTATTAGGGTTTGCTGTTTTAGGGTTTGCTTGGTATGTATAAATAGAAGATGTAAGAGATGATAATAGTTACGCCTGGATTAGCCAGAGCAGTCAATTAGAGTAATTTGTAGTTTAATTATGTTTTTGATGCTTTAATTAAATTTGCTAGGGTTTGAGATGAAGCCCTAGCTCTCTGCTTTGTGATTCATGTTGCTTATAGTTCTCTTGAATGCTTGAATACTTTCTAGGAAAGAATTAATCTCAGTGCTCAATACTTTGCTCTCACAAAGGATGTCAAGCATCCACTGTAGTTAGATTAAAAACTGTATTGATAGTGCTACAACTCATGCTTTAGAGACTTCAATTAATCCCTTGACTAACTGTGCTTAATTAGACAGTTAGTACTCCGGCTTGATTCTTTAGTTGTGATTAACTCATCCATTGGTGAAACACCTTAGGAAATGGTAGACTTGACACTTTTCCATTACATGTTATAAGGGCAAGAGTAAGATAATTAGCTGAAGTTACAAGTGTGGGTTAGTGGTGAATTTAAAGACCCTAGTGCTCTCTCAGTTGTATCTGTTACCTTAGTTTAGGGTCATCAACTCAGTTCAAACTCAGCCGTTTCGGCGAAACACTATTTTGTTACTCTGTCACTTGAAATTCAGTTAGAGAAAGCCGTAGAATCAACTAGAGCACACCCTAGTCCTTGTGGGATCGACCCGTATTTGCCACTGTCTTCATTGAAGACACCGTGCACTTGCGGTTTAGACATAGTCGTAGGATAAAATACACTTTTAAAATCCTACCAGCACGTAGTCCCTGGCGGTGACGGGTCTACTAAGCGTACCCGGACAAATGGTGGTGGATCTTCTTTAGTCACTCCTTCGGAGAAGCGAGCTGATATTCCTAAATTAATGGTGATCCCAAACGCACCAACAACCCCTGAGGATGTACAACTTCGTTTTCCCTTAGTACCGAGTACTGCTGAGGCTGGAGTAGATCCTGCTACCCATACGCTAGTCCATGGCTTTTGGGTACCAACTGTCTTCGCCGCTTCTTAGAGGTTGCCGACCAGCTCACACGGGTATAGGATGATCCCGTTGATGCGGCGGTGATGCGTGGCTGGGAGACTACCATCCGATCAGTGTTCAACATTAAGTTCTCAGTGGGGTGGTTAGAGGAGCTATTGGTGAAGGTGAAGAATCGTAATGATCCCTGCGTTCAGCTTGCATGTCAGATTTCTAAGCTAGAGGAGGAGTTAGAGAAGCGTTCTGAGACGAATGCCAGTAGGAATAGAGCGCTGAATCAATTGGTTGCAGATGTTGGGGTGGCTAGCGACGAGGTGATACGGGCTGAGACCGCGGAGGAAACAATTCGCGCGGAGCTTGAGAAGAAGCAGCAGGAATTGTCCCAGCTTCGTCAATACCCTCTTTTTTTTCACATGGACGTTGGGGAGGGTAGGGCACTGGTTGAATGCGCCTACTCCCTCCTCTGTAGGCTATCCTATTCGGCGCCTTCGGCATTCCCGTATCCTTTTGTATATTCGTCAGCCGATCGGGCGCCTTTGGTATTCCCGTATCCTTTTGTATATTTATCATACGACCGGGTGCCTTTGGCATTCCTATAGCCTTTTGTAAATTTTTCAGCCGACCAGGCGCCTTTGGCATTCCTATAGCCTTTTGTAGATTTGTCAGCCGACCATGCGCCTTTGGCATTTGATCGCTGTCGTAGGCGTCAAAAATATAATTACACTTTCTTACTACTCAAAATATATAATGAAGCAAGGGCAAGAAAGGATCGTTCCCACAGAGAGGTCTAGGTTGTCAAATTGTTATGGTTCCCTATAAATAACACCGGTAGTTTTGTGATTGTGTAAATAAAAATAAACGAAAAGCAAACAAAGTACGCAAATCAAGGATGTGAAAATATTGGATAAAGGTTTCATCTTCAATTGTAAACAAGTTTATGAATATATGAATAGAATTCGTATTTAATCTCGCTATCATCAAAAGCCATAGAATACCTTATTGCAAGAATACTCCGTAATTTCCTAATTCATCAACACACACATTAGAGTGCGTATGTGAATTCTACCTAAAGAATAACCTAACGCCTTGCGCTAATTAAGTTCAATTCCTAGGAGCATCAAGTTTCGTAAATAGGCTAATCAATGCAATTGAAATACATTGCGCAAACAATTCGAACAAAGGTCAATTTCTACATATGACTACAAGGATGTATCACTACAACCTAGAATCATATCATGCTATTCGTATTCAAGGTTATCGCTCGATGAAAACCCTAAAATAGCTATAGATATGGATGTGAGTTCAATCAATTCTAGACTTAACTAAACAAACATTCAATCATATTGCAATACATCAATCATGCAATTATTATAACCCGTAGAAATTATACGATAATATTGAGAGAAAACTAATTCATAAAAATCATAACTTGGTTGCAAAATCCAACTACATCTTCAACCAATAATAAAAACTTAGTTACTCATGGCATAAATGTTTATAACAAGAAGAAAGAGAAAATACTTCATGGTTCTAAACCCTAGAACAAGAGTAGAGGCAAAAGAATAGAAAAAGATCTCTCAATTAGGTAAAAGTCCTCTCTTTTTATATGTTTCTCAATTTCCATAAAGTATACTCCTTCCAATATTAGGTCTTCTCAAAACCCATCTCCAAGTGGTCCACCAAGCCCATGTGTGAGAAAAACCCTTGTAGAAAATATATCCAAAAATACGTCGCCGGAAAATCGATTGTGGCCGGAAATTGGCCTAAAAAGTCGCCGGAAAGTATCTCAGTGACCGGCAAAGTCCACCCGGGTCACCGGTCAACGGGTCAACTCGGTCCGGTCCAACGGGGTCAAGACAAGTCAAAGCTCGGTAGGAAGTCGGATGGAATCGAGGTCAACCCGGTCGACCGAGTCGAGTGTGAGTCGGTCACTTGACTAGCACTGACTGAAGCCGAGTCATCTTGCTCAGCCATTGACAACGAGCCGTGTCCGCACTATCATTGTGCATCCCGGTTCATATCCGGCCATGATGGCCCTTGGCTACCAATTTTAATTCATGCCTGCACTCATTACCATTCAAGCCACTTGACCGCAATATCGTTTCACTTCAATTCAATTCACTACACGGCAGAGAAGTATCTCCACTTCTGTCTACCTGCTTCCACCAACACCATCCGGCAATCTCCCCAGAAGCCACCACAATATCACGAAATTCAACCAAAGATCGGCTCACGTTTCTTCAATTCACCGCAATCGGGTCCATCATGTCTGTAATTGAAGCATACACAACATCACTACCATTTCGGTTCTCCCAACTTCTTTTTCTCTCATGCAATAGTAACAAAGATTGGCATTTTCTACCCATTTGAATGCATCACCATCGGTACCAAAATCATCCCATGTGCAACGACACAACACCATTTCTCTCTTCCATTCCAAATGAATCCGCTTGTATTATTACTACCAACAACTGCCATTCTCCAACCGCATTCCTGGACTCAACCCCTTAGCTCAGCTGCACAAACAATACTGGAATCCCATGTATGGCGCAATTGCAACCCAGTTAAGCTTCAACTCCACGTATTTTCCTAACATACATCTATATTCTTCACTCCCCGTTCATTACCGGCGTAGGCTTCACTTCTTGCGTACGAACCATGGCAGCACCACCACTCTGCTCATCTCTGCAGCTCAGCTCATACAAATTGCATCCAATGGCATCTCTCAAAATTATATTCACATCACCATCAAGCCCTGGCAACAGCTCCATCGCATGTAATTGCATCGGTGCACAAAGACTCACCGCAACGCATAGCTTCCTAGGCCTCAACTCATTAGCAACAACAGACCCAATCACAGCTACCATTTGCAATCCACCATAACCTTCATTATCTCAGCACATACAAACCAAAATCTCAAGCTCAGACCATCTTCAACTCCATTCTCTCCCTGTATCTCATACATATCCCCAGTTGTTGTCTTGCAACAGCACATTTTCTTGAGCAATACTCATTTCTCAGTAAACTCTCCCTTACTCGCACAACACCAAAAGTTCAAGACCCATCCAACCTCAGACTCACTGCCAACGTCACTTGACACTGCAGCTTATCACTTCCCTTTAATCTTTCTCCCATGCCTTCATTTCTGCTCAAACCCTAACATTCTCTGTTACAAAATAAAATCCAAATTTCACACAAATTAATCTGCACTGATCTTGAAATCAAAGATACCCATCTCAATTTCATCACCAATTCTCAAATTCTTCTTCTCAGTTTCATGAATCTGCCGAAACCCCCTCCATTTCATCACCAATTCTCCATCTCAACCACCGGAAACCATTATTCAGCTTCATACACTGCATCTGCATTATTCGGTCCTTCTCCATTCATCTCCGAATCCAACATCATCAGGTTCTTCTTTGATATTCTCTATTTCTTTCTCTGGTTTGGCTTTAAACGGAGCTGTTAATCAGCTCGATACACATCTCAATCTCCGGCAACAACGTCGATCTTCCACCATCAGCATCTCTCGGTCTTCTGATGGTGCAGCCATCCTCTCTCAATATCAGGTCGAAGAAGAAAATATGAGAAATTGATTTCTCACAGACTTTTAGGGCTTGTGTAAGAAAATGGGGGTGGATACAGCCACCCAGGTCTGGCAGATAAGGGGTTACCCAGAAATAGGAAAAGGTCCTCCCAGTTCTTGCATGGCTTGTCGGTTTCGCGAAACCGACTGCCTATTCAATTCCTTGCTCAACCGTAGCTAGCTTCGCTTGCTTTGTGAATTGGTCTTTTCGCTTTTTTTCGCTTTAAATGGGTGATTTCTTCTCCTCTTGTTCTCGGTGACTCCATTGCACCTATAAAACTCAAAAGCAAACATAAGATACATAATTTACACGAAAATATCAAAGAAAGCATAAACTCTAGATAGTAAATACGGTGTATTCTACACTCACAAGATTCCCGTAGCCTTTTGTAGATTTGTCAGCCGACCGGCGCCTTTGGCATTCCCGTAGCCTGGTAATAATAGACTCAAAGGACTTCAAAGTGGTAATAAACCTGAGGAGAATCTCACTGAAGAGGAAATACGTATAAATAACGAGAGATTAGAGGAGCAGAGGTTGAGAATTTCAAAGTTCGCTCAAGAATTTATAGCTACTGCTACTGCAGCAGATAATCTCATTAATGAATTGGCCGAGAAGGTGACTCCGTTAGTTCAGGTAGATATGACGCTTTGATATAGACACATGTGGTATGATTGAGGGATTGGATGGTGAAGATGACGAAAGCGTGGTAAAAGGATTATGATAAGGGATGAAGGATGATACTAATATACCACCGCTATAAATCCTATTCGAACTATGACTCAAAAACGAATGGTGCCAACATTAAAATCTTCGAGCACAAGTAGAGTGTTTGGCCCTATTGTGGAGAAAGAAGCTCAAAGAGTTTTGGAGTTGGCAGATATGATGATATGGACATAAAGTCAGGAAAACGAAAACAAGAATACTACAACAATCAAGTGATGGTAATACTTCAAGAGTGGTAAATCTCGTGGTCCTTTGCAGCCACGAAACACGTTTTAAATGAAGTTTTGTTGCTCGAATATCAAGGATCTAGTTGTTCGAGCTAGAGCTAAAATTAAGACATTTTACAAAGAAAACATTGATGTTATCTAAAAAGCTTGTTTAAGGGTCGACATAAGGCTCCTTCATCTCTGATAATTCTGGAAGTTCTCAAAATAATATTATGACTTATCTAAAAAAAAAAAAAAGCTTTTCCATATCTGAAAGCATATAAGACAGAGCATTCATACAAATGATAAAGAGAGAACCGGGTGTACACTTCCCTAAAACAATGGAAACAGAGATCAGGGAGATCGTGATACACTTGTTCATGAGATTACACCTATTGCTTCAAAAATAAATAAACGAATGAGATTACACCTGTATTTGGTAAAGCCCATTTTGTAGAGGATTTTATATCATAAAAATCTTACACTAATCAAATTGGGTATTATACTATGCCATACTATATTTACAGCGCGTTCGGTTCGGAGAATCGCAAATCCAATAATCCGATTACAGTATAATTGAGACAATTTTCCCAACCGAACAGTACTCGTCGGCTCAAAATTGGATTAATACGGAATTCGATTACCTCAAAATAGCCTTTTTGAATTCCATTGGTTGACGGGTGAAATTGAATTGGATTCTGGATAATCGAGGGTTATTGATGGTGGAATGACTTAATTATCTTCTGCACAAATAAATCGAAGGAAACATAATTGTCCTTAATTCTGGAAACTCCATGGGATTTCTCAAAACTCCATGGGAGATAAAAAGAAACCAGCTCTTGAGAGATTGGTACTGGTGGTGGCGGTGATGGCGGTGGCGGTGGCTGTTGAGCTGTAACATTAGATGAACTTGATTGGTTGCGCCAAAGCTTCCGGGTTCTGGTTTTTATTTATTTTGAAAATTTTCTGAAAGAAATTTGGTGGCGGCGGCAGTGGTGGAGGTGGAGGTAGAAAAGCACATGGGATTTTAATTTATGGAGCTCCTATTTCTTTTATTTTATTGACTGAGTTATAATCTCTCCTCTCATTCTTTTCTTCTTCGTGGTGGACTGGTGGTGGTGGTACATGATTCTCTTCCACCACCAACTCTTCCTCCGCCACCAACTCGTTCTCCACTTCCATCCACTACCTCCAGTGCTACTTGATGTTGAGGGTACACATTTGGAAAAAATTTCTTAACAAGAGCTAAGAAAAACGGATACAGATCTCTACAATCCAATTTGTAGGTTAGGGTATACAAGTAATGTTATATGTTTAGATTACCATGTAATTGAATTAATCCAACCAAACACTATTTCTTTGATTAAGGAATCCATTTCTTAGAATTCAATTCTAGGAATAGGATTACCCTAGAATCCACTTCCTATCATTGAAAATCTTGAACCGAACGCGCTGTTAGGGTAAAGATGTCATCACGATAGTTAACTCCCACATGGATGTATAATCTCCACCATTGCTATTAACACGTTTTATTTTCTCCCCCTAGCTTAAATTGCAAGTTCTAGCATTTTTTTAATTGTCCCTAGACTCTTACATAAGTTTTTCCATGTTCTCTAATCGTGTCCTCACTCCTCATATTCAAGTTCAAGCTACCTGGATGCACAGCGAAGTTAACGAATAGAGAAAAAGAAAAATTCAATAATTATTAGACAAGTATTTTTGTAACGAATGGATTTTGTTTTGGTTTATTTCAAGTGGGAATGTTATAAATACCCTCCATTTTCGTTACTTTGCACAAATACTCACGAGGGGTAAAAAATAAATTTTTTTGGAGTCAACTTGAGAAAGTTGCTTCCACTTTTTGGAAGTAACTTGTATAAAGTTGCATCCACTTATGGAAGCAACTTGTGCTAGTTGCATCTACTTTTGAAATCAACTTGTGCTAGTTGTGTCTACTTTTGAAATCAACTTGTACTAGTTGCTTCTGCTTTTCGGAAGGTAGGGTAATTAAATAAGGGTATATTTTAAGGGGCGAATTTTAAGGGGTATTTAAATAATGTTCCCCTATTTCAATGAGACTTATCACATTGGCTACTCAGTAACTAGAATGATCACTGGAATATGAATGATCAGGATAGCAGAATTCAGCTTCCGAAGCTAGCAAACTAACTCCGGAAACATCATCGCATATGTCCGGTGACCGGTCAGACATTTCCGATATTGAACAACATTTCTAAAAACAGAAGCTTTTGAGATTTCACTGAGGCGATTTCTCAGCAGCACCAACTAGTTGTCGTATATGGGTTAATTTCTTTTGGATTAAAAAATCATTAGACGATTGAACAACTGGAACACATGGCAGAATTCTAGACATCCTTTCTTTTTAGATTAATGTTGAAAATGAAAGCTAAGGCAAAGACAAACAACATGTTTCGTCAAAAAATAAGAAATACAAAGACAAAGAACATGTTCCCACGTGTTGAAAGTTGTAATTTCCTCTATAAAAGGAGTAGCTCTAATTAGCTTCTTAATTACACCCTTAATTCCTTAGATAAAGACTTATTAGTTACAGCTAAAGAACAGCAGGGAGATCTAGTTCTTACATTTTCTCAATCTTCTTCTATGGACACATCCTCAGTACCCTCAATCCATTGGTTACCTGAGCCGGTATGAGCATAATCTGAGTTTAATGAAGTCGCTAATTGTAGATTAATTTGTTGGTTGGCTATCCATATTTCTCTTGAATTTTTTTTTTTTTTGCTTATTTTGGTTGTTAATTTTGTAGGCATACATGGAGGATCCAGATTTAATGAATCAATTTTTTGATGAATATAAAGATCAAAATGTGGAGTCTGTCCTTGATGGGAACTTCTATTCTCTCAGCTCTGATAGTTACTCGTCTATCATTGATCCTAAAAATAGTATCAACTCATCTTTTGATGGAAAAACCGGCATACACCAACCGGTAAAAAGCCTCAAGACCGAGAGTTCTAATTCTTCCACCATAACCGAAAACTTGTCGAGTACCACACCCGACGTCTCATCTGCAGGTTCTCCACCTCCTTCGTCAATGATCATTTCTTTTGGTTGTTCCGATAATCCATCAGTACTTGATCTATATGGGGTACCAACAATAGCCCAGTTGATGGTATTATCAAGCCTAAGGATGAGTACTTGTTACCAAGAAATATGAAGCAGCAGCAAAACTATGTAAAGAAAGCCGGAAAAGGTACGAAAAGGCCTAATCCGGATACAGATACTAACTCGCCTTCTTATGATCACATCATGGCTGAGAGAAGGCGCAGAGAGAAGCCCAGTGAGCGATTCATTGCTCTTTCAGCTCTTGTTCCCAACCTAACGAAGGTATATATGTCTTACAAATGATTTGGCAACTCAATTTTTATCAGTGGTTACATGCTTATAATTTCTAAAACATTATTTCTTAATGTTTGCCTTAAATGAATGCAGCTGGATAAGGCTTCTGTTCTAGGCGATGCTATAAAGTACTTGAAACAATTAGAAGAAAAGGTTAAGATACTCGAGGAACAAACAACAAAGAAAACAGTGGAATCAGTGGTCTTTGTGAATAAGAGATCTCGGCTCACTGTCGATGATGACATCACCTCTTCTTATTTCGACAACGAATATGTTAATTCCCTTCCTGAAGTAGAAGTAAAAGTTTCTAATAAGAATGTTTTGATCAGAATTCACTGTGAAAAACACAAAGGAATTCTTGTTAAGATATTGGCAGAGATTGAGAAATTCCATCTGACCGTTGTTAATTCAAATGTCATGGTATTTGGTGATTCCGCTTTGGATATAACAATTCATGCTAAGGTAATAATAAGAACTGTTACTACTAAGTGTATATCTAAATTACAAGAAAATAGGCCGGGTTTCGTTAATATGTGCCCAGTTTGATTCCGACCGTCTTCAAATGAGGAAAACACCTCAGTTTGTATATATTGTTTGAATTAATTATCATAACCTACATCTGATTATTTTCTATTTTTATTTCAGTTAGACGAGGGGTTCTGCATGGAAACTAAGGATTTTGTGAGGAATCTACGGTCAGAGTTTCTTCGGTTCATGCAAGATTAACGGAATCATCTAATTCACCTTTATTAGATTGTCTCTTCTGGTACTGCCTTCTTTTTATGTGGTTACTTGATCACGTTTAGTTACAAGTTACAACCCTACTTTGGTAGTTCAGTTTTTTTATAGGCTTGTTTGGGCATTTCTCGGCTGTACACTTTTTCTTTTTTTGGGATGCAAATTAGAGATCAGGCTTTGTTGTTATCAATCTAAACAGACGCTTTGTTTCGGTGGTTGGGGTTTTATTCAGGGGTCCTTGGAAAAATTTCGTGCCCCTTTGTTTTCTTCTACTCCCTCCGTCCCGCGTATATAGGCGGAGAGAGACAATTCTCTTAGATTAAGAAAATTGCATGGGATTCATAATTTTATATGTTTTTTCTTGTTTTACCTTTCGTCTTATCTCCAACACAATTACCTATGTACAATAAATATGGGTATATATGGAAAAATTCATTTTGGAAAGCAAAGTCCGCCTATTTAGTGGGACAAACAAAAATCAAAATTCCGCCTATATATGTGGGACGGAGGGAGTAGTTTTTAATGTTTTAAAGTTATGGCCACATCTTAATTTCCATTTTCTTTCTTCTTAATATATTTTTTTTATTATTTGGTTTTGCTTTTGGATTATGTATTAACTAGATCTTAACCCGTGCCGTAACGGCACGGGATGTTTTGTCTCTAATACGATATTGTTCACATTTTTCTTGCTTCATTTTATTCGTGAGTAATTATTTTGATATTCAAATAGGTTTTGGGAAACAAAATGGGTTACCCGATCTTTTATTTTTACTTAAGCATGTTATTCCAATTTATTATCTGGGATTTTAGTAATAATGTTGTGCCAACATGAAAATAAAATAAAAAATACGAAAATAAAATTTTTCCCTATTTATTGTTCCATCATACCATAATTTCAAACTTCAAAAAGAATATTTCATCTAACAAAGTACATATACCTAAACGCCAATCCAACTCCATGATGTTTATGAATACTTTTGTTCCGAAATTATTGATAACTAAGGCTCTAAGGAGTGAAGCAAAAACCCATAATATTTTCCCTACTATAGATAAACACTATTTATTTATTTTTTGCAAAATGTGAGAGTTATAAAAATGAAGAACCCTTGGCTATTGGAAGGCCGAGATATACACATGTGAGTTGAAAAAATAAACTTATAATAGTAAATCAAAACATGTGTAAGATTCTTTCTCAATCATATTGATAACATAATATTGAAGAAATTCGTGGATAAAAAGATTTCACACCAACTATGCTAAGTAGTGCATGAATGACGTTCTCACATCTAGTGTTACTCAAGTAATTTGGAGTTTTAAAGAGCATAGTCATATTGATATTTGTATCTACATAAATTCAACTAACCTTCCGAAGAAAAATTATTAGTTTCAAGGTAGAGCCGACACCTCGCCTTCAATGTATACAACACATTGGGTTTAATCGGCCTTGAGATTAAACAAATATCCCAATATTAGTCAAATAATGTCTACAAATACGGGATCCAAACAATGTGATAACGGGAAAAATGAGAGACTAACATCAGTTCTACAAAGAAAATACCCTATATGTATCAAAGTTTGTTAACCAAACATGTATTCAAATTAAAAAGTCATCAACTTAACACAAAAATATAAAAGAACCCAAGTTAAATCAATACTTGCATAAACAAAACTTATAAGAGAATTTTATAATTATTAAATACCTTTAAAATCACTATTAGAGATTTAATTGCATGCCCATAGCAACTAGGAGGAAATCACCAGATTAATTTGTAGAAATTTCACTGGATATGTAGCAATTCAGAGAAGTTTACCCTGGTGGTGATGCGTTCCATCTAAGTGTTGTTCGATTGATTATTTTTTTTAGAAGGTTTCGGTTTTCATTGGACAAACCGAGAGGGAGCGTTTCATTATATTCATTATCATTCAAAAATCCAAGACCAACTCGCCCTATGCTTACGGGATCTCAATATAACCTTAGATTTATCTATTGGACGGAGAAACCTTGATACTAAATATGTAGTTTTTAGTGTTATTTATTATATAACGTGACATCCAAATGTTTTTCTTCTTCTTCTTAATTTTCATGTATTTTAACCGAGTTTATATTAGCATTAAGACGATCAACCACATTTCTAATTTATAGTGTTATCCTTTTGTAGCAGCACATAATGAACATAGTTAATTACTACTCATCAAAACCGGCCAGTACCACAAACCACCAGATATTACTTCTTTCTCCACCACCACCATTTTCCATCCCTCGTAGAATATTGGGCGCACTTATAACTTTTAATCCCACACGTCATGTATAAAGTTTAGATTTAACAAACTTAGGTCGTCAATTAATTTATTCAACTATATGTTTTTTTGTTAATCTTGAAAATCATGCGTATGAACGGTTACCAAAGATAGCGGTGGCACCAAAAACAACCATTTTGTCTTATATGATTTGGTATCATCCCAAAAGTATTTTTATCCGCCTTTTTTGATCGTGTCAAAAACAACCAAATATACTTTTCACAATACAATGTTACCCATCATGTAAATTTTTTTATTATTTTTGATTCAAAAAAGAAAAAACTAATACCACCGCCATTAAAACCATCAAGCGCCACTATTTCTTCCACCAAAACTAATGTTACCGCCTCCACCACTTTGTAACACATTCCACCGCTTCCACCACTTACTTCTTCCTCTACTACCACCACCACCACTAATATCTATTGAAATAATTTTTGTCAAAATTATTACTTATTGATGGAGATATGTATTAATATTAATTAAGGGATATTTATGATGTAAAATTAATAAATCATTTATCATGAGAAATTAATGTTTCCTAAATTAATAAAACACTTATACTAATTAATATTTAAGTTGAACAAACCATAACCATAGATTTATCTTCTCTCTAGACAAATCACTTATACTAATTAATAAAATACTTATACTAATTAATATTTAAGTTGAACAAACAACCACTGTTGATTTATCTTTTTATCAATTCCAACCAAGGTGGAACAATGGTTAGAGGCCACTCTTATGACACAATAGGTCATGAGTTCGAACCTCCCCGTTATAATTTTTAAAATTCAATATCTTGACTTGAGTATTCATTTTTAATTCATAATATTGGAATGAACACCACGTGTGCGACTTGTAGGGTGTGGCACGGAGGATCACAGCCTTTGATTTATCTTTGCCAAGGATAAATCCGACCACCACTCATATAGGCAAAGTTAGCCTTGGCGCACGTGCGGGTTATGGGTGTGGTCTGCACAACCACGACCGTAGATTTATCTTTGCCCAGAATAAATCCTGGCCACCACTCAGAAACAAACTGTGCTTTATATTGTAGATGTAATAGCTAATTAGGTGTTAATGTGAGGTTTCCTTTAAATTTGCAGTTTCTTGGATTGCTATATGGGAGGAATGTAACACGTTTTCTTTTTCTTTTCTTTTCCAATTCGAAACAATGTAGCACACTTTTTTTTTTTTAATCGATAAAGAAAATTCATTTATTAGAATAGGGTACAAAACATTGGAACCACCCAATTGGGAGGCAAGGGAAAAAAGGAAAAAAAAAAAAACTCGCAAACCGTTGATAGGGTAAAAGTGGGGAGAAGCTAGTCCAAGTCACAGCAAGCCTACCCCTAGAGGAGAAGAGAGACAATGGATGAGTTAAGAGTGATTTTCTAAATATCCTTTCTTCCCTTTTATAATAATCTTTCCTCCTCCTCTTATGAATAAGCACCCATAAAATCAATACACATCACCAAACTACCACTTCCCCTTTCCCCAAGTTATTATGGGACTAATAAAAAGGGCTTTCGGCTTGGAGTGAAGCCCAACTCTTCCACTTTTACCCTTCTTGTACTAGGATCATCCATTACCCTATGGGTTGGGCCTAGTCCCCAAGTATTCATCTCTTAAGAGGAACTCCGAAAAAGTTAAGGGGATCCCTCCTTTCAAGGATAATTATTTTCATGTATCAACATTAGTACCCTGACTGTTGAAGAGACGTAGTCTCATCAACAGTCATATCAGTTGGTCACTCGAGACATATACCTTTTAGGTATGAATTGGCGAGATTTACGCAAGTTGGTAAAAGCGCGATGAATGGTTTAGATCGATGATACTGAGTCCCCAAGACTAGTATCCAAATCAATGTTGGTAATGTTTCACTAATAATAATTTGATAAGCATTTTGTATGTCTCTTGTGGATTTTTTATTTGTGTCCTAGTATGCGCAGGGTATTCTGGTGATAAAGGCGAGCATTCGTGATAATGTTGTCGTTCCTATAATGTAGTCCCCATGTGTCAAACGATAGGTTTTGGTTTATCTCGACTGGGTTATGACAAGTAAACTATGTTCAATGTGCTCACACATGCGACTATGCCACATGAGGCGTAAGTATAAGAGATGTAGGTGTAAATAATCCATGGAGCCAGGTGGAACCATCTTGACCAAGGGCGTACCGGGCGAGACGAATACTAGAAGCACTGAATCACCCCACCAGGTCTGGGCACGAGGAAAGAGGAACAGAGACAGCTCGAAAGGCCGACATGATGGAGAAAAAGTTCTGATGTGATGCTCGTCGAGTTCGAGGGCAATTAATGCACTGACAGAGTTGGTGAAGAGATAAGGAAAACTCTGTCAAAGTAGGACTCGACCAGGAATCTAAAAGGCGACGTCGATCACCTCCACCTAACAAGCGATATCGGATAACGTTACCACCACTACACCATATTTTGCGTTTTGTAACACACTATTTCAGTCACGAAATGGAGTTGTGACGCACAAAGACCGTTACAACGAGGTGTGTAACAAATATTCGTAACCAACATGTCACCGTTACGAATTTGGGGTTGTGACGTACTTTGTAACTGACACACCACCGTCAGGAAATGAAATTAGTAACCGACGTCTGACCGTTTCTATTTTTTTTTTTGGTTACAAATACGTTGACTAAGTCTACGTTGACCGACTTCAGTGTTCTGGTAAAAATTTAGTAACGAAGAATTTTCCGTTACTAAATTTTTACCAGGTTACTAATTGTTTGACCAGGTCAACGTTGACGGATTCCTACTATCCTGGTAAAAATTAGTGACACTTCTTTTGCCGTTATTGAATCTTTTGTTACAAAAAAAAAGTCAGTCTTTATTGACCTGGTCAATATTAATGTTCCCCCCTTTCATTTTACCCTGCAGGTACCCTATCCCAAGGAATTGTTACAATACAATCCAATTCAAACATTTCAACATTCAAAAGAAGTCATTCAATCCAATTTAACATTCCAACATTCAAAAGAAGTCATCAATCCAATTTAACATTCCAACATTCAAAGGAAGTCATTCAATCCAATTTCTGTAGTGTTCATGAGTCATAACTGCTAAGTATAGAAGTGCCATAACTACTAAGTATAGGCAGATGACTTATCATCCAAAAATATAAGAAGCAAAAATAACTGCTATATGATACTTGCGTTCATGTTGAGTTCAACAGATTCCGTAACCGCTGCTTCTTTTCTGTTTGGCTCTTGCCAAAAGGATCCTCTCCTGGCTCTGCAAATACCAAAGATAAAGAACAACATTAGCCAACCAATTGAAGTTCATTATGACACTTAATGAAAAAATATTCAGATAATAGTAAAACATAGCAACTTAACGAATATAATCAACACGTTTCCTAGATGTGAAGGTACTGGTGATGTGGTAGACTGACTATTTACATTCTAAAATGGTTTGTACAAATCAGTTTTACATGACATGATATATTCCTTAACATTTAAGATTAAAAACATTCAAGCCAAATGGATAAAAATATGTCTAATTTTCTGCGTGCTTTCGTTACTTTCTATGTTTTTACCTTATTGGTTCGATGCGGTTGGAAGTAATCACCCTAGGACGACAAGCACCTTATTGTCGAAAAGTTCCAAAATATATAAGCACATTCGCATAAAAGAGTTGGAAGGGCAACCTCCAACAAATTTACTGAAGGACAATTGCTCTTCCATTGCCTGCCTACCCTAGGTTACGTTTCTTCGAAGATGATTGTACCTCCAAACTCTTCCGCTAGGATGTGCAATGAATATATAGAAGAGAGGAATAAAACAAAATGTAGAATTCACGACACAATGTAAGAACTTATACTGCTGAAGTGTGTTGTCATTCTTGAACAATGAATATACTCTATCGGATAGGAGAATGCTAAGTCACCGCTAGCAATCTCATCATCGTCCCTCGTGCACCAACGGGAACAATTTGTGCAAAATTACTGTGGTGAGAGTTACGCCCTGCAAAACCATATATTTGTATATTAGACAACACTAAGATGTCAGGTAAATACTAAATTATACAATTTTTTATATGATCCAATAATCAAACATTAGAACTACCCTGACCTTACAAGAGAGACTCGGCAACAGTTAGATTAAACACAGCGACAAGCCAAGCAAAAAGTAACCTATGTCTCACATGACATGAGTGTCTAGAATGGTTTCCCACTCATAAGTGATAATATGGAAACTTACCAGTGTAAGGAATAAGCAAGCATGTCTGAATCTTGGATGACTGCGCTGATCCTCAAATGTATGCTATTACACCGAGATTGTGCAATACTCGATGTGCACATGAAGCTTACTCATATATCAGTCATCACTAATCACCACCTTCCCAGACACAATTCACTCAAAGCCACCAAAGACCCAAATCCAAAAGAAACATCAGTAATAGGAATTTGATACAAGTATAAAAAAAAGTTGAAAAACGTGAAATGTAACTTAGCATTTCCTTATTGAGCACGAAGGCCAAGCTATATGTATCTCATCCGACCAATAACATATTATTACAGAAGCTTCAATTACATTGTGAAATCAGATGCAAACACCAAAAAACTAGACATTAATCATAGAAAACATTAATCATAGAAATTGGTTGACATTACATCAGAAGTCGAACACGGTAGAATTAATTGATGAATGCGGAGAAAAAAAAATAAGACACAGACACACACAAGCTTGAAAGGAGGCAGGATAAAGTGATAAATTGAAGTTTGTATTTCTCCATGGCTCCTCTAAACTATAAAAATATATGACTAAACCACAATTGAAGTCTATACAAAAATGTTAAAAGCAAGCAACCAAAGTTGTTGAAAGAAATTTTAAATTACTACCAATAAATAACTCCTAAGAAGATGCTCCTTACAACAGAATAAATAACAGAACAAATTAAATGCATTAGCATCTCTAACTTACGTGATTTATAGAATGTAAATATGTGTGTGGCTGAATCAAATTGACAGGATAGAGCATCTACTGGGATTTCATCCAGTCAACTTGTTCACAGGGGTTACGTAAGTAAAAGATTACTTTCTCGGTACACTAATGAGAGCAAGCTGAGCAAAATTAGTATGGCAAGAGTTATGCCCCTGCGAAGCCATATATTTTTATATTAGGCAACACTAAAATATCTAGCAAAACTTCAAAAAGTAGGAAAACCAAACTCCAATACAATTTAATATGAAAAACACAGGCCCGCTACCTTGGTTTTCTGCACTTCATTATAACCATTACCAGTTCCAGATTCCATGCAAGCAGAACCAATATTGTCAACGTCATTCATGAAAATGACTGAAGGTGCTTGCTCCTTGTGAAAATAAAAATTCACCAGTTAAACAAGTACATAATACAAACCGAAACCAAAAACTACTAATTTTATACATAATGCAGCTGAAATAGTAAACTATTACAAGATTGGTTTTACTAGTCAACTTCTATTGGTCAAAGAAAAGAAAAGAAAGAAGGTACAATTAGTATCTGAAACTCTAGTGAAGGTAAAATCAGTATGATGACCAATTCTTTTGTAAGTTGTGTATTTCCGGTGCCAGCCATAAGGCACGAATGGCTAGCGACCCAAAAAGAAAATAATATACGTGAAGATGTGAATACCTAGAAAAATGAGAGGATATTTCCACATTTTAAACTGAAAGAAACTCAATAGATAATTAATGTCACCAAACAAAGTAAGTATCATACTAATACCAAAAATGATAAATCATATCTTGCCAACTACTGAGGATGAATTTGTACTATCCTAAGTTGTCTCACTGTAATTAACAAACACTCAACCTAGGTTACTCCTACCAACAAACCATTTTAGTATCCAATGAGAGAATACAAAAAATAAAGTTAGCGAAAAACATGATCAGATATTTCCAAAAACAGCAATTCTGAGTACTAATCTCAAAACCAATACAAAGCTACATGATTCTTAAACTCTTACAGCACCGTCTTTACATATGGAAGACTCATGGCATACTTCATCGGTATGCCTAAGCTTTATCAGCAGATAAAATCCATTTATTACTAGTAGCCCTTATATATTAAGCGGAAATGAATTCAACACCCCAGGAATGGAAAAGGATGATAACTTGCCTTTGCATAGCTCCTTCAAATTTTTTTATATATTGAATCTCCCCAATTACGAAAGCAAGCCCCACGCCTGCTGAACATGGTAGAACAAAATCTCTGAGCATATTGCTTGCAGTGAGATTTGGTTCTTCATGTAGCTGAAGAAGATAACAGAATAGCAAGTTGGTGAATAACAATTACAGATTAAATGATGTGATGAAAGGAAATGGAGAGAGAGAAGGAGAAGAAGACCTTGAAATGTTTATAATCATCAACGAGTTTGCGAAGCAATGATCCAGACTCATTTCCCATTTCAAGGACTTGTATGGCCTCCTCTATCTTCTTTGGACATGTCAACTTCTTGACTTTATCTGTGACTTTGGAAAATTCATCCTTGGTGAACACAATCAACAACAAGTAATATGGTGAGCTTATTATAGTACAACCCTATTATTCAGAGGAAAAAAAAAGGGGGGGAAATGAGATTTAGCTAAGGTTTCATAAAATTACATAGTGGCCATCAAATTTCTGAGCGAAATTCAAGACGCCACATTGATTGTATGGTATCTCAAGCCGTAGGCTACCGACTTATATGCGTGCCTTACTAAACGGCTCATCTTTTCCACTATTACTCTTCCCGATCGATTATCTGTAAAACAACAAGAAGAAATTAAACAAAAAAAAATATACAAAAATAGGTTGAGATTTTACATCTATGGATCCATAAGACCAAACCCCCCAACAAAAATTCCCAAATAATAATAAAAGGTTTCAAAACAAACCCTAATCTCTAAAAAGGGGGGAAAACAAAAAACTAATAATCGATTAAGGGATCCGTAAGAACAATCCACACCATCTGAGCTTGATTCCAAAAATACAAATCAAACCCATGTTTCTCTAATAACGAATTTCAATAAATTTTCATCTGATTTAGAATAAATCCCAGATTAGTTCTTCTACCTGCAGCAAAATAAATGAGAATCATTAAAATCAAAACCTAATTATCAAAACCCTAAAAAAAAAGATAACCTAATAATCAATCTTACCAAATAATATAGCAGATAGTAGTTGAGATGGAGATTAATGACAGCAAAGAATATCACGGCAGAGAGTAGAGAAAAGAAGTAATGGAGATGGAGTTAAGAGACAGAATAAGAGAGAAGTAATGGAGATGGAGTTTGGGAGCGAAGAGAGAAAATAAGATAAGGTTCATATGGTGGGGAAGAAGGGAGTTTAGGTTATTTTCTTGGCTCTTGCACGCTTTTTTCACACGATCAGGAGTGTTACCCAGTGTTCCCGTGCACACGCTCTTTTCCCATGATTTTTTTCAAGCAGTTACGAATAGTAACCCGGGCTGGGCCGTCACTAAAATAGTCTTATTTCGTAACCGATACCAAAGTGTCACTAAAATTTCGTGACTGAAATTTCCGGTTACGAATTCGTGACGGCTACATGTTGGTTACGAATTTTAGTTACTATTCACAGAATATGGTGTAGTGCACTCGGCCGGATGCTTCGGCTCGAGCAGAGGGGAAGATCGGGTGAAGCATCGGGTAGATACCCGAGAAGAACATCAAGGAAGCTATATTGGGCCCAACACTATAATATCGTTGTATCACCATTTTATAGCTAAACCCTTCTTTTTAGCAAATTGAATGAAGCACAATGATGGTGGAAGCAAGACTAGCTCAGAATCATTGAGTTTAGTTTTCGGAAACCATGGTCAAGGATTGTAGTGAGCGGTTCGTTGGGCGAGTCTCATTGTGATCCTACACTAGAAGCCTCACGGTATCAGTAGAAAACTGTAGGAGTCCTACGGCTCAACCGTCCCCAGGGAATTCCGGCAACTTGTATGGGAAGGTCATCATCACGGCGGCTGTTGAGGGCTGTCATTACTACCCATCGTCGCCAAGAAAGAAATCTTCCGATTTAACGTACGGGTGATTAATGACTTCTGGCGTTAGGAATGTTGAGACAAGTAGTAATTAATGCACAGGGAAAGTACCGAAAGCGATGTGTCCACCTGACTTTTCAAAGATTGTCCTTTACGGCCAAAACAATTTGATCATTGAGACCAACACGCTAGCATAAATGGAAGTGTACTATAATAACTTTTTCCCACCTTGCACTACTGAACCGCCGTACTCTATCCTTAACCTTTTCGAAAGCGGTTCAAGTAAGTGTTGTGTACTTTGGCGACGTAGGTACGAACGGGCGGGCGAGCCGAGGAACGAAGACGATATCGAAGGAATGGCGAGCACCTCCAGGACGAGTAGGATCCTAAGGAACCGGGTCACGGCGGGATCTAGCATACAAGAAGGACTCACGGATTCCCGACACGACGATCATCGGTCAAACAACCAGGGCGGGACTCATGCATTAATCAAAGGCATGACTATTGTCGACGAGGAGGTCGACTTGGGCCGAGATGACGATCTCCCACCTGGGATGTTGAGGATTAACCCGAGCCAGATGGGGCCAAGGAATGAGGACAACATGGAAGATGGAAGAACTGCATCGGATACCGAGGAGGAGGAGGAAGTGCAGACAGTACACGAGGAACGAGGGAGAGAAAGACAACCGATAGAGTACCAGCGAGATCTAGAACGAGAAGCTGAGAGGCTTAGTGATGAGTGCCCAATAGTGCATATTTATACACCTTTTTATTGGCATTTTACTCATCTTTTGCGCTTAGAAATCAGATATTATCCCAGATTCTGAGTTTTCTTTGTTTTCAAGAATAAATATTTGTATTAATTAATTTTGTGTTTTTAGGTACTAAATAAAGTCCGGAGAATCTGAGGAGCCAAAAGAGCGAAGAATTGGAGTCGAGCATCTATGGAGCAGATAGCCAAAGCCCGCGCGCGAATCAGTTGCAACCCAACAAGGAAGACATGGGCTAGAGCTACCCACGACCCGGATCCGAGCCCGTCCACTCCAAGCCGTCAAGATTTTGATCTTCTACATCCAACGGTCGCTGCTTCCATGTGCATCGAAGATCGCTGCTCCCGTGCTACACCGAATCACACCAAGACCGCCAACCATTCTCATCCGTTCGTATCTCCCAGCTCAATCCAACGCTCGGTGCAGGCGTTCTCATCTTCCCACGATGCACCCGCCTCACAGCAAAATTTCACACACCCTATACCCCGACCAAACCCTATCTTCTTCTTCCACCTTCTCTTACCTCAGACCTCTGCAACTCCCTCACCCCAACCACTTCTGCAGAACCACCACGCCACCACCATCCTCATCTTCTCTTCCTGACACAACAATCACACCATCTACCACCTCCGTACCTCTCTAGATCTAACTATCTTTCTTTTAGTTTCTCTCATGACCTAGAAACTAAATTAAAGATAATTAGTTGCTAGGGTTTCTCTAACATCAACATCAAAGAAGTCAGAGAGCCGCATTGATCGGTGAAGGGATGAATCGAGGAAAGCATGGGTGAGGGTAGTTTCGATTATCTTTCCATTTTATTTCGATTTTTGAAGAATTAGGGTTTGGGAATTGCTTGCATGTATAAATAGCAGAGGAAGATGATGTTTGAGGACACGCCTGGATTAGCCAGAGCTGTCAATTAGTCTTAATTTGTGTCTTGTTATGTTTTAATTTTAATTCTCAGGGTATTGTTGAAACCCCTGTTCTTATGCTAATGAATTCATCTTCTTGTTATAGTTTTTGTCATGCTTCATGGTTAGAATGATTTAGCTCTTTGAGCACATGACCATGTGATGGAGTGTACTGTAAGAGACACTCCATACTAGGGGGAGTGTGTGAGATTAGCAAGACTATATTAGGTGTTCTTCCCTGGAAAGAACCAAAAATATAACCCGATTAGGAAATACCTTAGCTTTAGGTCGGGTGGTGGATTCATCACCCTGTATTACCTCATTACCTTAGCTCAGTTCACTTCAAACTCAGCCGTTTCGGCAAAACAACATTGTTATAACTCAATCACTTGTTAGAACTCAGTAGTTAGCAAGCTTAGATCACATAAGGGCACCACAAGTCTCTGTGGTTCGACCCGTACGTGCCCAGTGCTACATCACGACACCGTGCACTTGCGGTATCACCGTAGGCTTCATTTTATACATCTTTTCGGGCCTACCAAGTTTTTGGCGCCGCTGCCGGGGACTTGGCGCGTGCCTTATCGATTTTTGGCTAATACTTCACTGAGTTTCACCCCTGTACATATTCGCCCTCGCATTGTTGTTTAATTTCCACTAGTGTAACTTAGCTTATTTTCTTTTGTATTGCATTACTCCCATCCATCCTGTATATATATGTGCACTTACATTTTTGCTTACAACATTGTTTAGTATAAGTAGTCAGAATTCCTTTTCGTTCCTTTTCATTTCTGCATCCTTTCTGGCATCTTGCATTGCACTTTGCATTGCATCATTAGCATAGCTTAGGGTAGCTTGTCTTGCATCAGCCTCACTTGATGTTTCACTGTTTCTTAGCCTCACTTAGCTTAAAATTGTAGCACTAGTGCTCTTGTTGTGCAATATTGAGAACTGAACTGAGCTTGTTGAGCCAGCAGGTACCTGTTGTGCTACTGTGCTGCTGCTGCTGTGCAAGCCAAAGGAAGGAAGGCAAGGATAAACTCAAGACTGAGGTTAGCCGAACTAGCACTAAACTGTGCATTTGTGAATCTGTGCTTAGCCTTTGTATGAATTTCTGAAATCTGCCAGAGGCTCATCTTTCTTAACTTGCTACCAGTTCCACTTGTAAAGTCTAGGTCATATGCTAAACCTTTTGCTCTGAACTTTTTGAAAAAACTTACTCAGACCCCTGCTGACATAGTGACTTGTCGATACCCTGAGTTTGTGATCAACTTTTGCAATCTGTGTATGCTCTTGTGGTGTGTGTAAAGTGCAACCTTGGCTTGTCTGCTGCTGCTCAACCCTGAACTGCAAGTTCTGTGCATAACCTGTGTAAGCCTGCTAAGCTTGCCCTGTACAAGCTGTGCTGTGCTGTGACCTGCATACAATGTGTGCACAAGCTTGCCAAGCCAAGTCAGGAACTCGGCAAAGCACTTCTCTCGTGCTTAAAATTGTGAAATTGTGTGAGTGGTAGACTAAGCCTGAGTTGCCAACTGGTAGACTAAGCCCCATCTGCTGGGCTGTGCACAAAGCTTTAAGCCCACTGCCCATAACCTGGGTTGAACATTTACACTGCTGGGCTGGAGCTGGGCTTACACCAAACTGAAGCCCATTTACTGGGCTAACTATTTTTGAATTTTCAGCCCACATCAGCCCACACTGTTGGTCTGTACACACAGCCCACATAACCAACTTTCAGCCCACCTAACTGGGCCATTCAATTGTCGGGCTGTGCACATTTACTGGGCTAACACACCCTGGGCTAGTCAACCAACCAAGGCCCACAACCCAGGCTAAACCAAGGCAAATTGGGCTAGTCAACCAACCAAGGCACATTTACTGTTAATCATCTCACTTCTCGTCAGTGTTTCTACAAAGAAGTCGGGCTTACACCAACCGAGCCCACAAGAACACAAGCACCACAGGCTAAGCTTTCTCCTTTGGGCTGCTCAGGCTAACCTATTAGCTGGGCTGTGCAGCTAATTGAGCCCACAAAACCTAGGCTTTGCACACAATAAACCAAATTGAGCAGCTGGGCTGCAAAGGCTGAAACCCAATTTCACTAGGTTTACCACACCCACTAAGTTTTGCAAACACTTTGGGCTGCAACCACACATAATCCCAATAAACCAAACTGAATCCCAATCAATCAAATCAAATCCCAATAAACCAAAACCCAACAAAACCAAATGAAACCCAATAAACCAAATCAATCCCACAAAAACCAAACTTAGTCCACTTCAACTGGACTTTGAGTTCAATTTGCGTGATAAATCATGTCAGGATATTGGTCTGCATCTGGGATGGAACAAATAAATCCCTTAGAGAGCTTGCTTACGGGCACCTTTCACAAGATGAACACCCCACACCATAGTGACTTTAGGGAACTTTATGGGCCTTCTCAAGGCCACGACCTCACATACCCCTAATCATTATGATCACATACATCATCCACCACAAAGTTGAAAATGAACAATTTTCTCATACCCATCATCACTTTTAGATCATTATGAAATGCATGCTTGCACCTTATGTGGTGGCTTAGACCACCCTGCTGGCTTAGTCTTGTTATATTTTGCATGCTTTTAGACAGTCTAGGGAAAACCATGATAATCCAATGTACGAAGTGTCTAGAAGTGACTATTGGGACCATAATCAACTCCGCACACATGCATCATTCACCACAAAGTGGGGAGATGAACAATTTTATACTCCCAACTCCTAGTTTGCAATCACTAATGGACACACTCATGGAGCAAAATGCTAGGCTTGAAATGAATGCAATGCATGACCATCCACATAGCAACATGTCTAAGCATCCCTTCTCTAGTGAACCTTTTGTACAACCATATACTGAATATGAACCTAATCTAGAGGTAAATGAGTACACTAGAAATGCTACAATTTTGAATGGGGAGATGAATTTTTGCTATGATAATGATGATGATGAATATGATATGTTAGAAGAGCATGTGCATGCTGAAAATATGATGGAATCTTTTGGTTCAGAGACGTTATGCGCCTCTTCTGTGAACCCTATGAATGATACTTCTTCTAACATTCATAAATGTGATCTTAACTATGAGCTTAGTTTTGTGAAATTCTTCAGTGAATGTGAGCATGCTTCACAACTTGTTTGTGACTTAGGAAAGGATGAATCTTCTGTTGACACTAATGTTCTTTTGGATCATAATATTATTTCTGTGTCTGATTCCCTGCCCATGTCACAATATGTTGCCTTCTCTGATGAATTTGATGTGGAACCTGATGAATTGCCCTGTGAAAATGACCATGATTTACCCACTCCTGACCTTAGGAAAGAGTGTGACCAGTGCAAATGATTTTATACATGAACACAACTTAGATGTACCTAACCTCTCTCCTGAGTCACAAATTGATACTCCTCCACCAAACCTAGGTGTAGTTTGTCACAAAATTGCAAAACCAACTTTTCTAAAAATGCCTAACTTAGGCCTAGAACTTTGTGCTTCCCAAGTCCTCTTGGACTATTTTGCATCAAAGTATAACACTCTTAAGGAGCCACAGTTGGAATA
Source organism: Papaver armeniacum (assembly GCA_023531295.1). Classification (NCBI taxonomy): domain Eukaryota; kingdom Viridiplantae; phylum Streptophyta; class Magnoliopsida; order Ranunculales; family Papaveraceae; genus Papaver; species Papaver armeniacum. Next base: position 18,570 of record JAJJWW010008239.1, on the reverse strand, counting down.
TGTATGTACTGCTGTAATTAGCAAAACTCATTTTGAGTTAGACCTTTTGCATGATGTACATTTAAAATTGCAAGATTTTGTTCTCACAAACACACCCGTTCACAACTTTAGGTTTGGGGGAAACTCCTTCACATCTGCATCTTACTTGCACTCTCATATTATATTTGTGTAAGGTCATAATGTGTGTACATATTTTCTATTGGGTTGATCCTCAACTCTTTAGATTGTTAGTTTATGGTGAATTTTTGTATATAATCCAGTAGGACTTGTTAAAATTTTTCTTTTCTTGATTCGGTTGAGTCTTCATGCACATATATTATGCTAATCCGATATGATCTCCGTTGAGAATATTGGATTCTAGCCTTGACGAATGAAGCTCAACCTTGCTCCCGCCGACACACCGGTAATCTCTTCCCTTTTCTCTTTTCAGCATAGTTCTCATGGTATGTGACTGTTTAAATTTTTCCTATCTGTTGACACATTGAGGACAATGTTTGATTTAGGTTTGGGGGTGCATTTGCATTTAGAGTTTTTAGTCTTTTTAATCTTTTATTTAAAAAAAAAAAAAAAAAAAAAAAAAAATTAAAATTAAAAAAAAAAAAAAAATTTCAAAAACTCTTTTGTAAAAACCTCCAACTTTTAGAGATTTTAGAGTCACTAGCATGCTTTTAGCTATGTTTACATAGAGATTCTGACCAAATAACAGAACTTGGAAGTCAGGAGAACGCAATCGGGTTTCTTAGTTGATTAGAGCGTTAAAGTTGGATTTAACCATATCTGGGAGGGCGAATTAGGTGCTGTTAGATATTCGGTAGTAGAATTGTGATCACCCATAGTGGAGACTACCCAATTTACATCAAGTGAGGCACCAACCTTCAATTTTTTGCAACTTTCTAAAAAAAGCTGTTAGAGTGTGTGTCACCATACGTCAATTAGGGTAGGAATGGTGAGCTACCCAACTTCGCACCATTTTCAAGACTACTTTTGATCTCTTGAGTGCTAGTTTTTGTCAATCATGAGGGTGACGTCTAAAGATGAAAACTCCTTCTAAATACCGATTTGTAATTAGCATCATTCTCTCTCTCAATCGGCAAGACCCATAGAAACACATCATCGTCGGCAAACGGAGCGAGAATCGAATAGTGGAAAGAAAAATTGATATAGTCCAAGGTTTATGTGCAACAAAGAAAAGAAAATAGGATGAGATTTAATAAAATTTATAAAATCAAGACAATACAAGTTGTGGAAAAATTGAGTGATAAGTCCTTTGTCCATGGAGTTAGTTGTTTCAATTTGTATTTTTATTTTCACTTATTGTAATGTTCAAAAAAAAAAAAAAAAAAAAAAATAAAAAAAAAAATAAAAAAAAAATAAATCAAAAAATCAAAAAATATTGTAGTTTATTCTTTTCTACCACCATGGTAAAGAAGAATTCAAAAAAAAAAAAAAAGCCAAACAACAAGGAATTTGAGTAGAAAAATTAAAATTTGTCAAGTTTTGTGAAGTTTAGAAGTTCGTCATCAACATTTGAAGACCGAAGACCGAAGATTGAAGACGTTTCTATGGTTTCTTATGAGAGATTGATGTTAATTACCGATCGGGTGAGAAGTGAGTGAGTACTCCCACCCCTTGCTAATGGTTGATTTCCTTTCTTAGAGATCATCGAAAAAGATTCTTTTTGTCCACATTTCGTGGAGTCTCCGATTTTATTTCGGAAGGTTATCCTTCTTACCTACAACGTGTGCGGATTTCTCTCTTTATTCCTGCCTGCACACATGAGAGACTAAAAAAGCGATCTTTTTGAGTGCAATTATCATAAAACCCTAATAGTGAGGCGAAGTGAGGCTTATGATCACAATCGAATCAAATTCTTTCATATGGTATGGTTACTTCTCGCTCGGCACTTAAGGATGAGAATCGTTCTTCGATAGTTCTAACCTCATTTACTAGCATGCGAAACTCTATGTCCTCATAGCTTCTTGGAGGCTTGAGACTCTTTTACACTCGAAGTTGGAGAAGGTTTTGTGGGTACACCTCTTGTAAACCCTCACGAGACTACAACTCGTCCACTAGGGACACCTAGGGTTTAAAGGCTTAGTGCATACGCTAAATGCATTCGAGAGACTGCGACGGGGGTATAGTTAGGATTTCTTATTTTCTGTTTCACTTGAGGACAAGTAAAATTCGGGTTTGGGGTATTTGATGAGTGCCCAATAGTGCATATTTATACACCTTTTTATTGGCATTTTACTCATCTTTTGCGCTTAGAAATCAGATATTATCCCAGATTCTGAGTTTTCTTTGTTTTCAAGAATAAATATTTGTATTAATTAATTTTGTGTTTTTAGGTACTAAATAAAGTCCGGAGAATTTGAGGAGCCAAAAGAGCGAAGAATTGGAGTCGAGCATCTATGGAGCCAGCCGATAGCCAAAGCCGCCATAATCAACAAGTGCAACCCAACAAGGAAGACATGGGCTAGAGCTACCCACGACCCGGATCCGAGCCCGTCCACTCCAAGCCGTCAAGATTTTGATCTTCTACATCCAACGGTCGCTGCTTCCATGTGCATCGAAGATCGCTGCTCCCGTGCTACACCAGATCACACCAAGACCGCCAACCATTCTCATCCGTTCAGATCTCCCCAGCTCAATCCAACGCTCGGTGCAGCGTTCTCATCTTCCCCTGATGCACCCGCCTCACAGCAAAATTTCACACACCCTATACCCAAAAACCCTATCTTCTTTCTTCCACCTTCTCTTACCTCGAGACCTCTCTCAACTCCCCTCACCCCAACCACTCTCCTGAGAACCACCACGCCACCACCATCCTCATCTTCTCCTCCATACACCAACAATCACACCATCTACCACCTCCCTGCCTCTCTAGATCTAACTATCTTTCTTTTTAGTTTCTCTCATGACCTAGAAACTAAATTAAAGATAATTAGTTGCTAGGGTTTCTCTAACATCAACATCAAAGAAGTCGAGAGCCGCACGGTCGGTGAAGGGATGAATCGGAAAGCATGGGTGAGGGTAGTTTCGATTATCTTTCCATTTTATTTCGATTTTGAAGAATTAGGGTTTGGGAATTGCTTGCATGTATAAATAGAGGAAGATGATGTTTGAGGACACTTTGGATTAGCCGGAGCTGTCAATTAGTCTTAATTTGTGTCTTGTTATGTTTTAATTTTAATTCTCGGGGTATTGTTGAAACCCCTGTTCTTATGCTAATGAATTCATCTTCTTGTTATAGTTTTTGTCATGCTTCATGGTTAGAATGATTTAGCTCTTTGAGCACATGACCCTGTGATGGAGTGTACTGTAAGAAGACACTCCATACTAGGGGGAGTGTGTGAGATTAGCAAGACTATATTAGGGTGTTCTTCCTGGAAAGAACCAAAAATATAACATTGATTAGGAAATGCCTTAGCTTTAGGTCAGGTGGTGGATTCATCACCCTGGTATTACCTCATTACCTTAGCTCAGTTCACTTCAAACTCAGCCGTTTCGGCAAAACAACATTGTTATAACTCAATCACTTGTTAGAACTCAGTAGTTAGCAAGCTTAGATCACATAAGGGCACCACAAGTCTCGTGGTTCGGCCCGTCGTGCCCCGAGTGCTACATCACGACACCGTGCACTTGCGGTATCACCGTAGGCTTCATTTTATACATCTTTTCGGGCCTACCACAAAATCTGGAGCAAAAGCCAAAGCCAAGCGCGCTTGCATTAAACCCAAGTAGCAACTCATTTACAAGACATGGGCTCAGGCTACCCACGCCGGATCCGAGCCCGCACCATTTGAGCCAGTTCAGATCTCGCCCGTGGTAGGCCCTCTGCCGATAAAAAATCATGTGTGACATCTTGTAAAAGATAAAGCCATTTATAAGTGTTGGATACTCCCTCACTTAATTCACCAAGAATGGAGCATGTAAAGAACAATCCCATTCTCATGAATACATGAAATTCCCCGAGGTTGGAGCATGTGGCAACAATCCCTTCCTGTGAATTTCATATCGACCTTGTATTTCCAAAGCTCATTATCGGGTGTGGCATGGCGGTAGAGTGTTACTCTTCTGAGAATAACACGAACCTCCCAAAGCACTATAATGAAACCATGTCTGAAATACCGTCACAGGCGATTCTCGGTGTGTTATACTAGCCCGATTGAGCCTCTCGGTGTGTTATACTGGCCCGATTGAGCCTCTCGGTGTGTTATACTGGCCGTTGACATCCGGGTAGCCGTGCTCCCGTCCGGATATGATCTGATCGTGATCATCCAACTCCATAAGCATGATTGGATGACCCCGGATCAATTCCATCACCCCCAGCGGGTATGGAATACCCGGCCGACCACGCATGGTCGGTCATTGGCCTTGCTTGCCAAAAGCGTTCATACCAAGCATTATGGACGGAGAAACCTAAATAGGGTTTTGCGGCATATTACATGTGTCGCAAAGCAATCTCAGCCATCCATCTTGCGGTATAGATGGAGGGTGTAGATGTAGATTCAAAGGGCCCAAAGCATGTCAACACGATCACCGTGGGACCTCCTACACACTTGACCAATCGGTCAAGACCCATGATATTTGGCCATGACAAAATCATCACCCAAACAAGAGATGGCGCACGGCTTTTTGAAAGCCAAAATTAGGGTTTCAAATCATCACGTCTGCGTCCATCTTCTCGAAACACGAATGGAGAGTCACCAGATTAGATTAAGCAAGAGAGTAGGTCATACAAGCATGACCCAATGAGCCCATCTACCCCCTCATGTGATCGGCCAAGGCATATCATGCCCGGTAATCCAAAATGTGCGCCCAAACTAGCATGGCGCACTTCCCAAACCACGAGGCCCGATCTCGACCGCTCGACTTCACGAGGATGATTTGAATGGCTTAGATCACGTTTTCATGGGATAATCAGGTATAGGTGTGAACACCAGCCTACCACCTACCTTTATTTGGTATGATCGACCAAGGCAGAGCCAAGATGGGTCGTCTTGAAGCAGCGTGCCCAAACTAGGGATCTCACGCCGGTTTCCAACTCCTTTGCGGCAAGTTTGCTGCATGGCCGATCTCAACCACTCCTGCAGCCGGTTAAATTGGTGGCCTAGATCACGCCTCCATGGGACGGTGAGGTGTAGGCGTGTACACCGGCATGTCGTCTACACACATGTCCCGTCGGTCCTCTCAAATCCTTTCCATGCTTGGTTTTCGACCAAGGCTGAAGAGTCATCTTGCGCTCCTCTTGAAAAACCCTAATATTCATTAGCGATCGCGAGATGAGTGTCTCAAATCATCTCATCCGTCCAACTTCACCGACTTGGTTATCTGACCACAGTGGGAGTTATTTAGTTTGGCGTCATTACCCATCACTTTACCACACCATAATGCGACTGCCATAAAATACACCACGATACTTCACAAGTATAAACTTCTGAATCTTTCAGTTATTCAATTGACGTACATCTATCTTTGTGAATCCACGATCACATTCAGACATCAATCATGTCACTAAATTGAGATACATATTTGGGGTATTGGTCGCGGTTTTACAGCGTGGGCGTGCAACGCGCCATCACAAACGTGTCGGGAAGTCATGGACGGTTAGAGATGAACATGGAGAAGTGGGCAAGGCCGAGGTAACCAATCCTTTAACTCCACTACTCCATCACTCCACTTCCTCCACTTCTCACGAGACGTGAATGAGGCTCAATGACTTGTATAAATGGGTTCTCCGCCCTATTTCAAACAACAACACAAGTTCGGGCGAGACAGAAAACCAAGTGTTAATACAAAAACGTATTCAAACACCCCGAACTTGCTTGCATCAATCACAAGCTGCTCACCTTTCTGTTACAAGTCATAAGCAAGACAACACCTTCACAATCTCAACACCTTCTTCGCTTCCCTCCCTAAGATCAACCCCATCTCCTTCACTTTGTGGCCAAAAACAAATGCAGGAGCGGCCATTTCTTGGTTTAGGCGGACTTGCCTGGATTGATCTCTCGAATCTACAAGCACTCACCGCGTGTGCATTTGTTTAAAAGGTTTAAATTCATTCCTCATCCACACCCCAAATTACCAAATTAGGGGTAGTTTTCACCCATAAACAATTGGCGACCACGGTGGGAGATTGATCTCTCGGTTACAAAAATCGAATTCTCAATTCTTCGGTTTTTCATCTCACGATGTATCCTCACTCGGAATCCGAGTGGTTCGAGATATCATGGGAAGCATAGCTGGAATGTTGGAGGATGTCTTGGCAAATCAAGCATTATCACCGGAAGGCAGAGCGAGACATTTCGCCTTTTGAATGATATAAGCGGCACAACTACAAGAAGGATCGATAGACATCAACTCGGGCCAGAGTGCAAGCGTTGAATCCTCGGCCGGGAGTCACACCTTTACAAGTGGAGAAGCAAAAAAACACGCGATCGAAACGAATTAAGAAAGATGGACAACATGGTCAGACAGGAGGAAAAGACTTGTCAGGAGTACTACAATGTCTCACGCGGATAAAGAAAGGGTTTGCAGCCTATGGAGCCCTCTTTAGAGGATTTATATCTCAAAACTCTTGATGAAGCCGGAAGACCTGTCCAATCGCGTCGACTTTTCAGCCGAAGTGAAGAAATGCTTGAGGAAGGAGAAATCAATCGGGAAATACACGAATACGAGAGGATGGGAGCGTTCAAACCGATCACTCGGCGGTGACATTACGACACCTTCCACATCCCTTTACCTAGGCAAGCGATCCATGTAGATATGATGGCACTCGCAAATATTTCAACTTCATCTCTGTTCCACATCAAAGCCACGGAGAGACATCACAATGCCCACTAACGCAGGAAAATCCGGACTCAAAGGTACTTACATTTCCCCTTCCCAATGAAGAAGATTAGGAGCTCTGCGGAGGCGTGGTACGAAATGGAGAGGTGGAGCTACCCACATGGCGTCCGCCCTCTTGATCAAGTAATGGACCCAAAGGTCTTCATTTCCACCGGTTCCTCCATCACCCCACCCCGATGAATGCAACGCTTTGAGCGCATTGTTCGGGAGGGCTTGGTCCCACGAACGATAACTCGAGAGATTAGTGCGGAGGGTTTTCTTAGAAAGGCAACTCCGGTTCGATACAAGTGAGGCTTCGAAAGCAAGTAAGTTTTACTCAACAATTTTACAAGAAAGATAGTTTGGAATCCAGGGACTTGGCATCCCGCGTGGAGAAAGAGGCTCGATGATCAACGCCATGTTTGTTTCCATCCGTACCTCCCTTTTGCATAACATTTGCAATTTCATGTGATATGTGCAATCATTCATGACCAAGATTCAAATTTCATTTAACATAATCTCTTTCAAAAAGGTTGTTCACAAAACTATCCCAAAATAAGCCAATTCAATCACCTATTAATCCAAAACCGGAGATCAAAGAAAATTCTCACTATCACTCAAAAGAAAAAACATCTAAAAGAAGAGACAAGTATATAGCATGAATACTTCAAGGAAAATCCTTCAGCAACAACTCGTCATCGCCGGGCAGAGAGAGACTTTCATCCTTTGAAGCACGGCTGCTTGACTCCGGTTCCTTAGACAACTTCTCAACCTCTTCTTCTGGCGAGCAACACGGTCGCGGAAGGACTTCATCCTGTAATTTTGGAGCTCTGAATCTTGGAGAAACCTTTGAAGAACCAAGGGCATTGAAACCGTCTTTGCAAACACGTCCCGATGGCACCTCGATCTTCAATCATCTCCTCGAAGCTGACCGACCCGGTCGTGACGCTCATCCCATTGATAGAAACTAAAGCTTCTTGGGCGCGGTTGACCAACGCAAGACGACTTTTGAGTTTCGTGGTGGTAGCAATGTGACCGTGCTTCTCCCATATCGCTGTGTACAACTCTTGAACTGAAGCCAAGCCAATGAATCCACCAACCAACACATGACTGGATAAGGGACAAGAAAAGGAGGATCGAACAAAGCCCGGAGTGTTGCATCACGGCAATTCCTGGCCGCAGCCCGGCCTTGTCGGTTGCGGAGGCCTTTGGAAAGGGGTCACCACAATAGCCATATTGATTGGAACCTCGTTCGGGATGGATCTCAAGGGAGCCATCTCAACCATAGCAGTAACTTGCCTCTCTCATATTCCTTCCGACATCTATTTCGCTCTCTGGGTGCTAATTTCCATCACGACCCGTCAACAAGATCACTAAGGGAAGCGCCTTGTTCGACCGAGCTTGCATCATCTCCGTCATGGTCGTAGAAAAAGGAGCGGTTTCTCCAGACTTCTCGGCATGAAGGTCGATGAAGGTGATCTGGACTTCTCGAAGATGAAGGTCACATCACTTCCGGCATGAAGATCCGTACCGCCGAGACTTCTCGGCGAAGACCCGGCGTTACAGCTTTCTCATTTTGAATACGCGCCAACCTTGTGAAGACATTCTCTTTCGAAATTCCCGATTTCAAGCAAGGATCGTTTTTAGAAGAATTTACACTAGAAATGAAAGAACCGAGGGGAAAAGATTTAAATACTGCATATTGGAGGAATTGAGGACTCTGGACCGCATGCTTGCCTCTTAGGTCTCTCTCTACTGGGACCGGCAATCCTCGGCTACGGTCCGTTTGGATGGGAGCGGCTTCAACCGGAAATGCTTCGTCAAGACGTCGAAGATGGTTCACCACGGGGATCTGTCACAACACTCTCCGAAAATTCTCGGAAAACCAATAGTTGTTTCTTCCAAAATTCCTTATACTTATCGGTTACCACCGGGTTTCTCCCAATAGGCCGGAAGGAAGGCTCACCCGTTCCAAAAACACGTCGCATTAAGAATATTCGGGAGGAATTCTCTCGGAACCCACGGTGGACGGATAAATGGGACACCCTGATCAAACCCCATTTGACGAGCCGCCACAATATTGTGTGTGAGTCACAATAAATTCTTCGTTGAACAAAGACGGGACATATCTCGGATGCGGTACGCATGTAAACAATTTCCCCGGATCTCATAGTCTTAACATCAAGATGCGCAAAGACAACATCGGGGCCATCAGAAGCAATAGCAAAAGTCTTTGGCCGAACAACGGAAGGATGGACCGGCCCCATGGACGGAAATCTCGAGAAGACACATTGTCAAATGCGTCCACAAGTCTCGCACCGGCTCGGGGCGCTTCTTATTCCAAATGAGTATTCTCGAGCCACCATACAAGTTGGTGAGCAAATTTGTAGGGGGTAGGAGCATAGCTTTTGAAGTGTTCCCATAAGAATGCCTGAAGAAAAGCGAAGTGAACGTGCGATTCCACCTTCTTGTACCCGTTAGAAACATGCATGTCCATTGCTAAAGGCGTCCAGGATGAGAATACAGCGATCCAAGGAACAAGGCACCCAGGGGAAGAACTTTACCTTTTGCCAGCCTTATAGCAATCTTGACAAGGTCACCTCTAATGGTTTTCTTTCCAGAACCATCGTCGAACATATCTCTGGATAGCCATAAAGACAGAACGCAATCATCTGCCGAGCTCATTTTCCAACTCTTGATCCTATCTGGGTCCGCTGGAGACCACTCAGACACCCACCAGTGTAAAAAGCATCTTGTATCTTTTTTCTCCTCCTTGTCCAGATTGTCGAATTCCGCCACCTTTTGAAGTATAGCATCATAGTCACGTTGCTCCCGTATCGAGAGATCGTAAGAAAGACTTAGAGAATGCGAGGTTCATTAATGCAGCTACACTCTCGAGGGTAATAGTCATCTCTCCCCATCTAGATATGGCTGTATGAGTAGAAATACGCCACCGAGAAATGAAGGTAATCAAACCCCGGCGTCTTTCTTAATTTCAAGAAAAGACGAGATGCCATGACCGCATTGAGGATTTGCGCCGAAAGAAAATTATCTTTAATGCCCTTATTACTCAACATGCGTCTCATCCATCCTTCATAAGAACCCAGTGGAGTATGGCAAATCTTGAAGTCAATAGGGGAAGGCGGATATTCATTTCTCTGGAGACAAAATCTCACCACAAGTGCTGAAGAAGAAAACGGATCGGCCTCCATATTTTCTGAATCGGAAAGAAGGACTATCTTATGAGAAGGATGCCTTCTGGTGTTTGGAAAAGGCAAGGTGAACAACTCATCATCAATGTTCGGCATATCTTTGAAGCTGTCAACACTTCCTGACTTGGTACCAGCATTATCTCCGGAAGACATCTCGACAGGAATTCTTTTCTTCATTCCATAATGAAATAAAAGACAGGAGTTAGAACTTGTATGAAAAGCACATGAGAGATGTAGTCACACGGCAAGACATAACTCACGTCGGAGCACACAAAACCGCCCAAACACTGGCTTAAGTCAGTACAAGTTTCAGCCAAGTTTGATCAGTATTGATTTCAAGTCAAGTTTTACGTACAAGTTTCGGTCTGGTACAAGTTTTGATCAGTATTGATTTCAAGTCAAGTTTCGCAAGTTTTCGATCGATTTCCAAGTCGGTGCAAGTTTCAAGTTTCAGTGTAAATCTCGGTCAAGCATATATGAGTAAGACCCACGTTCCGCATACACGGCGGGCCCACGTTCATTCTCACGCATCATGACACGATTTTCTTTATTCATGGGAATCGTGTATGCGAGATTTCAAGCCAAGGTTTTTCCTTTTCAAGATACAACCTAAAAGCTAGGTTTTGCATGTGATGGTGGAGAGACTAAGCATATACACATCTTACCAAAGGTGTTTACCTAGCAAGCTAGCAAAAAAAAAAAAAAAAAAAAAAAAAAAGGTGCGAAACTTACCTTGGACGGCGGCAACTCCCAAGAGCAACGGTGACGCCAGCAAGCTCACCGTGAGTGGCGCGATTGGTGAATACCCGAAGGGAGCTGCTCAACAACAAGAGAAAATTTTCGTGAGAAAAAGAAAGGGAGCTTGGTCTCTTTTATAGACAAAAATTAGAAGAATCCCAATAGAAGAAGGATTCCTCTCTTGTTTGGTTTCCTCTTTTGATTCAAATACCCAAAGAAAGAAACTGGCCCCACCAAGGGATTCCATACAAGCGTGACGGCGTGGGAAATTAGCGGTTGGCCAACACTCTTCCAGGTAAACTCCTTTTATCCTGTCTTTCTCACATATGTATGTCACCATCTCATGCCTACCACACAATAGTGTAACCATTATGTGCTAGGCAGGGGACTTAATGTTGATGGTGGATTTTCGTTTAAGGTTAAATTTGTAAAAAACCAGAAAAATCATGCGGCGACATCTTGTAAAGATAAAGCCATTTATAAGTGTTGGATACTCCTCACTTAATTCACCAAGAATGGAGCATGTAGCAACAATCCCATTATGTGAATACATGAAATTCCTCCAGGTTGGAGCATGTGGCAACAATCCCTTCTGTGAATTTCATATCATCCTTGTATTTCCGGACTCATTATCGATTGTGGCATGACGACCGAGTGTTACTCTTACGAGTAACACGAACCTCCAAGCACTATAATGAAACCATGTACGAAATACCCGTACAGCCGATTCTCGGTGTGTTATACTGGCCCGAGCCCCTCTCGGTGTTATACTAGCCCGATTGAGGCCCCTCTCGGTGTGTTATACTAGCCCGATTGAGCATCCGGACTGACCAGTATCAGTCCGGATATGATCTGATCGCGATCATCCAACTCCATAAGCATGATTGGATGACCCCGGATCAATTCCATCACCCCCAGCGAGTATGGAATACCCACTACCGACCCGCATGGTCGGCCATTGGCCTGCTTGCCAAAAGGCGTTCATACCAAGCATTATGGACGGAAAACCCTAAATAAGGGTTTGCGGCATATTACATGTGTCGCAAAACAATCTCAACCATCCATCTTGGCAGGTATAGATGGAGGGTGTAGATGTAGATTCAAAGGGCCCAGAGCATGTCAATACGATCACCGTGGGCCCGCTTTACACACTTGACCAATCGGTCAAGACCAGCAATGTTTGGTCGTGACAAAATCATCACCCAAACAAGGAGATGGCGCACGGCTTTGAAAGCCAAAATTAGGGTTTCAAATCATCACGCGCGTCCATCTTCTCCGACACGAATGGAGGGTCACAGATTAGATTAAACAAGGGCGGTCATACCGGCATGACCACCGTGGGCCCATCTACCTCCTCATGTGTTCGGCCAAGGCATACCATGCCCGGGTCAATCCAAAACGCCCGTCCCAAACATGCATGGTTACACTTCCCAAATTGCAACCGATCTCGACCACTCAACTTCACCGGATGATTTGAATGGCTTAGATCACGTTTTCATGGGATAGTCGGGTATAGGTGTGAACACCAGCCTACCACCTACACGCTGGTATGATCGACCAAGACCCAGACCAAGATGGGTCGTCTTGAAACGCGTGCCCAAACTAGGGATCTCACGCCGGTTTCCAACTCCTTTGCGGCAACGGATTTACCGCAAACCGATCTCAACCACTCAACTTTACCGGTTAAATTGAGTGGCCTAGATCACGCCTCCATGGGACGGTGAGGTGTAGGCGTGTACACCGGCATGTCATCTACACACATGCCCGGTCGGCCCTCTCCAAATCCTTTCCATGCTTGGTTTCGACCAAGGCCGAAGAGTGATGCTTGCGCACCTCTTCAAAAACCCTAATATTCATTAACTGGTCGCAGATGAGTGTCTCAAAGATCATCTCATCCGTCCAACTTCACCAGCTTGGTTATACAACCCCTCGGTGGAGTTATTTGGTTAGTGAGGCGTCATTACCCATCACTTTACCACACCATAATGCAGTACCTTGTATAAAATACACACGATACTTCACAAGTATCGACTTCCTAATAACACAGTTATTCAATTCAGCATTACATGCTATCTTTCGTGGATCCACGATCCACACATTCCAGAACATCAATCATGTCACAAACTGGGATACATACTTGGGGTATTGGTCTGGCGCGTTTACAGCGTGCGTCGTGCAACGCGCCATCACAAGAACGTGTTAGGAAGTCATGGACGGTTAGAGATGAACAGAGAAGTGGGCAAGACTGGTCGTGTATCACCAACGCATAACTCCACTACTCCATCACTCCACTTCCTTCACTTCCCACGAGAGACGTGAATGAGGCTCAATGACTTGTATAAATAGGTTCTCCGCCCTATTTCAAACAACAACACAAGTTCGTTTGGAGACAGATGAAAACCAAGTGTTAATACAAAAACGTATTCAAACATCCAGAACTTGCTTACATCAATCACAAGCCCTGTTCACCTTTCTGTTACAAGTCATAAGCAAGCCAACACCTTCACAATCTCAACACCTTCTTCGCTTCCCTCCCTAAGATCAACCCCATCTCCTTCACTTTGTGACCGAAACAAGTCCTGGCACGGCCATTTCTTGGTTTAGGCCGGACTTGCCTGATTGATCTCTCGAATATACTAGCACTCACCGCGGTGCATTTGTTTAAAGTTTTAAATTCATTCCTCATCCACACCCCAAATTACCAAATTCTGCAGGAGTAGTTTCACCCATAAACAAATACATAAACGTTAATTCCTAATTACTTGATAGCAATCCTATTATGTTTGGTTATGTCCAAACCTATTATCAAGTAAACATACTTCGTTGTTGTATTGTATCGATCTTGTATCCATAGTCAATCACACAAGTTATCTCGTTGTCGTATTTTCTCGATCTCGTATCCATAGACGATCACACGAAGTTCAAACCGATTAGTTGTATTGTCTCGACTCAGTCCATAGACAATCACTTTCGGAGAAAGGACTTATAGGTGGAAAAGTTTTAGATTGAGGTATATTTGGGTACCCTCGTCTTTTCAATGATCATGTGAAAATCGCCTGGTAACATCTTACATGATTTGTAGGGATGTTCATGGTCGGTTTCGATCGGTTTCATCCAAACCAAACCAATACCAATACTATCGGTTTCAAAAAAATATTACCATCACCAAATCATTAACCATTGGTTCGGTTTCTTAATGGTTTTATCCGGTTTCGGTTTGTTCCATTGGGTTAATGGAAAACCGATTGTATGTCGGTTTTTTGAAACTGACTATTCAAATCTTAAAAAAAAAAATCACAAAGAAATTTTAACCGACTGCGAGAATGTAATTAACACAAGCATAGTTCATATTTCAAGTTTAGGAAACACGCTTCAAAACATAAACATTACAAATTCAAAAAATAGAGAACTGGAGTGAGGTTAAGAAATTGGTCGATGATATCTAGTACTAGGGTTAAGAAAGACGATGGGTGTAGATTAAATCTTACGTTTTAATCTGACGGTTGAACATAACCGGTTTTCCATTGGTTTTTGGTTTGGTTTTGGGGTCAAACCAAACCGAACCATAATGTCGGTTTTCAAATTTTTCACCATAACCAATCCATTATTAAATGGTTCGGTTCGGGTTTCTTCCTAATCGGTCTGGTTCCGGGTCCGGTTCGGTGGAAAACCGAAACCATGTTCAACCCTAATGATTTGTGTGAGACAGTCATTTGATGTAGACTCGGAATGTTTCGTATTGATCATTCGATCACTTGAAAATTGCTTTGAAGCTAATAGTTTGTGTGGAGACAGCTATTTTTAAGTCTTCCAAGAATGTTTCAATTATTGAAATGGGAGTTTAGAACACTTAACCATGATTGGATTATAAGCACAGTATGTGTACTTGCATATGTGTTGATCCAAGACCGGAACTTAGTAAATCAACTTTGTTTAACGTGGCACAAAATATCTACGATAATAAGCAAAGATATTTTAGTCTTAGACATCAATGTCTTAGAGGATTAATCAAGAGAGGAGTAATCACATAGAAACTTGGAAGATGCTTTGGCTTAAAGGATTGCCAAGAGAGATGATTGCGAAAGCATCTCAAGGAATGAGATTAAGGTTTATGTAATTTCATACTACAATAAACCCTACTTAAATTTTGAAAATATAAACTAATTTCAAATGGAACTAACAAGTTAGTGTGTGATATTGGAGATACACTAAAGTATTCCATGGATCCATTTCAAAGATCTCTATTGTACAACTTTTTGTATGTACGAGGTTGGATTAAATTGTTAATCCTTAATAAGTTTATGTGACGAAGTGGCTCACGGAATCACTTGTTGAAGAACTAACCTATATGAGTAAGAAAGTGAGGCTGCTTTCATGAGATTAGACCTTCTCTAAAGTTTCATGAAATCATGATATTACGCAGGGCCATTAATTAATGCGAAAAACAAATAATTACACTTCTTCTTATGAGAATCGGTATGTGTAGTTACTTCCGGGTTCGATCGTATAAGGTCCATGGTTCAAGACATCCGTTCACCAATGCCTTGATTGAAGTTTAAGTGGTTTGCACTAAGTGGAAGTTCAAAGCCTAAGCTACTTTCATTTATGTATTAATTAATTTCTATGATGGTGCTTAGTGTAATTGATTGTTTGTTTATCGCTTTGCATGAACTACGGTGGCTTGATCCCGAAAGGGTATGTAGGCAATCACTTTAGTGATGCAGCATTTTTTTTCATTGTTTTGTTTTCATAGTTTTGAGAAAATGGTGGAGAATGCCAAAGATTTTCTTAAAACTGTAACTCTGTGCTTAACTTCGAAAGGGCATGACTTTGTGTTCTGATGTCCGATTGGGACAAAACAAAAATCTATTTTGGGTGAAATTTAATGATCTTTGCTATATGTTCATTGAATAGAGATTGTTTTCCCTTCCGAAAAGCGGGAGAATTCAAGACGTCCAAAGACACGTTCGGACATGTCCATTGAGTTTGCATCCCAATTTGATGTCTATCGGAGATCAACAGACACCACGAAGGGATGTCATCTTTCATAAAGGATAAGCATCATCAGTTATGAAGAGTGATTCCGGTTTGTAAAAGAAATTACATATTGTAACACAACTCCATTGTATCTTGAGAACAGAGCGGGCCTTGAGGTGTGCAAGGTGTGCGACCGCATGTGGCCCACTACGCCAAGGGCCTTTTTTTCAACCCAAAATTCATCAAGAACAAACTAAACAAAAAAAAAAAAAAATAATGGCCGAACTCGAACACACAACCTATGGGGCAATACTTAAACAATCCATCCAATTGAGCAATCAATTCGTTGTTGATTTAAATTTAAGTTTGACCGTATTTAACCTAATACCATTACCTCTCAAGAGTAAACTTCCTATCTTTTGTGCTTATCCTTGCGTATTCTTGTTGATATCCTGAAAAAAATTCTTATTTAATACTCTCATTTTATCTATATAAATTTTGTGTTATCCTTCGTATTCTTATTGACATCCGTAAAAAAGTTCTTATTTAATACTCTCATTTATCTATATAAAATACGATTAACACCATTATTTAGTCGTAAAATTCTTATTTGGTATTGCCGATAATCTTACAAATTAAATAAAAATTATTGATTTTTTTGTCTTCTATTGTTAAAATATTCAACATTGTAAAAGGCTCTACGAAAAATTTAGCACGGGGCCCATCTAGACACAAGGATCGGCTCAGCGAGAATGTGTATTCGATTCAACAGTTAGGAGAAACATACTCGAAAGAAAGCGATTTTCTTGCCTTGGAAAGTGATTGCCTTTTAACCCAAATATACAACAATTTTTGTAACATTTCCACGAAAACAATGTCAATGCCAAATTACCAAGTGTTGGCTTTACTCCTAAGTAAAGAAAATAAGACACTACGACAAAAAGTGAGAAACTCAAATTGAAATTGGTACAAGGTTTTCATTAAATCAAACTAATGCAATTAAATTGCTGGCATTTGATTTGTTCTTGCAACTGGGTATACACACCAAAGGATGAGCCCTAGGAAGAGTTAAACCCTTGCCTTCAGTCATGTCAACAGGAAAACTCTCTCCATTTTCAAGTTTCCATTCAAAACATTGTATAATTCAGCTAAGGTTGTTTGTACTACTTGCAGTGCCAATGAAGTTCCTGGGCATCCTCTCCTCCACTTCCAAATGGTAACAAATGAAAATGTTGTCCTCTAACATCTAATGAACTTTGTCCGCTACCTTCTTCACGGATGAATCTTTCTGGTTGGAATTTGAGTGGGTTTTCCCAATTCTTTGGGTCTCTGCCAGTGCCCACACATTCACAAAAAGTCAGGTTCCTGCAGGTATGTCGTAGCCTAGCACCTTACAGTCTTCAGTGGATTCTCTGAGAATTATTGGACCAGTTGGGTGTAATCTCAATGTTTCTTTTACAATTGCTTGAATGTAAGGGAGGTTGGGTAAATCAGACTCTTCCACCAATCTGCTCTTTCCGATCACTGAATCGATCTCTTTTCTTGCCTTTTCAAACATGTCAGGATTGTTCATGAGTTCTGCCAGTGCCCATTCTGTTGTTAGCGCAGATGTATCTGTGCCTGCAGCAAAAATGTCCTGCAAAGAAAGGTAGCTTCAAATTCTTAGAAAACTAATAACAAAAATCTGATAGTAAGTAAGAAACTGTTAACTACCAGAATGAAGGCTTTGATGTTTTCTTTGGTTAGTTTCATTTCTGCATTATCATCTTCTGCTATATCAAGTAGAATGTCAACCAAATCTTTAGTGCTATCTTCATCAATTCCATGAGTGCCCATTTCGTCATGTTTTCTCTTCATTTTTTTGTCTATAATTTTTCTCAACCATATCATCAAATCTTGTGTGCAAATCTTTATACCTTTTCCTCAAACCTTGTATATCAAATGTCTGCAAACCCATATATAATCCGATAAGTTAAATGTCCCAGTTAGCTCAGCAACTTCTTGTACCAATAACCTCACTGCATCAGCTTCATTCTCAGTCCCTGAACATTTCGTACCCATAGTCATCCTCGAAATTATATTATTTGTCAATCTTGTCAATTCTCGTCCAACATCAACAGCTTCCCTGAATTAGATTTAAGTAACATTGTTTGCAGAAAATGAAAGGAATTTCTTCTCCTTATAGGTAGTAAACTTTCAAGTGTTTTACCACCTAATAACTCAGACATGCACAACTTTTTCATGAATTTCCAATATGGTCCATATGGTGCAAAGAAATCTGCAGAGCCATAAGTTAAATGGTGAACTGCAGCGGACTGTAGCCGAGAGGAGAAGGAAAGGTCGTGCGTCTTGAGAATTCTTTCGCTGTGTCGGCTGATGATGCTACTAAGCAGGGTACAGAGCCAAGCAAAAGATGAATCAATGGACCGTAGCGGTTTGATAGCTTGTGTAAGGCTTGGTGAGGGATTGGACCGAGAAGGTGCAGGTGACCAATGATTGGCAAGGCTATTGGGCTCGGAGGGAGGTAAACCCTTGGTCGAGTATTTGGGAAAAACTTCGAACTAGAATGAATGAGATGAACCAAATGAGGAAGAGAAGTGCATAATTTTGGAGGTCAGCCATGGTTGGTGCCGGTAGTAGGACTAGAGACACTGATAAAGATATATTAAATAAGTTATTGATCCTTTTAAAATGGATTTTTTATTATGATTTTAACCTATAACAAATGGATTTATTAAAATGATCATTGATGCAGGGACGGCAAACAAGGTGGAATATTTGGCCAAGTCAAAATCAAAGTTGGACTAAGTTT
>JAJJWW010008238.1:0-144074 GCA_023531295.1 Papaver armeniacum | reverse complement strand
CGTGAGGAAGTACCCCTAGTACTTCAGCTGTGCCAACGATGGCAACTTTGAAAGATTACATGTTCCCAACTAGGACCAACCGAGCTTCGTGCATTAAATTTCCAGCCAATACGGCTAATTTCGAGATAAAACCTAGTATTCTTCGATGATCCCTATATTCTTAGGAAAAGATGATGAGAACCCTTATTTTCATATTAGGGACTTTGAGGAAATTTATGGGAGAATAAAATACCTTACTGATGAAGTTTTGAAACTTAAGATGTTCCCCTTTTCCTTGGAAGATAAAGCCAAGACCTGGCTAAACAACCTACCATCTGAATCCATTGAAACATGGAAGGAACTTATTGCTGCATTCTATATGAAATTCTACCCTAAGCATAAAACTGCAGCTGTTAGGCAGAAAATTAGTGCTAGTGTGCAACAAGAGGGAGAGTCTCTTTATAGGTTTTTAGAGAGATTCACTCCAATCCCAGTATCCTCACCATGGATTTGATAAGATGAAACTTGTAGAGATTATTTATGATGGTTTAGACTATTCGACCAAAGCCATGGTCAAGTCTATGTGCTTATTTGGTGAGTTCACTAGTAAAAGTGATGAGGATGCCTTTACCTTCTCAGGAGTTGTTGCTGAGAAATCTTAACAATAAGAGTCTTGTGTTGAACCCCCTAAGAGACTCTTGGTCAATAGAAGTAGCACGAATGTGGTAGATACAAGCTTCGGGTCGATGCTAAGTTTGTTGCTTTGTCTAGAAGGTTAGAAGCTTTGGAATTGAATCGGCCTAAACATAGGTCTCTTGTTGAACTCGATGATAGGATTAGAGCCTCTCAAGTCTCTAGTTGTGGAGTAGAACCTAATATCTCATTTTGGGAAGGTCAGGTTAGTGAAGAGCAAGCTCATGTTGTCTATAACAATGCTAGGTTTGAGAACCGTCGAAGTTTGACCCATACTCGAGACCTACAATCCTGGTTGGAGGAACCATCCTAATTTCTCTTGGTCTAAGGGCCGAATCAAGGCCGATCTAGTAATTCTCAGCCTCCCCCAGGTTTTAGTTATACTAAGAACTCTTCAGGTCAGGCCCAGAACCCATCCGAGAATAGAATAACTAGCTTAGGAATCTCTTAGTATATTAAGAAAGAGCCAGGATATGCTATCACAAAGCCAGGAAATATTAGTAAAGAACCAGGGTAATTTCAAGAGGAAACCAAGCAGAATTTTAAGAATAATTCCCAGTCTCTTGCTAAATTAGAACTTCAAGTCGTCCAAATAGCTAAGTTTCTTAGTGAGAGAGAAGATGGAAGGTTCCCTAGTCATACTGATCCTAACCCTAAAGGAGAGAAATCGTACAATCATGTGAATTATATTACAACCCTTAGGAGTGGAAAGAAAGTTGACAATAAGGTCGCCATGCCTGAAAGTGAACATGTTTGTAGTTCACCCTTCTCCGAGCCGTAAAAATGAGGAGACGATAGAGTCTCTAAAGAGACCAATGAGGGTCTTGTTGAGCCCGGCTTTGTTCCCAGCCCCGTTCCCATTGCTAGTTCCAACTAAGAGGGAGTCCAACTTTAATGATATATTGGAGGTTTTTAAGTAGGTAACTATCAACCTTCCATTATTAGATGCAATTAAGTAGATTCCCGCTTATGCCAAGTTTCTTAAGGATATGTGTACGCGAATGTAGTTGCAGGAAATCCCACACTACACCCCTCACTAGAATTTGCTTAATTAACACATTGGAAGATGATTAATTATATGCTTTCATTGATAATCTCCTCGAAATGTTTACAAGGATAGATATATTAGATCTAAAGAAATTACAATCACTCTAGATTTTTTCTCTCCTTATGACTTGCTTAACAATTCAAAAAGAACCCCCCTCACAACAGACTAACTCAACCCTTTATATAGGGTAATACACATGGATGACATACTAAAACATGTCCTTTATTTTCGGGAATAACTCGCGAAGTGTCGCGAGTGTTATAAACGTTTTTCCTTGCGACACTCCTAAATCTCGCCAAATCTTCATACTTTTCTCATGTTCTAGTTTTCGTCATCTATTGCGTCATTTATATTTCTTTCTGCGCGACGCCTTCGCATGTGTAGTCGCTTATTAATCTCGTGAAGTATTGATGTCGCGATATTCTGCTCCTACATCTTGCCTCTTTTTTCTTGAATATTGCTTGAAGAGCAATCTTTAAGAAAAAAATCCGTTGTTGTAATAGTCTTTGATTTTTGTTGATGAAGGAACGAGCGAAAGAATATTGGACTTGAAAAGTACGTACTTGCCTCTATTCTTTTGCAAAATTCCGAAGCTTTGAAAAGTAATTTTAAAAGTATCATCCCGATGTATGAAATATTCTTGAAGAAATATAAGAAGTATTTAATCCTCTAAATGTAAGAAGTATTGCAAATCCGTCATACGTAACTTTCATTCTATGTTCTTTGCCTCATGCTATGAGTTCATATCCTCGCAGGTTGTTCATACTTTCCTCATGAATTATACTGATATCATATGCTACATCATTCTTTTAGTGTTCTGCGAAGTCGTATTTGGGTTTGCGATATTACACTTTGAAATATCGCGATTGTCTATTTTTCACCAAAATTTTTTGTCAGCAAAATTCCGTGCATTTAGGGATGACCGCTTACACGTGTCTAAAATTCCCTTTTTACCGATAGTTTTTAATGCTATCCGGTTACTCTTTTCCTGTCTATTTAAGGGAGAATTTCCCATGAGAATCCTTCTTTCCTTTTATTTCATCTTCTTTACTGTCTGCAATTTTCCTCCACTATTTTTCTTCACCGTTTTCTTCATCGTCTTTCTACTGTAATTCTTCTGCTACTGTTTCCATGGCATCAAGGTTTGCGAACTTTGTTAAATTTAATCATTTCGTTGATTGATCTTTCCTTATGAAATAGTTTTGTTCTGATATTTTTTCCCTTTTTGTTTTAGCAAGGACAAGTCTAGCACCAAATCCATCGTTACAAACCCTAATATTCCCAAGAGTTCGCAGCCGAAATCCTTTGCTTCCAAGAGAAAGACTGCGAATGACAAGGTATTAAGAAACATTTACCCTTTTAATAACAATATTGTTGCCTCTATTTCTTATTTAACCTGTTATTCGCAGGATGACAAAGATATTAATTTATCTCCCAAGAAACCTCGCCACTTTAAACCTGTCTCACCTGCCATTACTTTTCCTGGGTTTACATTTACTACTTCTCCTGCGGCATCTTCGCAAGATAACCCAATTCCTTCTTCTCATGACAAATCATCTTCTCCTGCGATGAACTCGCCTGAGAAATTAGTCCCTGAATTCTCCGTTAATGAAATTCTTCAGAATGTTCCCCTCTCCACTTTTACTCTTAATGCCTCTACCTCATCTTCCCTTGTTGATCAAACTCCTCCAACTGGCATTCTTATGGCTAAGGATGACTCAGCTTTTCCCTCTTCTTCCATCATTTCCTCTTCCTCTGAATCTATCTCTCTTACTAAAGAAAATTTAGAAGGGATGGATATACCTTTTAAAGTTTTATCAACTACCATGAATGATGTTAAGAAAATCTCCACTGATCCTGTCGATCTAGTGTTTATGAATCTTTGAGTAAGTATTTTGGTTCTGATATGATGTCGCGGGCATCCTTGGAACAAGAAATTAAGATCTTAAAGAATAGCCTTCATAACGCTTCTCTGGATCGCGACAATCTTCGCAGAAAAAATGAAGAACTAAAAGGTACCCTTTCCTTCTCCCCTTTTTTTTTTTTTTTTTTTGAAGACTTTGTTCGCCTTTAAAGTTTTGAATCAGAAACGTAAAATGGAGATATATCAAGTGGAATCTATCGCGGAAGAAACTCGAACAGAAAGAGATGCTTGGATGGAGCAATATAACCGATTAGATAACCTCCATACATATTCTGTTGACCAAATAAATAATCTTACCCAAGAAAACGCCTACTTAGTCCAGAAACATGAATTGTTAAGTAGCGAATTGTCGCATATGTCATATTCTTTGACTAAATCTAATTTGGAATTGGAAACCTTATCAGATGAAAATGGAACTTTGTCCCGAGAGAAGCGAGCTTTGTTGGATAAAGTGGCTATATCCTCGCAGACAACTTGGTGTTTGTCGAAAAGCATTGAATGAGCAAGAACAATCTATTTGCTCTTTGGAAAATAAACTCAAATAAACCACAACCGAAAGAGATAAGCTTATTCAGGGTAGAATAACCCTAAGTGTGAAAACAAAACAGCTCAAGGATGAATATACTAAGTTAAAAGAATCTCATTCCTCCCTTGCGAAGGAGAATAATTTACGATTTCTAATGAAAAAAAGCTTGCGTTCTCGATTAAAAGGTCTTGTTGGTGATGATTTTGATATCGCCATGGATCATTTGGAGAATAGTTGCTTTGCCCCGACCCAACATCTTATCTCGCAAAAAGGAAGGTAGTCATAAAATTTGACTTGCCTCAACCACCGTTTTTTCCTTTCTAATTTCTTTCATTATTTTTTAATCTTAACCTATTTTGTTCTTATATATTTTCGTAGAATCGAGAAAGATCTTCGCACTTCTCTGTCTACTTTGGAATCCTCCCATGCCAAGATTTGCAAGGAAAATACAATTAAAGTTTGCTACTCTTGCCCATTCTCGTGATCGTGCGCGAGGAGACTTAATTATCTCGACCATCTTAAAGATGTCCAAAGTAGGAATCAACGAAGGCACTTCTTCGTCAATTTCATCCCAAAGCTGAAGTTGTCGTGAATGAGATCTTACTCTCTAAATCCCTTGAACCTGTCACTGTTGCACCTTTGGAAGTTGGAGATGATGAAGTACCTAATTCTCCTGATAGTGATTATGATTATGAAAGCTGCGAAGATATCGCAAACAATGAACTTGCCGAGAAGGATCTTTATGAAGCTGAGAATCCCAATGAAGAAACTTCTGATGGAAATCCTCTCACTAGTGAAGGTGATGCTGATAAAATTGTTGAAGGACTTTTATCATCTCCTGTTGTTTAGAGAATATCAATGTAGAAAATTAAGTTACTCTTATAATTTTATATCTTTCACTCTTTCTTTAAGCATGACTTTTTGTATGAGATACTTTTCAATTTTTGCTGAAGTACGCTTTTTGATTGGAAAGACCAAATCCTTTGATGAATAATCTTTTATCTTCTCTTTTTATCTCATTTTAGATTTGCGATTTTAATCTCGCAAGCTTACTCGCTTACCTTTAGTTATGTTAAAGTTCACCATTGCGACAAGATCGCAAGATATACTCATAAATGAAGAAATCTATTGATCTTGTCTTATCATTCTTGTGTGGTCTTATTTTGCCTTCCTAATTAAAGGTCTTATTTCGCCACCCCTCGTTGCGACAAAGTCGCAGGACGTCTTTACATTTTCGTGTAATGACCCATTGACCTTGTCTTATCATTTGTTAAGTATTTTTGCCTCTGCAGGGTATTTTGTTTGCGACAATATGACAGGCTTAAATACTCTTGCGAGTGTAAAATCCCATGACATTGCCGTCTTCGCGACGAAATCGCAGGACATCTTTGTATTTTCATGCAAAAACCCATTGATCTCGCCTTATCCTTGCGTCAGTATTATTGCCTCTACAGGATCATCGCACAAATATGACAAGTCTAAATTTCCTTGCGAAAATAAAGCCTCATGACATTTGCGTCTTTTGACACTTATCAGCTCCCTAATGGAGGGTGCCGCCCTTATCTTCTCCCTGGTTGCCCCTTCAAGGAGGCGTACATCGGCCATACAAGACTAGCTCCTCCCATCCGGTCTTAACAACAACTGTTGTTTTCGCAGCCTCTTATCCCTTATACCTATATGGTTTATGGTTACGAGACTGCACCCTAAGTGGAGTTTTTTCGGGCCGAGTGCGGCATATACCAAGACTTGCCAAGAATGGCCGAGACACTTCAAATGCCCTGTGCACTCTTGGCTCAACCGTGTACCCCGGCGCCTTGAGCATACACTCGACTCCTTGGAAGAGACCCTCGGGCGTCCAACCAGGGTATAACCTTATATATATAGTTGGAAATCCAAGGTATCTCCCCGGATAGGCTTTCATGGGCCCCAATTCTCCATGACTCGGGTTCCGGGAGCGGTGTAACCTTTCCCCGAGCCATGTCAAGAGATACCCCCTTATATGACGCACTTTAGGTCTTACATTTGCCTCTTGCGAAATATCATTCGCGAACTAAGGTGTACGCCATAAAGGTTCGTCCCATTCACTCACTCATTCATTTTTGTTAATTCATTCAATCATTCATTTTCTGCAATGTATTGCTTGCGAGATATTCGCATAATCTTTCTTTGTTTTATTTAATCTCGCCATCATTCTATCACAAAAACATTTCATCCAGATTCATATCATTTCATCCATCTATTATGGATAATACTTCTTAAGATACAATCTATTCCATGGTCTATCCAATCTTTGTCCTACATCTCTCCCTTCAGGATCCATTAATCTATATGCCCCTGTGCCAACTATTTCCTTAATGATATAAGGTCCATCCCATTTTCTTGCCAATTTACCACCACTTTCACGCTGATATATTGGTGTCTCTCGCAACACCAGATCTCCTGGTTGAAATTCACGTATCTTGACACGTTTATTATATTCTCTGGATAATCTTCGCTGATAATTCTCCATATGTTGTAGTGCTCTTTCTCTTTTTTCTTCTAATTCATCTAATTTGATCAAAATATTACCCGCACTGAGATTTTTCTCCCAAGCTTCTTTCTTTGTTGTTGGAATCATAACTTCTGTCGGGAGTACAGCTTCTACCCCATATGTTAAACAAAAAGGTGACATGCCTGTAGCTTCTCTTCTAGTTGTATTATAAGCCCATACTGCATTGGGTACTTGTTCGCACCATCCTTTATTGTATCCTTCTAACTTCTTCTTCAATATGTCTGCGATTGTTTTATTCGTCGCTTCTGGCTCGGCCATTAGCCCAACGGGTACAGAGGAGTTGATTTTCCACATCGTATCTGAAATGCATTAAGCAGCAATTCTATATTTTGTCCTTCAAACTGCTTCCCGTTGTCAGATACCAACTGTGTTGGAATCCCAAATCTGCATATAATGTTCTCAAATATGAAAGTAAAAACATCCTTGTCGCGAATGTGTTGTACTGCTTTCACCTCTGCCCATTTTGTGAAATAATCAGTGGCGACAATTAGATATCTTCTCTGTCCTGTTCCTGGTAGAAATGGTCCCACAATATCTAAGCCCCATTTTCCAAAAGGCCACACACTTGTTGAAGAATTTAATGGCGCTCCCGGTGCATGTATCTTCTTCCCATGTCTTTGGCAATCTTCGCAACGCCTTGATATTTGTTTCGCGTCCTCATGCATATATGGCCGAGAATAGCCCCGCATTTTTGCTTTATATGCTAAAGATCTTCCACCACTATGATTACCCGGCGTCCCGCTATGTAACATCTTCAATATGGTTTCTCCTTCCTTCCTTGTTACACATCTCAATGAAGGTCCATTAAAAGATCGTCGGTATAGTACTCCATCTCTTAATTCATAATTTGTTGCCCTTTTTTTTAATTTGTGTGTTTCTAATCTACTTCTTGGTGTTTCCCCTTTTGTCAAGTATGCATGAAGTTCTGTTCTCCAATCCTCTTCGCAAAGCGCTTTGTATTCCATCTTCTATTAACATTATATCTATTCCTGTTCTTCTTCTTTATTAATTGACGGTGCTAAAAGTGTTTGTATCTTTATATTTCTCGCAGTTGGATCTGTCATCATACTTGATATAAAGGAAAAAGCATCTGCGAGTCTATTATTTCTCCTTGATATATGTCTCCATTTTATTTTCGGTATCTGCACCGACAGCTCATCAACAAGTTTCTTGTACTTTTGCAAAGATGGTTCATTTATAGTATATTCTTCCTTTATTTGGCGAATAGCCAATTGTGAATCACTGGTAATCCTCACGTTTTCCAATTTCATCTCTATTGCGAATCGCAAAGCATGTATTATAGCTTCATATTCTGTTTCATTATTGGTTGACGCGAATTCTAATCAAGGAAAAAGCCATTTTGTTACCTTCTCATGATATCACAACAATTCCAATCCCGTTACCTTCTCCATTAGATGACCCATCTACTAATATTTCCCATCTATTAGGCTCAGTTAACAAATCTTTTGGATCTCCATGTTCTTCATCTACGTCCATTATTTCTTCTACTGGTTCATCCTCTTCCAAAGGAAATTCTGCTAAAAAATCTGCGACCACTTGTGACTTTGGTGAAGACAATATTTCATATTTGAGTTTGAAATTACTTATTTGGGCATTCCATCTCTCAACTCTCCCCGATCTTTTGAATTTTTCATTACTCGATTCGATTGGCACTTTCGTTACTACCTTAACAATGTGCGCTTGAAAGTATATGCGAAGTTTAAATGTTGCTAAACCAATGCCAAGATTAGTTTTTCAATTTTTGAATAATTCCTTTCTCGGCGTTGAAGGTTTTGGCTGATGTAGTAGATTGGTTTTTCTACCCCAAGGTCCACTCGCAAAGAATACGCACTTAATGCATGCGAAGTAGTCGCAAGATAGATTAATAATTCTTCTCCCGATTCTGGTTTTTGTAAAATTGATATATCCATTAAATGTTCCTTTATTCCTTGGAAGGCTTTCTCACACTCGTCTGTCCATCTAAACTTTGATCCCTTTTTGAGAATGCTGAAAAAGTGTTTACATTTATCAGATGATCGCGAGATAAACCTCCCTAGCGAAGCTAGTAACCCATTTAACTTCCGAACATCTTTTACTGTCGCCATTGGCGTTGGCATATCGCGAACCGCTTGTACTTTCTCCGGTCGATTTGGATTCCCTCTTTTGATACAATGTAACCTAAAAATTTTCCCGATGCAACTCCAAAGGTACATTTTTCTGGATTTACTTTGATGTTGAAATGTCTCATTTGTTCAAAAATTTCTTTCAGATCCTGTATGTGGTCTTTTGCTTTCTACTTTTGATTAACATATCATCTACATACACCTCTAGCGTTTTGTGTATCCATCTCGCGAACACCTTTTCTACCCTTCTTTGATATGTTGCTCCAAAGATTTCGCAAACCAAACGACATTTTTGTATAACAAGATAATCCTCTTGGAGCGAAGAAAGCAAAGATGTTCTTGATCTTCTTCTCATGAGAGGAATTTGATTGTACCCTTTATATCCATCGAGATGATATCCGTTCGTTTCTTCTTTGCTTCAACCAATTGCGGGATATCTGGTAAAGGGAAGCTATCTTTGGGACAAGCTTTGTTTAGATCGGTAAAATCTATGCAAATTCTTATCCCTTTCTTCTTCTTTGGGACTATAACCATATTTGCTATCCATTCGGGATATTTTGCTTGTCTAATAATTCCTGCATCTAGCATTTTCTGCAACTCTTCTTCTATTTGAGGATGATATCTTTGTTGCGATCTTTCTAATTCTTTGTTTGAATGGCCTTATATTTTTGTCAATTTCAATTTATGACAAGCTACATATGGGTTTATACCGGGCATTTCATCCATATCCCACGCGAAGATATCTTTATAGTCTCGCAAACAAATCAATAGTTCTTTTTCTTCATCTTCTTCCATTTTAGTCCCAATTTTTAACATCTTGGGTTCTTCTTCGCTTTCAACATTCACCTCTTTTGTTTGTTCCTGCTGCAATGTAGCTAGCTTTCGGTTCTCCCATAGGGGTTGGTCCTTTCATTTCTTTACTCATGAGATTTCGCTAGGTATTCCTTTTCCTTGTTTTGCCCTTATCATGTAAATTTTAAATTCTTCTTCTTTTCTCGCTGCCTTTACCATTTTCTTACGATCTCTTCGCTTCTTCACTCGTTCTTCATAATGCTTTACTTCGTCTTGATGATATATTCTCCCTTTATCAATATCTCCTCTAATTTTACCAATTCCAGTTGGCGTGGGAAATTTGATACACTGATGAAGTGTTGACGCTTCAGACCTTGATTGCATGTACCCATGGCCTCCCTAATAACATGTTGTACGGCGATTCCATATCCACTACACTCACTGTTACTTGCGTTTCAATTTATCCCAACAGAATTCGTATCTTTACTTCTCCTTTAGGTTTTGTTATAGATTTTCCAAAGCCATGGATATAATACTGGGGGAAATCATTTCTTCATCTTTATATCCTAATTTTTTGTAAGTATGGTAAAACATGATGCTCACCAAACTACCTGTGTCTACCAAAATCCTATTTATTTCCCATTCTTCTGCTGCTTTAGCCGATTCTTCTTCATTTTTGCATACATTTATTGTGATCACTAATGGAGATGTATGATTCAGTCCTTCTTTAGGTAATTCAGCTGCTGTAAATGTTATTTTCTGCTTTTCCCACTCTTTCAAAGACGATATCTTCTCCTCATCTATAATCTTTTTTCCTTCAAAATCTCGTTTATGTATTCTTCCTCTAATATTTTCGTGAAATTCATTAATTAAACTGTACTCCATATCTTCATTATATTCCTTGTTTCTTCCTTCCTCTACCTCATCTGATTTAACATCTTTCTCTCTCATTTTCTTGATTCGGATAATTTTGGCTACAATCTTTTAGAATCGTTCCTGCTTCTAGCGCATATGTAGTTGCAGGAAATCCCACACTACACCCCTCACTAGAATTTTCTTAATTAACACATTGGAAGATGATTAATTATATGCTTTCATTGATAATCTCCTCGAAATGTTTACAAGGATAGATATAATAGATCTAAAGAAATTACAATCACTCTAGATTTTCTCTCTCCTTATGACTTGCTTAACAATTCAAAAAGAACCCCCCTCACAACAGACTAACTCAACCCTTTATATAGGGTAATACACATGGATGACAAAAAGTCGTCCTTTATTTTCGGAATAACTCGCGAAGTGTCGCGAGTGTTATAAACGTTTTTCCTTGCGACACTCCTAAATCTCGCCAAATCTTCATACTTTTCTCATGTTCTGGTTTTCGTCATCTATTTCGTCATTTATATTTCTTTCTGCGACGCCTTCGCAGTGTAGTCGCTTATTAATCTCGTGAAGTATTGATGTCGCGATATTCTCGCTCCCTACAAATAAAGCGGAAGCTTAGTGTCTAGAAGAAAGCCTTTCTAGCTAGTCACGTGAGTTCTATTATTCAGAATACCACTACTCCCAAGTATAAAGACCCAGGGTCCCCTACCATTTCTTGCACAATGGGTAAATACCGTGTTGAGAAACCGTTGCTTGACTTAGGAGACAGTGTGAACTTACTCCCATACCATGTTTACCTTAAGCTAGGACTTGGTGAGATGAAACCTACCCGCATGACACTCCAGCTTAGGCGATACGTCCGTTAAAATTCCTCGTGGTGTAATCGAGGATGTTCTTATAGAGGTCGACAAGTTTATATAGCCAGTGGATTTTGTTATCCTAGATACCCAACCTATCTCTGACCCAGAGAACCAAATACCAGTGATTTTAGGTCGCCTGTTTTTAGCTACATCCAATACGATCATTAACCTGTCGAAATGGTATTATGAACTTGTCTTTTGGTAATATGACTATTGAGTCGAACATTTTTAATATTAGTAAGCTACCCTCTCGAACTAGATGACTCGAATATAGAAGA
Organism: Papaver armeniacum; assembly: GCA_023531295.1. NCBI lineage: Eukaryota > Viridiplantae > Streptophyta > Magnoliopsida > Ranunculales > Papaveraceae > Papaver > Papaver armeniacum. Next base: position 132,415 of record JAJJWW010008238.1, on the reverse strand, counting down.
GGTGAACATGATAGGAACATTAGTCGAGGAGTCATTACCAAACACTTTGTTAGAAGATCCATTAGAGAAATGCCTAGCTCACTTTGAGATTGATTTTGATGATGATAATGTGATTAATGAGGTGAATGCTTTGTTAGATTCAACCCCTTTGTTAGACACTAGTAATGGATGGAAACCTAAGTTCGAACCACTACCAGTTTCTAAGTCTACCCTAGTTCCTTCGTTAGAAGATCCCCCTAAGTTATACCTTAAACAACTACCAGATACCTTGAAGTACGTGTTTTTAGGCCCATCTGAAACTTTACCTGTAATTGTAATATCCGACTTGGATAGTGATCAGGAAAGTAGGCTAGTAACCGTCCTTCAAAACAACACGGAAGCTTTAGGGTGGACTGATGAAATTTAGAATAGTGGTAAGTAAGGTTGTCGTTCACTCGGACTTGACGAGATTGATTTTAAGAATTAATAAAAGAAAAGAAAAGAAAAATATATACAAATATTGTCACAAGATGAAGAGATGGGCTGGGACTCGTGATTCTACCAAACTCATAACAAAAGGTTCAAATATTAATTCTTTTAACAATTATCGCTCAACAAATAAAAACATGGACTCTTATTTTTGCCAAGGTAGATTCTCAAAATATTAGTTATAAATCGTAAGCATGGGACATCAAACATTTAAGCAAGCATGACCCATCTAATAAAATAATAACTAATTTAATCAAATCATAATTCAATTTTTAATTAGTGCAAAAGTCATAAAAAGAATTAATTAAAATTACCCATGTATGAAATTTGTCTTCCTCCGTCGTCCCAAAGAATGGGGTCTAGCTCATCATGTTGGAAACACTCTCAAAAGTCGATTTCATTGCTCAAAAATGGTTTACAAATGATGAACAAATGAGAAATGATGAAAACCGGGTTTGCAACAGTTATAGTTGTTGCAAACACTGTTACAAAGGATTGTCACAGTTAATTTTAAGTCTGCCTTCGTATTACGACCCACGCCTAAGTGTCGTTGTCACTATAGAAGAACGACAGTTCCCTGTGCGTTGATGTTCTTCGTGTTCTTCAATGGCAGCAGCAGAAAGGTATTCTGTAACTCGATTTTTATTGCTCTGTGGTTGCTCTAAAACCTCCCAAACTCCCCGTCCTCTTCTCTGGCACTCAAGCACCCCTTATATACTTCACAGATGCACAAAATCTCCAAAATATCTCGTCATCAATTCAATATTATTTACGGGTTTTATCTTATTCTTCACGCGATTTTCTTTCCTTCCATTCCTCTGCACGCGTTAACTGTTAGCTACGATCATTCAAACACGTTCCATGCACGCTGCCAACACATCATATAATGAGTTATCTTCACTCACAGCCATGTGAGAGCACGGACAAGCTCGTGTAGTTCATTCTCCTCGTGTGCTTTGCAATTCCCAACGATGTAGCCCAACTCTATCGAATCCGAAGGACTTACCATCTGTTTAGATCAACCAGACCAAACCAATCGGTTTCGGTGATTAAGTCGCACCAAATCCATTCCGAGAATCCAACCAAAACTTTCCTGGAGCCAAGTAAACCCGAGACTGAAATTTGCTCAATTTAAGATTATCTAGCCAATTCTAACCAAATCGAGACCATTACCATCCATGTCTCGCCATTAAGAACAAACCCAATTAATTTCAGCCATTGAATCTCGTTATAATTCCTCCAAAAAACCAAACCCTAATTCTGTCCGTGAAGGTTAAATTTTCCCGCCAAAAACATATTTCAAACAAAGAAGATGACCTCCCCCTTATCCAATCCGGGAGTGCGAATAGCAAGTGCTCAACAGAGGTGCCCCTTAGTAATTGGGTTACCCCTTATCCAAAGTGGGGGTCCGAATATCAAATGTCCTCCGGGGTGTTCCGAGCAACTTTTCGGGCCGAATTTTCCAACAATCTTTATTTCCAAAAAATACCTACAAACACACCAAATACCATAATAAGGACAAAAACGAGTACTAACAATATGAAATATTTAGGATAAATTAGACACATAAATGCGTCTATCAAATACCCCAAACTTATTATTTGCTAGTCCTCGAGCAAATTTATTCTAGAAAATAAAAATCATTTGAACCCCTAGGTGGCCCTAGTGGCGGAGTGTTGTCTCCGGAGGGTTTACCAGAGGTGTACCCACAAAACCTTTACTCCAGACCCTAGCTATCTACGTAGAACCTTGGAAGGCACTAAAGAATCTCCTTGGTTGGCATACTTATTGACTACAGGAGGAAGTACCCCGATGCGAAATTCCAGTTGATGTACACGAGTTTGCACTCAAGCATACTAAAATTCATATAAAGTGACAGAGCTCTACTCAGATAGTTTCTGGACATCATAAACCGGAGTCAACCAATCACATGGAAAGATTAAGAAGATGGATGTAGAGAAAAACGTGGATGATGTTGACTAAGGTGAACCTATCCTAATGGACTGAGATACTGGTCTGGACTAATATCAACACACTGGCATATACAAGGGAACCAGTGATCGATAATCCTAACTCTAGGTCAACACAACTGGCATATACAAGGGTACCAGTGATTGACTTTATTGTATTTATTCGGAGTTGGTCTAGTGGTCTGGTCTTTTTTTTTTTTTTTTTTTCTTTGTATCTCAGTCACTCTATTTCACCCTAGCAATGGTAAAAAGAAAAATAAAAAGAAGTGATCAGGATTCTTTCGATGTTTCCATCACGAGGATATGGCGAAACTACCATGTTTTCTTTTCTAACACCTGAGCTCTGTGCTTTTATGATAGACTCTTCTAGATGTTTCCATCTAATCAGATTGGTTCCTCAACTCCTACAACCAATATGTTCCCATCCACTTAGATTAGTTAGTGCCATCCTTAATAAACATAAATTTCTAGGCTCTAGAGTTTATTTATTGCAACTAAAAAGTTTCTCCCATACCCCCAAACTTAAATCTAACATTGTCCTCAATGTTCTAAAGATAAAATTAAAGCATGAACAAGGAGAAACTGTTACCACTTGAAGCAAAAGAGTTAAGGAAAGATATTACCGTGTTGCAAGAGCATGGGTTACCTCCCAAGAAGTGCTAAGTTTAAAGTCTTCAGCCCGGACATCGAAGGAATTAGTCACCTCAAAGAATCATATAGCAACAAATCGGAATAATCTGCGGGTCATCTGGATCAAAAAGTGCTAACCACAAGAAGAGGAAACCGCAAACTTGCACTGGAAGATATCCAACACACCCTTATCTATTTTTTTGTTTAAGACAACTATATCTAGTTGTGGTTCGGGTTCTGTGTTCTATAAAAGGGTCTAGATAAACAGTTTTCATGGGCTGGACTTCCTCAAAAGAAGGATTCTTAAGGTCAGGTTGTAGAGTCTGGAAATACTCAGTTAAGAACTTAGAATCACATAACAATAACCTGAATAATTGAGGATCCTCTAAGTCAATCAGTTTTGACTTACACAAAACACCACAATAAGATTGGTGGTCTTCCTTAAGCAAATGTGTCGACCCTAATCTCCTAAAGTAATTAGGTTTAGCATCAAAACTTAATAATTGACACATCTGAAACTTATACTTTCCCACAATTGGTTGAAAAATATTTGGTGGGAAAACAAAATCAATCGTGGTATCATAGCTTGGGTTAACCACATCAACCGAGGATGGGTTCTTAACAACTGAACTTCTTTATGGACACAACTAGGCTCAGGAAAAAGTGTATGAAGATAATCTTTTAAAATGGTTGAGGCACAAATGTCAAGTCCCAAGTTAGGGACTTTTCTAAGAGTTAAAGCACATGGAAAATGATAATCACCCCCAAACTTAGAGTTTTCAGTGTCTCTAGAAAGACTAGTCACAACTTCCCTAATTTCAAGGTCATCCGATTCCTAAAATGGTCAATTGATTCTTCTAAGTCAGGTACATCCTCACTCATCTCTACGAGTTCATTTTTTTTTCTAAGTCTATTGTTTCTAAATCGCTAGACTCAAAATATACTCGTTCCTCTAAACCATCATTGGCTTCGTAATCAAAAGGAAATACTACATCGTCTAAAACGGGGGTATCTCTAGTCAAATCCTCATCCTTTTGAATAGGTGAATAATTATTAAAATTATTTGGATTTGAACTAGAAATAATATTATCGTTATAAAGCTCAATTGGGGTAACAATTTCCGATCACTATGCCTATTTATTTCAAATTCTTCATCAACACTATCCTCATCATAATCATCATTATAATAATATGAAAATGGTTGAACCTCATCTAGACAAGTAGTGTTACCAATTTTATCCTCGACATCTTGATTATGTAAATAAATATCCTCATTTTCAGGGGTACTATTGGAAACACTAAGATTATCTCGAGCAGTTCCGTTCTGGGCCTCTAACAAAAGCTTTCGAATCGACTCATATGACTTCATTATGGTATCGTGACTCGACTCACATGACTTCCTTAATGCATCGTGACTCGACTCACATGACTTCCTTATTGAATCTAGGAAAGAAATTTCACTAGTTGCATTGCTTTCGTCCATAACAAAGTTATTCATTTCTGCGAACTTACGTGTCGACTCAGCTAACTTACGTGTTGACTCTAGTAGAGAGGAATTTTGCTCGTACGACCGGTTGGCGTGTGGATAGTAATTGGGATCACCATGGTATGACCCATAACCTTCAAAAGTTTGGCGTTCCCAACCACTATTCACACTATGGTCATAAAAAGAGTGATGTCCATATTGTTCAGTTGGATATTCATATTCATTGTGATGGCTATTGTAATACCAGTTTGACATTCTAACTGCAAGGGAATTCTACACAAACACAAACAAGGCTGACGCGACCACAACAAACCTACTGATTTCTAGCAAACAAAAAGCATGATGGCTCCACTTAGATTGTTTCTAGACCAGCTTCTAATCCTTCGAAAGGGAATTCGTTACAATCTGAGCAAACCCCTCTGGAATCAATCCGAGTTTAAGTAAGTTGAATCAAGGCGAGGAAAGCTCAGTGGAGCTTTGATACCCAAGGCCTCACCGCTATTACAAGGCGGCGCGATCACGCATTCAACTTCACGAAACCATCATGAACTTCAAGTATGCTAAAAGAGTAACCAATATTTTTCGAAAGACTTTCCTACTAAGCTCGTTACCCTATCGGTCTCGTTCTAGTCAAAATTTTAGGCTTAGGTTCGTGTTTGGTTTCGTTTTCCTAAGGCGGGCAAGAAGAGAACGGTGATGAAATCCGAACTCTTATCTTGTATGGCCAGTCCTTGCCCTTTACTAGGAAATTAAAGCAGCCGGATTCAGTTCCTCGACATATATTCATACAAAATCATCCAGTAAACCCGCTGACAGGGGATTCGCGGGTGTTTAGAATTCTTACCTCCCGTTCCAGACGGGGGATGAACCGTTGAAGTCGACTCGGGCCACGACTCCTATGTCGTGTAAGAACCCGAGGGGCCGAGGTGATATCGCAATCACCGTCCTTCCCTGTGCAGTTTATATTTGAATTACCCTTCCTTAGGGTTTAAAATCAATAATGTCCGATAGTCCAAAAATCAAAAAGTCCAAAAATAAAAATACAAATTACAAAAATAATTACCTAATTACAGTTTCTAAAAAAAAAAAAAAAAAATAATTACACTATATACAAAATTTTCTTCTTCACTCCGTTCGGATCTCTCTTTTCTTTCCTATTTTGGCTTTGCTTTTCTTTTCAGCACTTTATCTTTTTCTTTCGCTCCACTCCAAATCTGAAAGAAAACAGAAATACCAAAACGCGTAAAAAAGAACAAAAATAATAATAACAAAAAAATTAATAACAAAACCTAAAAAACAAATCTATACACAAGTCCGCGTCGGCGGCGCCAAAAATTGATGAAATTTAGAATAGTGGTAAGTAAGGTTGTCGTTCACTCGGACTTGATGAGATTAATTTTAAGAATTAATAAAAGAAAAGAAAAGAAAAATATATACAAATATTGTCACAAGATGAAGAGATGGGCTGGGACTCAGGATTCGGCCAAACTCATAACAAAAGGTTCAAATATTAATTCTTTTAACAATTATCGCTCAACAAATAAAAACATGGACTCTTATTTTTGCCAAGGTAGATTCTCAAAATATTAGTTATAAATCGTAAGCATGGGACATCAAACATTTAAGCAAGCATGACCCATCTAATAAAATAATAACTAATTTAATCAAATCATAATTCAATTTTTAATTAGTGCAAAAGTCATAAAAAGAATTAATTAAAATTACCCATGTATGAAATTTGTCTTCCTCCGTCGTCCCAGTAATGGGGTCTAGCTCATCATGTTGGAAACACGCTCAAAAGTCGATTTCATTGCTCAAAAATGGTTTACAAATGATGAACAAAGGAGAAATGATGAAAACCGGGTTTACAACAGTTATAGTTGTTGCAAACACTGTTACAAAGGATTGTCACAGTTAATTTTAAGTCTGCCTTCGTATTACGACCCACGCCTAAGTGTCGTTGTCACTGTAGAAGAACGACAGTTCCCTGTGCGTTGATGTTCTTCGTGTTCTTCAATGGCGCAGTTAGAAAGGTATTCTATAACTCGATTTTTATTGCTCTGTGGTTGCTCTAAAACCTCCCAAACTCCCCGTCCTCTTCTCTGGCACTCAAGCACCCCTTATATACTTCACAGATGCACAAAATCTCCAAAATATCTCGTCATCAATTCAATATTATTTACGGGTTTTATCTTATTCTTCACGCGATTTTCTTTCCTTCCATTCCTCTGCACGCGTTAACTGTTAGCTACGATCATTCAAACACGTTCCATGCACGCTGCCAACACACCAGATAATGAGTTATCTTCACTGCAGCCATGTGAGAGCACAGACAAGCTCGTGTAGTTCATTCTCCCTGTATGATGTAATTCCCAACGATGTAGCCCAACTCTATCGAATCCGAAGGACTTACCAGTCCTGTTTAGATCAACCAGGACCAAACCAATCAGTTTCGGTGATTAAGTCGCACCAAATCCATTCCAGAATCCAACCAAAACTTTCCGGAGCCAAGTAAACCCGAGACTGAAATTTGCTCAATTTAAGATTATCTAGCCAATTCTAACCAAATCTGAGACCATTACCATCCCTGTCTCGCCATTAAGAACAAACCCAATTAATTTCAGCCATTGAATCTCGTTATAATTCCTCCAAAAACCAAACCCTAATTCTGTCCGTGAAGGTTAAATTTTCCCGCCAAAAACAGATTTCAAACAAAGAAGATGACCCCCCCTTATCCAATCCGGGAGTGCGAATAGCAAGTGCTCAACAGAGGTGCCCCTTAGTAATTGGGTTACCCCTTATCCAAAGTGGGGGTCCGAATATCAAATGTCCTCCGGGGGTGTTCCGAGCAACTTTTCGGGCCGAATTTTCCAACAATCTTTATTTCCAAAAAATACCTACAAACACACAAAATACCATAATAAGGACAAAAACGAGTACTAACAATATGAAATATTTAGGACAAATTAGACACATAAATGCGTCTATCATGGACCACAGCAGACATTAAGGGTATAAGTCCCACTATTTGTATGCATCAGATCTATTTAGAGAGTGACACCAAACCTTCTAGGGAGATCAACGTAGACTGAACCCAAATATGAAAGAAGTAGTTCGAACCGAGGTTCTTAAGTTGTTAGATGCAGGCATTATCTACCCCATTTCGAACGACAAGTGGGTCAGCCCTGTTCGTGTTGTTCCCAAGAAATCCGGTATTACTGTAGTCCAGAATGATAATAATGAGTTAATACCAACCTGAGTGACCACGGGTTGGCGTGTTTGTATCGACTATAGGAAATTGAACAAGGTCACTAGGAAGGACCACTTTCCCCTTCCCTTCATCGACCAGATGCTAGAGAGATTAGCTAGACATAGTCATTAGTGCTTTTTAGATGGCTACTCTGGCTATAATCAGATTGTTATTGCCCCAGAAGACCAAGAGAAAACCACTTTTACCTGTCCCTTTGGTACTTTTGCGTATAGACGCATGCCTTTCGGGCTATGTAACGCCCCAGCGACTTTTCAGCGTTGCATGATGAGCATATTTTCTGACATGGTAGAACGGTTCTTAGAGGTCTTTATGGATGATTTTTCAGTGTTTGGTTCATCTTTCGATGAGTGCTTGCATCATTTGTCATTAGTGTTGACTAGGTGTAAGGAAAAAAAATTTAGTGCTTAATTGGGAGAAATGTCATTTCATGGTTCGATCAGGAATTGTTTTAGGGCATATCGTATCTTCTAAGGGTATAGAGGTAGATAAAGCCAAAGTTGACCTTATCAAGACTTTACAGGTCCCAAAACCGTAAGAGATATTAGGTCATTCTTAGGGCATGCGGGTTTTTATCGTCGATTCATTAAGGATTTTATCTTGATTTCTAGACCTCTTTGCAATTTGCTTGCAAAAGATGTTAAGTTTGTCTTTGATGATGCTTGTTTAGAGGCTTTTGAGAAGCTTAAGACTTTACTTACTACCGCCCCCATAGTCCAGGCACCCAACTGGAACCTACCCTTTGAGATCATGTGCGATGCTTCATATTATGCTATTGGTGTTGTGCTAGGTCAGCGAGAAAACAAATTACTTCATGTGATTTACTATGCTAGCAAAACTCTGAATGATGCCCAATTGAACTATACCACTACGGAGAAGGAACTGTTAGCCATTGTGTTTTCCTTAGACAAGTTTAGACCCTATCTCTTAGGTTCTAAGGTCATAATCTTCACCGATCATGTTGCTTTGAAGTATCTTCTTTCCAAGAAGGAAACTAAACCTAGATTGATTAGATGGATCCTCTTGTTACAGGAATTTTCCTTAGACATTAGACACAAAAAAGGTGCAGAAAATGTAGTAGCAGACCACTTGTCTAGGCTTGTTGTGGATACCCTTGATGATTCTCCTCCAGTTAGGGTTAGTTTTCCTGATGAACAACTGTTCTTTGTTACCCAATTACCTTGGTATGCGAATATAGTGAACTATCTTGTTACTGGTCGAATGCCCCAACATTGGGGTAAACGAGATCGTTCTAGGTTTTTAGCCGAGGTTAAGTACTTCTTTTGGGATGATCCTTATTTGTTTTAAGTATTGTCCAGACCAGATTATTAGGAGATGTATACCTGAGAGTGACCAGTCTAGTATTATTTCCTTTTGTCATGATCATGCTTGTGGGGGTCACTTTAGTGCTAAGAAGACTGCTGCTAAGATATTGCAGTGTGGATTCTATTGGCCTTCGTTGTTTAAAGACTCCCACAGTTACTGTGTTACTTGTGAACGTTGCCAGAAATTAGGAACCATTTCCCGTAGGAACATGATGCCCTTGAATCCTATTTTAGTTGTTGAGGTCTTTGATGTGTGGGGTATTGACTTTATGGGTCCGTTTCCTAATTCTTTGGTAACTTATACATCCTTGTCGCTGTAGACTATGTCTCTAAGTGGATTGAGGCGGTTGCGTGTAATACCAATCACCATATGGTTGTGATTGAGTTCTTGAAAAATAATATACTTACACGTTTTGGTACACCGCGAGCTATAATTAGTGATGGAGGGTCTCACTTTTGTAATGGACCTTTTAGGCTTCTGATGAAGAAATATGGTATTACACATAAGGTAGCTACCCCGTATCATCCGCAGACTAGTGGTCAGGTAGAGGTTTCTAATAGGGAGATAAAACGTATATTAGAGAAAACAGTTAATCCTAATCGGAAAGACTGGTCATCTAGGCTTACCGATGCCTTATGGGCTTATCGTACTGTGTTTAAGACCCCCATTGGAATGTCGCCTTATCGGCTTGTGTATGGCAAGGCATGTCATTTACCTGTTGAGTTAGAACATAGAGCTTATTGGGCTGTTAAGCAGCTAATTTTTCACTTGACAAGGCAGGAGCCCATAGGAAACTCCAGCTCAATGAGTTGGAAGAGATTCGTATAGATGCTTACGATAGTGCTAAGGAGTATAAGAACAAAATGAAACTTGTGCATGATAAGAATATGTTAAGAAAGTCATTTTCTCCAGGTCAAAAAGTTCTTTTGTATGATACCCGCTTGCATCTTTTTCATGGGAAGTTACTTTCTCGGTGGACGGGTCCTTTTTATTGTTCGCACTGTCTTTCCTCATGGAGCTGTTGAGATCGAGACACCGGATGGTAGTAGTTCTTCGAAGGTTAACGGTCAGAGATTGAAACCCTTTTTAGAGCCCTTTCCTACAGGTGATGATGAGGAGGTCCCTCTGGAGGACCCCGTTTACCCTTGATTGACCATCAAGGCGTTTTGTATGTTGTATATTAGTTTTTGTTTTCTCTCTTCACCCAGGTACTATCTTTCCGACTTATCTCTTTACGGATTCCTCCTGTTACTTTACTTTTTCTCTTTCATTAGAAACATTGAGGACAATGTTAGATTTAAGTTTGGGGGTGGGGAAGAAACTTTTTGTTAGCTTTTAGTTGCAATAAATAAACTCCAGAGCCTAGAAATTTATGGTTATTAAGGTTGGCACTAACCAATCTAAGTGGATGGGAACATCTTGGTTGTAGGAGTTGAGGAACCAATCTAATTAGATAGAAACATCTAAAGAGTCTATTCATAAAAGCACAGAGCTCAGGTGTTAGAATTAAAAAAAATATGGTAGTTTCGCCATATCTCGTTGAATCATTTTCACCTTCTGTTTTTATTTTTCTTTTCTTTTAAGTGATTTGGTGGGGCACACGATTCAAGTTGTTACCATTGGTAGGGTGAAATAGATTGATTGGGATACCAAAAAAAAGAAAAAGAAAAAAAAAGAATTGAGACCAGACCATCAGACCAATCGGAATAAATTCAATAAAGTCGACCACTGGTGCCCTTGTGTATGCCAGTTGTGTTGACCGAGAGTTAGGATTATCACCCGCCGGTTCCCTTGTATTTGCCAGCTGTGTTGATATTAGTCAGACCGGTATCTCAGTCCATTAGGATAGGTTCATCCTAGTAGTGGCCTTTAGACATATATGGGAAACACCGTTCACCTTAGTCAAACCATCTACGTTTTTCTCTACATCCATCTTCTTAATCTTTTCATGTGATTGGTTGACTCCGGTTATGATGTCCAGAAACTATCTGAGTAGAGCTCTGCCACTTATATATGAATTTTAGTATGCTTGAGTGCAAACTCGTGTACAACAATTGAAATTTCGCATCAGGGTACTTCCTCCTAAAGTCAATGATTGTATGCCAACCAAGGAGATTCTTTAGTGCCTTTCAAGGTTCTGCATAGATAGCTAGGGTCTGGAGTAAAGGTTTTGTGGGTACACCTCTGGTAAACCCTCTGGAGACAACACTCCGCCGCTAGGGCTACCTAGCGGTTTAACTGACATCTTGCACGTGCTAAGTGTAGTCATTTTTATTTTTCTAGATTAGATTTGCTCGAGGACTAGCAAATAATAAGTTTGGGGGTATTTGATAGACACATTTTTGTGTCTAAGTTGTCCTCAATTTTCTCTATGTTGGTACTCGTTTTTGTATTTATTATGGTGTTTTATGTGTTTGTAGGTGTTATTGGAGAATTACACTTGTTGGAAATTTCAGCTCGAAAAATTACCCGGGGAACCTCCGGAGGACATTTGCTAAGCGGACTCCAAGTTTGGATAAGGGGAAACCACGGCTATGTGTAACCCAAATTCATTTTCAGCACCCACGGCTATGTGTAGCCCAAATTCATCTTTAGCACCCATCTTCCTTTTTTTGAATTTCGGTTTTGGCGGGAAAATGAGTTATGTGCCTAGCAGATTAGAGTTGGATTTTTGGGTGTTTCGGGAGAGATTCAATCGCTGAATTCTCTTGGGATGGACTTGTTTGACCAATACAAGCTTGGTATGATTGTTTGTCACGGTTTAATTTGGCTAGATAATCCAAGAAATGAAAACAAGGCAGCATGTGCATGGAAAAAAATATTTCACGGGTTTGCAAGTTTTGGAAAAATTTGATGTGTCTGAAGCGTGTTGGATCACTCCTACAACATGTAATATCATGTTTGGAATGTTTATGCATCATTCCAGCGCGTGAAGAGTTAAATCAGGGAAGAAAATATTCCTGATAATATTTTTCTTCAATGCCGAGTAATGGAAGATTTCCTGGAGTTATAGAGGATTATTCTCGGTTCTGGGAGGCTATATAAGGTTCAGAGGAGTAGTAGAGCGGAGACGGAGAGTTTGGGAGAGTTTAGAGCATAACAAAGTGAGGATTAATCGAGTTGTAGAGACGAGTTTTCTGTTGCTGCTTGAAGAACATTAGACCCAAAAATACAGTCGTTCATGCTACAGTGTTAACGACAATTAGGTGAGGGTCGCAAAGCTACAGTAACAACAACAGTTCATCTTTATCGTTCTTTGTAACAGTGTGTGCAACAATTATAAACGTTGCAAACACCTGATTTTCATCATTTTCTCCATTTCATCTTTGTAAACACCCTTTGAGCGATAATAATGATTTTTGAGCGTGTTTCCAACATGATGGGCTAAACCCATCCTCTGGGGCGACGGAGGAAGCTATTTCGCCAATGAAAAGTGGTAATCTCTATTTTATTTAATTTATGCAATTATTATATGATTATTTGCCTTGATAAATAAATAAGATAAAATGGTTTTGTTAAACAATTGTTATTTCAATTGATGGAGCATGCTAGCCTAGGGTTTTGATGCCCCATACTTTCGATCTACAATTGTTATTTCTAAAAATCAACTTTTGAAATATTAAGAATCAATTTGAATGAAGGATTTGCATAATTATAATTAGAGAATATAAATCACTTTGATATTGGTAATTAGTGGAATCCATAGCCCCAGTCTTCTCCATATTTTTCATATCACTTTTATTTAAGTTTGCTATATTTTTAATTTAAAATTAAGTCTAAAATCTGCTTTCACAAGTCTTGAACGAACTTTTTACTACAACTCAATTGAAAAACACATCACGTTCCAGATATTCACGAGTGATGAAACCAGCAGGTTCTTTTGTTGGGGGGTCATTTGCAGCTTTGTGCACTTCATCATCATCTACTACATGGATCAGAGTGACTTCAGGATCAGCATCTGAAGACCTTTCTTTGGCTTTTCCCTTCTCCTGAGTTTTCTCTGACACCTTGTCAGTGAGAGTCTTGAGATAATTGCATAACTCTTTCTGAGTATTAGCCATGTAAATCTAATTTTTGGAAAGAGTTTCTTGCACCTTCATGAGATCACCTATGGTAGGTGGATTTCTTCTGATTTCTTCCGGAGACCTGCCGAATAGAGGATAGTCTCTGATGTTGGTTTGCGGAGGAGTGGTATCGCCAGTGCCGTTATTGGAAACAAGAGTAGTTTCTGGAGCACCATCATTGTTTCTAGTGCTAGCATTATTTGGGTTAGGATTTGTGACTGAACCGACCTAAAATCAACCATTTTGTGAGAATTTGAGATTGCAACCGAGAGATTAATCTCCCACTGTGATCACCAATCTGTAGATGGGGAAAAACGACTTGCTGGTTTTTCAGGAAAGTGAAGAGACGACCGTGCGGACGAGACTCCTTAACCGAACAAACTGTTGAACCTCACACAGATGCACTGCAAAGGGAGTGCTTGAGTTCGAGATATCAATCTGTAGGACTCCGGCCTAAACCAAGCCAATGGCCGTTCCAGAGTCAATTCGGGCACAAAGAGGGAAGATGGGTTGATCTGTAGAAGGGAAGCTGAGAATTGTGTGGGATCAATGATGATCAAGGATTGTGGATGTGTTGTGGGTTTCTGCAAAATTGATGAACTGCTGAGTGTTGAGTTATGTGAATAAGTTTCAATCAAGTTATCATGTAGACGAATGTTGTTTTTTGTCCTCGATTTTTGGACTTATTTATATTGCCAGAATAATGAACACATTGATCCCTGTAAGTGTGACGGTTTCTTGAGTGAAAGAGTAGGAAAGTGTAAGATCGTGGTGAAACCAGTTCCAGTTCGTGCGGAGACTTGGTTAACCGTCCACCCACTACTTTGCTAACTCCTTCAACCGTTTGCACGACTTACTCACATTTCTCATCGTGGGTAGGCCGCCAGACCAAAACCCTAATTGATATCCCCCCATGTGACGTGATTGATGTCTCACGAACGTGGAGTCTGCAAAGCAGACGTGTATTTGATTAGTCAGTTGTTGACTTATTAGACAGTGAGTCTAAGTTTTGTTGAATTGAGCATGAGTGACGAATACTCGGTGATTCATGAATTGAACATGTCAGACGTACAATTCTTATGTTGATATTGATCGTCTGAGCAAATATTGTAAATTTGAGCAACTGAGCAAGTATTGCTCAATTCGACGAATCACTGAATATTAATAGTTGGATCAATATTCGAGCAACTGAGCAAGTATTGCTCAATTCGACGAATTACTGAATATTAATAGTCGGCTCAATATTCGAGCAATTGATCAAGTATTGCTCAATTCAACGAATTATTGAATATTATATTCGGATCAATATTCGAGCAATTGAGCAAGTATTGCTCAATTCAACGAATTATTGAATATTGATAGTCGGATCAATATTCGAGCAATTGAGCAAGTATTGCTCAAGTCGACGAATTATTGAATATTGATAGTTGGATCAATATTCGAGCAATTGAGCAAGCATTGCTCAATTTGACGAATTATTGGTGATGTGACCCAATAAAATATTAATTAAAATACTGGTAGCCTACCAGATATTATGTAATTAACCCAGATATTGATTGCTTGATCAACATAAATTTATTAGTGTTTGAACTTGCTCAGAATGATGATTTGTGGAGCGTTTGTTCGAAACCCTAATTTTGATCAATTGTTCGTCAATTGATGAATTGCTGAAAATAGATCATGAGTGAGGGGGGGACCGACCACATGAGGTGATGGACGACCATGTGGTGCCCAAGTGCTCGAGTTGAGTGTGCACCATGGCCCTTAGTTGAAAAGCTTGAAAAACAGGAAGTGGTTGCAGACAAGTCTCTCGAGACATGCTTTAAGAGTTTGAACACTCAAGAAATCTTAGTGAACAATAAGAGCACCACTAGAGATTAAGTTATATGTTCTAATACTTAATCCAAGGAAAATAGACAACGGTTTTTGATTTATTTCGATTACTGTATAAGGTCTATTTTTTGAATAAAACTATCAATTATTTATGAATAAAATTATTATTTTATAATTTTCTTGTGATAGTTTCTGATTACATAGCCTGTGCATGAATGTATATATTTTGCTATGTGTTTTCGGTTTATGGGATGTCTGATTTCGGTTTTCATAACCTTAATATTCGATCTCATAAGATGTGAACCCTTATGGTTTGCGTGGCTTTTTGATTTAGCGGGATTAAATTCTAGCCCATGTTGGTAGGCTTTATCAAAGGATCATAAGGTGTTCCGATTAAAACTCATATGTAAAAAGTTACAATGTGTTGAATCAATTTGTGTTTACATGATTATTGTTTAGCATAAACATATGTGTATCGGGTTTTCAACTTTTGATATTGGCACGCATTAGTTAAACCGATTCAACCTTTCTCCGGTAAAGGTTGCTCTTTGTTGTTGTTCTTTTGTTCTTGCGAGAGGATGACAACATATTGGGGAGAGTTCTAACTTGAACTTGCGCTTAATGATATATCTTTTTGGGGAGAAGAGGATGCGGAATCTGAGATAACGAATTTGTTAGTAAATCGTTTTCCTGTTTAAGAAAAGCCTGCTTATGTTGCATATATTTTGTTTTTGCTTAACAAAATTTCGGTATAATTGATATATTCCATTATGATGTGTATGGATGTGTGTGTGTGTGATTCAATTTTTTTCGGTTAAGAAAAATTGTGTCAATTTATTTGGCTTAGTGTTTGGTATCTTCTTTATTGTTTGGTATCAAGTGGTTTTGTTTAACGAAATTTCGGTGCAATTGCGGTGTTATAATGTCTATGTTTGTTTCAATTGCTTCCAGTTAAGAAAATAATCGTGCAAGTCAATTTATTTTGGTTTGTATGTATTGTTTATGGGTTAACAAAATACGGGATCATTTGTTTAGTCCAATTCGATTCCAGATAAGAGAAACTAAGTTAATTCTGATCTTAGTTAGACTTATCAAGTTGAAGGATTCGGTTATTCAAGTCTAATCGAATGCCTTGACAAGAAATACTAGTTAACTAACCTAGCACTTGTCTTGTCTAAAGAGAAAGGTCTAAGTTATTGTCTGAATAATTAGAGCCTGATGAGAGAAATAAAGTCAATTCTGATCTTTATTTTGGTCTTATCGAAATAAGTGATTGTATGTATACAATCAGTTTAATAAGGGAACTAAGTTTCTTAGTGTTGATGGGGAAAACGATTTGCTGGTTTTTTAGCAAAGTGAAGAGACGACCGATCGGACGAGACTCCTCAACCGAGCAAACTGCCTAACCTCACACAGATGCACTGCACGGGAGTGCTTTGAGTTCGAGAGATCAATCTGTAGGAATCCGGCCTAAACCAAGTCAATGGCCGTTCCAGAGTCAATTCGGTCACAAAGAGGGAGATGGGTTGATCTGTAGGAGGGAAGATGAGAATTGTGGGATCAATGATGATCAAGGATTGTGGATGTGTTGAAGGTTTCTGCAAGTTTGTGTAAATAAATTTTTAACGATTGAGAGAATGTTGCTCACACGATGATTCTTAGTTAGACGATGGATTTTCTGTTCAATATATCGTGGATTTTCTGTGTCTTTCAATCATGGATTTAGAGACTTATTTATATTGTCAGAATAGTGAACACATTGATCCCAGTAAGTGTGACGGTTTCTTGAGTGAAAGAGTGGGACAGTGAGAGATCGTGGTAAAGTCAGTTCCATGTCGTGTGGAGACTTGACTGATCGTGCACCTACTACTTTGCTAACTCCTTCAACCATTTGCACGACTTACTCACATTTATCGTCGTGGATGAACACACGTGTCTTAGGCCGCCATACAAAAACCCTAAGTAATATCCCCCCCCATATGACATGATTGATGTCTCACGAACGTGGAGTCTGCAAGGCAGACGTGTATTAGGTCAGTTGTTGACTTTTAGACGGTGAGTCTAAGTTTTGTTGAATTGAGCATGAGTGACGAGTGCTCAGTGATTCATGGATTGAACATGTCATATGTACAGTTCTTATGTTGATATTGCTTGTTTGAGCAAATATTGTAAATTCGAGTAGCTGAGCAAGTATTGCTCGATTCGACGAATTACTGAATATTGATGGTTGGATCAATATTCGAGCAATTGAGCAAGTATTACTCAATTCGATGAATTATTGGTAACGTGACCCAATAAAATATTAATTAAAATATTGGTAGCCTACCAAATATTATATAGTTAATCTGGATGTTGAGTACTGGATCAACATAAAATTACTAGTGTTTAAACTTGCTCAAAATTATGATTTGTGAAGCGTTTGTTCAAAACCCTAATTTTGATCAATCGTTCGTCAATTGATGAATTACTAAAAATAGGTTACTGAGTGAAGGAGGAACCGACCATGGGATGATGGACGACCATGTGGTTCCCAATTGCTCGAGTGAGCATGCACCAGAGTCCTTAGTTGACCGGTTGGTGAAAGAATGATCAAACGCTGGTGTTAATCATTTATTAGAATAATGCTCGTGCGAGCGTTAGGTGATAAAACCTAATTATGGAGAAGTGAGGGACCGACCAAGAGGGCATGAGACCGGCCCTTGGTGGTCGTGGGACCAGCTGTTGGTCATTTGAGCAAATCTCAAGTTGGTTGAAAAGAGTTTGGACCCAATATGAGCAATTGAGCAAATTAGGTCAAAATTATAAGAGTGTGTGGGACCGTCTCCTTGCAAGCCTTAGGGCCGGCCTTGGTCGGTCAAGGAAGCATGCCCGTGTCACCATAATGTTCGTGTCTCAGTCCTGAGAGTTTTGGTATTTTTGGTGTGTGTTTGAGCAATATCTTGGATTTTCAGAAGAGTTTGATTTTGACTGAAATTCTTGATTTTGCTCGAATGAGCAAGTACTACTTGCTCATTCGATAAATATTTCGAGAATATTAAAATAATAATAATATTTTAATATTTTCCTTGAATAGCCTAGTCGGCCATGTGACCGTTTGACCTTTTGGCTTTTTCATGGTTAATATACGGAGGAGTTTCAAGAGATGAGGGAAATAATAATTATGAAAACAAGGGATTGCAAGGTGTGGGACCGGCCACGAATGTCACAGTATAATTAATATATTGTAGAATCGAGATATGAGATAGTTGAAGCAGCATACTCGTTCTGAAAGGTGTATAGTCAGGGGAACAACGTGCAGCGTTGGTATCCTGAAGGCGTTTATCCCCCTCAACAAACAATTATGTAGGAGAGCCACCTGAATCTATACACAGTCTCTCTATGTAGTCAGGGAACAACGAGTATCGCCGACGTCCTGAAGGCGTTAAGCCCTCTCAACAAACAATTATGTAGGAGGACCGCCCAATTCTATTATTTTACATAGAGGTCACGATGAAATGCGTAGCATCGAACGCTCAGCTAGCAGGAGGCCTTTCGAGAAACATATTCATCATGGCTCTGAGAGGAACTCGATCAGAGATCGTGAAACGGTTCACAGATCGTAAAATATGAATTGTCACATGCGTTCCTGAAGCCGGGTCAGAAACATGCAGTATCATGATTTTACGATTTGACCTTTGTCGAAAATCCACCATCAACACTTAGTCAATTTGTTAAACTATTAGGGAAAATTGCTCCGGGAAATAGTATATTAAGACTAAATTACTTGTAGTTTCGGTTTTAATATTGGTTATCTAAAGTGGTATGTGAAACCTTCGTGCTTAACTCTTATAGGTTGTATACAAGTCTTTTAGATTTGTAAGATCCTTTCGGTTTGACCTTTATGTGCTCGAACCTTTGTCATTTTGTGACAAAAAGGGGAAAAAATATATGGAGTAAACAAGTGATTTGCAATCACTAATGAAAGGACAATTGTGCTTAAACGTTATATCTAACGAAAGAGTAAAGCATTGACTAAGGGGGAGAAACATATCATATTGTTGTGTAGTTATCTTGACTACAAAAGTGGAATAACAAAGATGTTCGGATTGAATATCTACCTATCTTACCTTTAAGGGGGGGTATTAGCTTTGTTATTCATTTGTCAACAACAACATTTATTGATTGAATATATGCAGGTTATTGTGCTGTTGAAACTTGGAATCAAGCGTATATGTATAATAAATTCTTGTAATTTGTTTATCCATATGTATTAAGAGTTTTGTCACTAAAATTGACAAAGGGGGAGGTTGTTAGAACATAGCTCGGTTGAACCCACCAAGCGTTGGTATGTCAAGTTTGGTTGTCATATTTTAGTGAATCAAAACTCATCTAAGAGTCGCTTGATTATGTACTAGAGACAACTTCGTATAGGTTAGACTAGAAAGTCTAGGAATATGATACATACAAGTATTACTCGAAGACCTGAAGAACGTGAAGAAGTAACGAGCTACAACGATAACATCATCCTTCCTCTTGAGGTTAGTAATAATGACTTGAACTGTTTCATTCCTAACATATCTTTCAAGTCGTGTTATATTGAAAACATAACTGCGAAGCTGTGAATGAATATTTTACTCTAGTGGTGAGACATGATCATATGATCATAATATTAAGGAATTATACTACGAAGTGTAACGCTTATCTTTTGAACTTTGTAGATATGACATCGACATAATCGTATGAATGCTATTGTGATTATGTGTATGGATAAAGGTGAAGATTTTATCATAGGAAACAATGTTTTACATTTGTTTAAAGGAAGTACATTCATGAACTTGTTTATTGATATACTCCGTAGGACAATTCACTTGTTTAAGTGAAGTACATTCATGAGGATAATTCACTTGTTTAAGTGAAGATTTTTTTAATAGAATTATCCTCTTGATTAGTGAAATAACTCATTTATTTGTAGGACAAAATTTAAAACCAATTAGCTCAATTAATTTGGGACAGAGGAGTAAGTTAAGAAAATCGATGAAAAACTAGCTATAGACTTAGATTTCATATTGAAGAGGAATGGCAGATCTCTCACCATAAGTTTCATTAAAGATTTGGATTTGGTGTCACTGAAGAGGAAAATAAATGAATTAGGAACAATCAAAGAAATTAGATTTGGACTGAATCCTTAAGAAAGAACTAACTCGTCTAAATTTGGTAAATGAGGACCTCCGAATATAAGGTTGTGTTTGATAACAGAGAAAGGAAACAATTCCATGAAATCAGTTCCCTGGTGGAGACAAAGAAAGACTTTTCATGGAATTACACGGAATTGAGGTTAAAACATACTTTAGGCCACGCTTTTTTTTTTGCAATTCCATAGAAACGGATTTTTGACCAAACAAAGGAAAACACGCTATTTCCATGGAAAGATGGCTTATTCCATGGAATTAACTCCTATCAAACACAGACCTAAGCCGTTAGGTGAGAGAGTCTAAAGCCCAATGAAAAATGATTAAACCACCAAGCTGTGTACCGGCCCAGCTCCGTGTCTGAATAAGTTTTCGTGTATTTCCGCCCCACTTTTTATCACTACAAGCAAAATTGGGCGAGTATAAAAGAAACACTTCCTCTCAAAGCTAGGGTTTCTTTCCAATCCTCTAAACCTCTGCGTAAAGGGGAAAAAAAAATCTTCTTTCACCATGGTTCGTCACGATTTCTACGATTTTTATCAAAAATTTCTCATACTCAGCATCAGATTTCCTATGATTATCCTCATTCTTCAACTGATAGTTATATGTATGTTTTTGTTTGTCGTGATTGCAGCCTCAGGGAGATTACATAGAGCTTCATCAGAAGCGAAATGGGTACCGACTTGATCATTTCGAAAGGAAGCGTAAGAGAGAGGCTCGTCAAGTTCACGAACTATCTCACAAGGCTCAGAAGGTAATGATTGTATCCGATTTAACCTTAATTTTTCTTGCTTAGTAATACCTTTTTAGTGGTCAAATTTTCATTCTCGTGTTGTTTTAAAACAGTCTATAGGATTTAAGGGTAAACAATTCGCAAAGAAACGTTATGCTGAGAAGGCGTTGATGAAGAAAACGTAAGTTTCACCCGTTACCTTTTATATTATACTCAAATTCTGTTTTACTATAGTTTTCTATTAAAAAATTTAGGGTTTATGAGTAGATGCTAGGGAATGAGAAAATATGGGTTTAGACAAGGATCTTTGATTGTAGAAATATTGGTAAATTGGAAATAACAATAGAGTTGTTAATGCATCGGCATTAGGATTGAATATTGATGAACATTTAATAATGCTAATTTAGTTTGTTTTTTTTTTTTTTTTAATGAAATGTTTGTAGAATGTTTATTGGTAGAAAAAAATGTATATTTCTCTTCTTATGGTGCAGGGATAGTAGGTATATTAGTAAAAGTTAAAACAAATTTGAAAGACAACTTTTTTTTCTTTTTCTTTTAAGAAGTTAAGATGTGTATTTGAGGTTCTTGAGTATCTAATGTGTGTATCATTGGCCTTAAGAAGTTAATAGTTCTGCTAGTTATGGTTCTGCTCTGAGTCTGGTGATACTGATTTTGTTTGTTGGTTATGCTTCTATTATTTTGGCAGCATTAACATGCATGAAGAGTCAAACAAGAGACGCAAGACTGATGACGATGTTGCTGATGGGGCTCTTCCTCCTTATCTACTAGATCGTGAAACAACAACACGTGCAAAGGTATTGGAACACTGTAATGGATCATGTATTCATTCCTTTCTGTACAATTTCATGTTGTCACACAATAATGGTCTACGGGAAGACAAACCCAAAGTAAAAGTAGCTGTTACTGCATTCTAATTGGTGCATGTATTTGGCTTTGTTTTGTAGATTCTTAGTAACACTATCAAGCAAAAGAGGAAAGAGAAGGCTGGTAAATGGGAAGTTCCCCTACCTAAGGTAAGTTTTGCAGTATTTTATGGGATGTCTTTACCTGGTAGTCAACCGCGGGATTATAATTGTATGTTGAGGAGTTAAAGACTCCCAATTCCTGTATGATTGGATGGATACACTTGTATTTCCTCTTATCTGTCTCATTATAGCCTTCTCTCTTTTTGTTAGCTTCCTGGATATATTCATCTATAAATGCTAACTTTCTCTTACAGGTAAGACCTGTGGCCGAGGATGAGATGTTCAAGGTAGTCAGAACTGGGAAGAGGAAAAGTGAGTATTTCAGACATTTTAGGTCTACCATTTATGTAGTGGTGAACAATATCAGTAGATAGAGATAAATTAATGACCATGTTTAGAGGTTTTTAAACCACACAAATTTTTCTAATTTTTTTTTGTACTGACCATTTCTGATGACTCCACTATTCAACCTTTTCTTGCAGCTAAGCAGTGGAAGAGGATGATTACCAAAGCAACTTTTGTGGGACCTGGGTTTACAAGAAAGCCTCCAAAGTATGAGCGCTTCATTCGCCCGTCTGGGTTGCGGTTCACCAAGGCCCATGTCACTCACCCTGAACTTAAATGTACATTTAATCTTGAAATCATTGGAATAAAGAAGAATCCCAATGGTCCCATGTACACATCTTTGGGTGTTATCACCAAGGGAACCATTATTGAGGTAACAATTTAAGGACCTCAAATTTATATTTAGGCGTCCTTGTGTCAAACCTGTGATGCTAACAATGGTCTCATAACTTGGGAAATAATAGGTGAATGTCAGTGAACTTGGTCTGGTTACACCAGCTGGAAAAGTTGTATGGGGTAAGTAAATTAGCTTAGTAGTATATTTAAATTGATATTTACATATTTTACAATTCAAAAGGAAATGATAGTTCATACAGTTCTTATTTCTTTTGGGCTAACAACACAAATGTCCGGTGTGTGCAGGGAAATATGCTCAAGTTACAAATAACCCGGAAAATGATGGGTGTATAAATGCTGTGCTACTAGTTTAAGAGGAGACTATTTACATAAATTGCATCTCTTTTTAGTTTTCTAGCTTTAGATGTGCTTCTCCATTATCCCAGAATTTTTGTAAACGTCTTTCATTTTCTATCTGCTTTTGGGCAATCAACACTGTTCTGTTAAAACGATGATATACGAGATGTCTCTGAGTACTGCCTTAAATTTTTGTTTGTTATATTTGTTGTACCGATGTTTTCGTTTCTGAAGTCACTAGAATCCATTAGTTTGTTTTCATGCTAAACATACTGAACCATGAGTCACGAGTGGTCAATTTACTTGTCTAAACAATGGCGTAGACTTGGACCTTGTTGAGAATAATTTATTAGGCTGGATTACCTGTAAATTTTGGATATCTATTTCAGTACTCTTTTCCGTGCTTGAGCATTAGGGTGTGGTTATATTTCACTCTTGGAATATATGTTGTACCGGGATACCACTCTTGGAGTCGATTTGACCCCCAAGATAATACTTGGCTACTGGTTAGTCTGTGTGGCATACCTGGTGAGCACAGGGGTTTTGTTTCACATGTTTGTCAAGTGGTTTACAAATGCAACGTTAAATTTTATAGAAAGTGTGTAGCTTTACCGAGCTGTTGCTTTCTTTCTTATAGAAACTGCCAAACTTTTGGCGTATTTCGGAAGTATGGATCATGTATTAATTCCGGGTGTTGTTAACTTGTATACCCGTATACATGTTAAG
Source organism: Papaver armeniacum (assembly GCA_023531295.1). NCBI lineage: Eukaryota > Viridiplantae > Streptophyta > Magnoliopsida > Ranunculales > Papaveraceae > Papaver > Papaver armeniacum. The sequence goes on along the minus strand of JAJJWW010008238.1, from coordinate 108,719 downwards.
GTTCACTAAAACAACAAATTCTTGCATTGGAAACAAGATTTGTTTGCTTTATTGCATTGAAAACAACAATTCTTTACATTGGGAACAAAATTTGTTGTTTTTAGTGCAAGAAAAAATTCTTTGCATTGGGAACAAAATTTGTTGTTTTTAGTGCAAGAAAAACTAATTTCTAGTAGAATAAGACAAAAAAAACACAATTTCCAAAGAAATAAAATATTTTTTATTAAACCTTAACATGTACACAAGTTAACAAAAGCCATTAATTCCCTCCTACACAATTTCTCGAAAATGCTACGCATCTCCCACTCTTTTCCCCCGCCATCTCAATCCAGGGAAGGGTTAAGACTTAAGAACGTTGACACCTAATGGCGGGGAAGTGAGTGGGGGGAAGTGCAGCACTTCCGACAATTTCTAAAGTAGCCTGTGGAATGACTGTCTGAATTCACGTATAATAGGCTGGCAATTTGCGATAGCTACAAGCCTACAACAGTCGGTCTTCCTTGAATGGCTGGTAGTGTGGGCTTTAAATTCTACTCTGGAATGGTAACTAAAGATGTTTTCATCACATGTTTGGTTTGGTAAAAGATTTTTTTAACTGTTTTTACACTTATATTCTCTTAGAGCAACTGCAGTGGTGCGACCATAACCAAAGAGCAAAGAGCAAAAAAAAAACTAAAATTTGGGTTTAGTCCGTGTTGTAACGCAGTGGAGGGAGACTAAAATTTGGTCAGGCGCAACTTTGAGTTACGCCCCAACCAGGCGCAATTCCAAATCTCGTCCCATTTCTTCTTTTTTTTTTCTTTTTTTTTATATTATTGTTGGGGCGCAACTTTGAGTTGCGCCCAATATTTTTTTTTTTTTTATTATTGTTGGGGCGCAACTCAAAGTTGCGCCCCATTTTTTTTTTTTTTTTTCTTAATTGTTGGGGCGCAACTTTGAGTTACGCCCGACTAAGAGCATCCACAGTCGTGGAGTATAACCAAATTTTTTGGTAAAAAACAGACGCAGTGGAGACGGAGTAAAGACCAAAGACCGGACTATAACCAAAACCCAGACCATATTTAGTCTTTAGTCTGGTCTTTAGTCGGGCGTAAATTGAAGTTGCGCCTGATGGGGCGTAACTCAAAGTTGCGCCCCAACAATTAAAAAAAAAAAAAAAAAAATGGGGCGCAATTTGGAATTGCGCCCAATGGGGCGCAACTTTGAGTTGCGCCCCAACAATTAAAAAAAAAAAAAAAAATGGGGCGCAACTTTGAGTTGCGCCCCAACAATAATCAAAAATAAAGTAAAATTGGGCGCAACTCAAAGTTGCGCCCCAACAATAATTAAAAAAAAAAAAAAAAAAAAAAAGAAATGGGACGAGATTTTGAGTTGCGCCTGATTGGGGCGTAACTCAAAGTTGCGCCTGACCAAATTTTAGTCTCCCTCCACTGCGTTATAACACGGACTAAACCCAAATTTTAGTTTTTTTTTTGCTCTTTGCTATTTGGTTATGGTCGCACCACTGCAGTTGCTCTAAAGACCAGACTAAAGACTAAATATGGTCTGGGTTTTGGTTATAGTCCGGTCTTTGGTCTTTACTCCGTCTCCACTGCGTCTGTTTTTTACCAAAAAATTTGGTTATACTCCACGACTGTGGATGCTCTTAGAACATGAGGTAAATCCAGCAACCATGGAATCTACATACGACCACTACGAACGGCAGGCGTTAACAAGGCAGACGACATCCGATAGCATGAACAAAACAGCAGGCATTAACAAGGCATCAAAACGGCAGGGATTAACAAGGCAGACGACCGATAGCATGAACAAGGGAGCAATAAACATGAACAAGGGAGCAATAAACACCGAATAGTCAATAGTACATACTCTTTCCCAATACAAATATAAGCATCCTCATCACAATACAACTTCTGGCCAGTTTTCACTTGGGCAGCCTTACAAGCACCAAGGTCCACAATCTGAGAACGAGACTTGGCACGCTTCCTTGCAGTTTGCACTAGCAGCCTTGTTAATGAAGTTCATAGATAGGACTTTTGTTGCATGTACATTTTGGCAACAACAATCGCTCCAAAGAGAACGATGAGAACTTTCAGTTTCAAGATAGAATTACAAAAAGATAAGATATAAAGTATATGCGGATATGATAGAAACCAAAGAAACATAACGACTACGACTAGTAAAGGTACTCAGGGTTCACTCATATAGCAAGTGAAAACCATTATTCCCCTACAACACCACCCATATCCACCATAAGTACAATTTCAATAACAGGAACCCTGGTTAAGAAAAAGGCAAAAAATAGCAAAGACCTGGATAGAACACTTCAGTGCTTCTCCACTATCGCGCTGTGGCACTAGGAATCGCTAAAGTAGCAATACCAGTCTCAACAATCTGAAGCCCACCTGTTGCCAGTCTTCTAGTAAGCTCCTCGGCTTCCACCTTCACCACATCCCTCCTCATTCCAATATCAGCAGCATATCGACTTGCACAGTACACTCCTACGGCAGTCGCAGCCATTCCATAAATGTTAGTTGTGACTAAGCGGAGCGGAGTTGATAGAACTGCAGCAAGTGGCCCACCAATAATAGAAACTGCTTGCCCACTCTGACCCATTGTCCCATGATCAATTACAAGCAGACCCGTCTTGCAGTAAATGGCAAAATCTTCGCAGTTGTTCTTGAAGACATTGTAACATCCAAAGCCATTGATGAGTAAGTAGGTTGCTCGGTGAACGCAAATCTCATCTCCATCCGAAACTGCAAGAGTGCATGTTCCACCACGTGCTTTTGCAAGAAATAGAGCAGGTGTAACAGAATACTCGAAACGATACAGAATCCCACCAGAAAGGAAGCAGTTGAGGCAGGAGGATACAACCCCATGACCTTCTTCTGCCTGATGGCAGACAGGGCACGGGATTTGAGATCGGGTTGGTCCAGAGCTTACCAAAATATAATCAAGTACTGTCCCTGTTCCCACTTCTTGGCCTCTTCCTCTAGTGAAGTGAATGACTTTATCATCCCCAACATAAATGCCTGCATCCAAAAGATGATGAAATTTAGGACGTCGTCAACAAAATGCACTATGAAAATAACCCAACAGAAACTTCAGTACTACACAAGAATTTTCCAAACATATGAGAGAGTAACTTATCAATGATCAGACCTAATTTTTATAATTAACTAGAGATCCCAACTTATGCTACACTATATGTCAATTTTTTTTTTTATCAATTAACTGAATCACAAAACTTCACACACTCCTCCATTATGTAGATACTAAGCAAAATACCCTAATATGAACACATCGTTTGACTCCGGTAAAATACATCACGACAAGTATTCGAGAATATTAATCTCCATAACTTGACGACCTTTAACCCTCAACCTGGAGAAATTCTAATGATTTACCTGCTGGTGTTCTAATCCTTAATCAAATTCACATTCTATAAATGATACAAATTCACATTCTATAAATGATACGGGAACTGGCATTACTTGGCATCTTTTATTTTACACCTAACAACAATCCAATTAAGCAAAACAAATTCAACTATTCAAGGTAAAGGACATTTGAAGCCATCCAATTTTGAAGATAAAATGGCATAAGCCTCTCTGCGTCAAAGTGCCGCTGAGAAGCTGGAGTCCAAAACTCCACCAGTACCCTAATGCCGGTGACCATTAAAAAAATAAAACAACATAGAAGTTAAAATAATGGCAAATACAGAGCAGACTACTGATCATGGTTGGTATCCTTCATCCCCAAATCGTTTCACAGCATATGCCCATAAAAAAAAAATGTTCATACAGAACATTGATTTTCATACCTAAACTACAAAACAACCCAATTCCTAGGGTAAAATTGGTGCAGACTCAAATTCCATGAAAAACACTAATTCATGAAAATCCAAAGAAACTCACATAATATTATTCGTGTGATATAATAATTGAAGAAGAAAAAACAAACAAGGGTATGTAAAGATGTAACAAACCATGATGAGCATAGACATAAGCAGTCCTCCACGAGTAAATATGATCCCCTGGTTTCAGACTCTCTTTGGTAATTCTATTTGATAGCAATCCCATCTCTCTCTCGCTATGAGTCTTGGAAGCGAATGTGATTCTGAAAGAAAGAGGATGGAGAAGGATGATCAATAATTCGGTAAAGGAGCGCTCCTCTTTATTTCCTTTTTCTTTCCTCTTTATTTTTGTGATGATGATAGGAAAGAAGCGTGAAATGAAGAGAATAACGGACCCTCTTATCTGCCTTGATAGCCGTTTTGATCCTATTACATAATTACCCTCTCTTTGACTTAAAAACAGTGAATTTCTTTTGACCATGATGCGGAGGGTTGACTCTACAGTTTCATGACAGGTCGGCATATAAGATGCTGTGGAGGTAGATCTGGGCCGCCGAGAGACTTGCTGAGAAGATTCTTTTGCAACTGGGGTTTGAATAGACGGATGTGATTAGTGACAGAGACTTTAGGTATGGGATAGGTTTTGGATTCATTGTAATCTTAGTGGCGAAGGAACTTTGTCTTTAGTGTTACCTGATCGGGGTTATATTCGTCCTTTAGGTCATTGAATCCGTTTCTCACGTTTGTCAGAAACCGTGTGTTGATGGTGTTGCCGACGCTAACGGTGTACGAGGAGAGACCGACAGGTGTGATCGAATTTATCCTTGTCATCGTACCACATGACGGCTGAGAGGCCAAATCTGCGCCATGTCAAAATATTCAATTTGCCATACCAAGTGGCACGGCAAATTAGTCGCTCCATTCTGAGAAAATAGTTGAGCAAATGAATCCCCAACGAGCAGTATTATCTACTTCATTAGCAATAGAGACTCTATAGCTGACTATTTTCTGAATATCGCTCAATATTGTTGGTATCGCCAGCGTTCAACTCAATATCGACAACGGTTGACCCTATAGCGCTTATAAATATCACGCCTCCTTTCTCATTCCTCTTTACGCCTTCTCTTCTTTCTCTTCTTTGTTTTAAACAAAATTCTTTAGTTACTTCCTTCTAAATATGAGTGAGAAAATAAAAAGAAACAAAAAAGTCGAAGGATCTACTAACACCCCATCCAGTGGATTAAATTATGTGTTGGACAAAGAATATGAGTTCCATCATGTTTGACAACTAGTTGATGATGGTGAAATCACTGTGTACATATCTGGCCATCCAGAACGAGTTAACTAAGTCGCTCTAAAAGGTGGGTGGTTTGAGTTCCGTACGGTGTTCAGGTTACTTCCCTCTTTTGTTCAAGACAGAGTCCGAAAATATCCTTGGTTGCATTTATATGATATATAACCTAGAAACCAAAGGACTCAATAGTTCAAGTTATATTCGAACGATGGTAAAAGACTACAAATGCATTCTTTTTCAAAAAATAAATAAATGTGGTAAGTTTGTTTTTCCTTGTAAATAAATTTTTAGATTTTGTTTTTAGTTTTATAAAAATCAACAAACTCTAATTATGAATATGTTGTTAAATAGGAGTTACACCGTTCGATTTGTACATGTTGAGGGGAACTCAATGTGAAGGAAATTTACTTCCATTTAACAGACTAAAATGAGAGTCGGAAGATAGATGGAAAGAAGACTTCCTTTATACTCAAATGATCTAAAAGAAAATCAAGCATATAGACAAATAAAAGCATATGGATTAAATGTGGCTAGGTTGAAAAGTTTTTTACAATGTTATTCTAGGAAAATGAATCAAGACAGGTTAGATAATAAACAATATTTGTACCCTGAACACTATGAAGAGCTCGAACGTGTGTTTATGTTGTGGACAATAGGTCAATATCTATTTGCAAATGCTAGCCCAGTGGTGCTAATTGGTTTTCTTGAATCATTAGAAGATTTAGAGCAAGCACCATAATATGACCGGGGGTATCTAATTTTATCAGAACTTTACATAGCCCTCGGTAATTGCTCGACGTGTGTCAAAGAAATCTTGGGGAGCGTTTTGGAGGTAAGAACCAATATTTTACACACTATTTATTTTTTATTTTGATATAGTAAATGTAGTAACCAACAATGTACATATTTCCGTGTTTGTGAACATTCTCTTTACAATCACAACAATGTTTTACGATGCCGACTATTGGAAAAAAGAAAAGATTGAAGATGGTCAACATGCTTCCTTTGTTCATAGGACTCAACAGTTGAGTAAGAAAAGCTCGAACCTTGTTCAGATGTCGTATGCAACAATACATGAGTTCGAAGAATTGGAAGCCCAGAGAATGGTGAAAAGGATGTTTGGTATTATGGTGCAAGACTACTTCTTCAGTTGCAAAGAAGAATGGTGTTAGAGCACTGCTCGGTCGAACTCGCAAGCGTTGCTATCTCAAGCTTGTTTGTCAAGTTTAGTTGATCAAAATGTCTTGATTTCTAGTCTACTTATAAATATGTCTCGGAATAGGATAGAATGTGTAGTTGAGCTTTAGACTTCACGACGTTCATCGATTGAAGACGAAGATATACTGAGGATAGCTTGGAAGAACTTCATCAACAAAAGGTATGTGGAGACTAAAACTTATCTATCACTCAGAAGTCTATTCTATGATATCTTCTAATGAGACTAAGTCGTATATCTACATAAACTTTTACAGTATACACATTTAATATTCAAGCTGAGTTCATATCACTTATCTATTTCTCGAAATATGTGTGGAAGCTTTTTGCTTTAACTATGTTCATTATTATTCTTGACGAGTTTAGTTGGAAACTAAATATTAAATCAACATATGATCATATGGAAATTGCCTTGAAACATCTTACAAGATTTGTGTGAGACAATCATTTGATGTCGACTTGGAAAGTTTCGTATTGATCATTCGATCACTTGAAAATTACTTGAAGCTAGTGGTTTGTGTGATATAGACATTGTCGTATTCTAAGGATGTTTCATTGATTGCAATGGGAGTTTAGAATAATTGACTATGTCTGGATACAACACGGTATGCATACCTAGTATGCGAACTGTATTGTCAGGTCCGGGAACCTTGTTTGCGTGCCTAGTATGCAAACGGTTTTAACTATAAAGGTATAAGAACCTTGTTTGCGTACCTAGTATGCGAACGACTGGACATGCCAAGGTCTTGAGTTGTTGTTCGCGTACCTGGTTTGCGAACACATTGGTTAAGTTCTAAAATCGATTAAGTATGATTCTCATACTCATGAACTAAAACACTTATGAATTAAGGAATGCAATCTTTGCAAACCGTGGCTTAATATTCATGAATTGATTCTTGTATAAGTACTTTGTACGATTACGAATCAATCTGATTTTGTTTCAATTTGTTCATATATATTTCTATGAGATAGTGAACAATTGAACAACTCTATGTGAAACACATTTAGATTCATTTGATTATCTTTCATGATTGATTGAACATCATATTTGATCTAGAAGTGTTAGATGAATGTGGTTAAGAAAAAAGTGTTCATATGGATAACTTCGGTTAATTGTTATTGAGCCAACTCAATATACACGTTTAGGTACGGTAACCCATATCTAAATGAAGGTATATTTCATTTGTGTGTAACAAGCTAAGACCATCTAACGGTGTAGATTAATTGCTTTATTTCTAAGCAGACATAGCTTGAATCTTAAATGAGGATTTCATCTAACGGTGAATATTGAATGCTTTGTTACTAAGACATCTTAGCTTTGATTGTAAGCAACCCTGATTTGAAAGACTATATAAGGGAGAACTCTAACAACTGGAAAACCTAATCCTGATGCTTTCATGTGTCCTAGTTGCGTACTAGAGTCGATTCTCCTTTAAGGCTTTAACCTAGGTTTTTCCCAAAACCATATTAGGTTAACGACTTGAGGACTTCATTTGGGATTCGTGAAGCCAGATCCAACTATTTTCTTTGTAGTTGTGTGTTCTAATCTTACTTATTCTATCGTGTTAAGTAATATATTCTCTAAGATTTGCTCGAGTTTTATCTCCGATAGGAAAGATATAAAAAGTAATCACAAAGTTCTTCGTCTCAGACTTTGTGATTCCGCAATAACTTCTTCTACTACCATATAATTAAGTTATTGTGAGGTGGTTGATATTTCTAGGCTGCTCTTCGGGAGTATAAGACCGGATTATCAATTGGTTCTTGTTCACCTTGATTTTTCATAAGACGAAACAAAACTTCATAAGTACTTCTGTGGGAGATAGATTTATCTATCATAATAGACTTATCTTTGTGAGACATATTTGTTTATAAGTCTTCGACTTTGGGTCGTATAAACTCTTAGTTATGGGTGAGATCATCTAACGGAATCAAGTGCGCAAAATCCGGCGTGGTTTTAGAGGCGTAAGGAACGCGATTGTACCTTAATCGGTGTGAGACTTGGTTAGGGCTCAACTACATTCCAGTCTGAAATTAACTTATAGTAGGCTAGTGTCTGTAGCGACTTAATACAATGTGGTGTTCCAATCTGGACTAGGTCCCGGGGTTTTTCTGCATTTGGGTTTCCTCGTTAACAAAATTTATGGTGTTTGTGTTATTTCTTTTCTACATTATATTTGTTTATATAATTGAAATATCACATGTTGTGCGTAGTTCAATCAGTTCATAAATCCGACCTTGTTTGTTGGATATAACTTGATTGACACTTGGGCATTGGTATTGGTACCGTCCAAGTTATTTCTCATATCAATCAGCCTTACAGATTTCTATGTGTTCGATTTGCTGATTGCATTGAGAAATAGAGATAAAGCTCTTTGATATATCTATTGATTGAGCTCGCTTTTAAGTTGGTGCTCTCGAAATTATATTGGAGTTTAGTCTATAAAGATTGCCGAACGAATTATTAGGTGTGGTTTTTATACCCCCCGCTTTTTCAATTGGTATCAGAGCAGGAAAACACGATAAACTTTATAAGTTTATCTTTGTTTGATCCTAAAAGTTGTCCTAATGGGAAATCACTTTGGGAAACTTATTCTGTGTATCTGTAACGCACACCAGAAATCCTTAAAAGTTGTTCAGAGATTATTCTTTACAAGACCTCTGGTCTCTCAAGATAATCTCAAGTCAACTAAGACAATAATCTTAGTTGATGGAAAACAACCGAAAGGAAAGGGCTTCTCTAATAAAAATCGCAACAAGAATTTTGTGAATAAAAGATCAACGATATGGAATCTCACTATATTGTTACTCAGTCTATTCGAGGAATACTATCATGATGGATCTATCGACAAAGATTTATTTTTAGCTTTTGAAGATACGTTTAAATTCTTCGAGGGACTTTATTCAATTAAGGAAAATGGTTATTATGTTGTTTGTTCTGATTATACTAAGTCATGGATTAATGATGTGCAGACTGGTTTGGTTAACAACTCATGTAAAATCAATAAAAATATTTCTGCTGAGTGTGTTACAAGTTCCAAACATCGGAAAGGTTTACACCTTAATCGTAATAAGGAGGAGTTAAAAAGATTTGTTAACCATGAGTATCATCATTACTATGATTATACTTCTGATACATATCACAAATATAAACCTGAGATGGTGCGTGAGCAATCTCCTGCCCATCTAGCCTCTTGGTAACAAGATTTTGCACCACCCCATCTGTATATATCTTGAGATGGGGCAAGTAATGGTTTGATTAACTTTGTGATTTTGTATTTTGGGTTAGTTTTTCTTTAAATAAAAAAAGGGTATAAACTATTTTTGGTTTATAGGAAAAGCCTCTTTGCATAATGTTTCTGAAATTTGACTGTATTCAATGTGTTGAGGAGACTCCAATTGTCTCATACCTTCTATGTCAGAGTATTTCTTCCCTCCCGAGGATATATAATGTTATGTAGTTCTCTACTATTTTATTTACCACACCGTGACATGATGAAAATATCAATTATTGTTGTGCTCTGAATGTTTTTGAACGGTTCATTGAGCTAAGAATAAAAGTGATCTTCTTGTCACACGGATATAAAAATTCTCACAGTGTGCAAACCTTATGGTTCAGGATTTGATCTTGGTTGTATAAACCATTTAGGAATTCTGTTATTCTTTTATGGGCCACGGTACCCGCACGGTTCTAAGCCCTCTAAAAGGGATATAAAGGTTACGGTACATGTACCTTCTTCCTCCTAACTTCGTCCGCGTACGTGAACAAGAGTTTTTCTAGGGTTCGCATACCAGCTTCATTAAAGCCTAATTAGAGGTCAAATAAAAAGGGGTGAAGGAAGAAATTTCTAAAAGGAAGTTCATCAAGTAAGTTTCTTATATTGTTCTCTTCTCTCAATTTTCTTTTGCTACTATAATGGGAAGAGTTATTGTGATAATAAGAAACCAAGGAAAAATCCTAAAGGTCTTGATTCTTCCTCTCTCTCAAGTAAGATTGTTCCTAGTGCCAAGACTCTCTATTAGAATAGTTTGGTATACGATTTTCGCAACTGTTTTTACATTTATATTCTCTTACAACATGAGGTAAACCTAGCAACCGCAGAATCTAAATACCACCACTACGAACGGCATCAACAAGGAAACTTGTTTTGAGGCATACTAAATAATGCCAAAATAGGGTCACTAAATAAAAAACATCATCACCCCTTGTCCACCCTTTTTGATAGTGACATAACTACCCTTACATAATTAGTGTTAATGATTATGATTTTATTTGATTAACTAGGAATTTTAAGGATTGATTAAAAATTAAAGTATTAGTGGTAAATTAGTAGAGAGATCAAATTTATGTGAGAGAGTTGGGATTTTTGAGAGGAAGAAGAAGAAGAAGAAGTTAAAAAAAACTTGGGTTTTGAGATTTTAGTGATTAAAAGTGACCAAAATGTGTGATTCAAATCAGAGGCAGACTTCTATACGAGGTTTAATGTCCTTTTTATAAGTTGAATCTGTCAATAAATTGAATTTTTAAAACCCAGATCTACCGACCAGATGAACGGTTCGGTTGATAACTTGTCAGCCGAACCTCTGTTTTTTGAAAATATACCTAGGTTCGGCTGACAAGTTGTTAGCCGAACCTAGGTACATTTTAAAAAAACAAAGGTTTAGCTGACAAAATATCAGCCGAACTTCACTCTATAACTGACGAATTTAGGTTCGGCTGATTCGAACAAAATCTAGCAAAGTCGCATTAGCCGAACATAGTGTTTCTCTAAATCATATACTAGGTTCAGCTCAAAATTGATATTCCAAGATCAGTCGAAATGATCTTCTAAAAATTTAAAATGAAGAACAAGGCTAGGTTTTCGGCTGATTCGAACAAAATCTAGCTAAGTCGCATTAGCCGAACATAGTGTTTCTCTAAATCATATACTAGGTTCGGGTCAAAATTGATATTCCAAGATCAGCCGAACTGATCTTCTGAAAACTCTAATTTCATCTTTGAAATCATATTCTATCAATCAAATAAAATAAAATCAATCAAAAACAAGATGGATTTGTTACAAATACATTCTAAAATACATCTGAGAGAAATTGAGATTTGGATTTCGCACTCCAACATCGCTCACTTTGATTCGTGTTTCCTTTGCTTGATTAATTGCTTGATTGAATTGGAGTCCAAGATGTTTAAGTTTAAAGGTTATTTTGATTTTTGATTTTAGGTTTTTGAGGATAAGGTCACTCTAGTAATTTAAATTTTTTAAGGATATATAGGTAATTGCACTACTTTTATACACCCCTTATAAACCCACCCTAGATGGGATAATGAATGAGTATGCCTTAAAAAAATTCAGTATGCCTCAAAACAGGTTTCTTAACAAGGCAGACGACCGATAGCACGAACAAGAGAGCAATAAACACCGGATAGTCATAATATACTCTTTCCCAACATAAATAAAAGCATCCTCAACGCTATCCAACTTTTGGATAGTGTTATGGTTGATGATGATAGTATGAGAGGTACAAGGAGAATCACGAGTGCAAAGTACTATCTACATCCACACTGGACCGAGTTCTTCTTCTATTCAATTTTCTAAGTTCAGTACAGGGAGGAAAGCGAGTATAAATACTACACAAACCCTAACTGAGAGCATCAACGGCTCGGCTGACTGCACGTGGGCAAAACACTGCCACACGATTCTAATTAACTTGCTGTTAAAGAAAGTAATTAACCCGACATTTATTAACTAACGTAATTTAAAAACTACTAACTGCATCCCAAAGTAGATAGAGGCAACCATCTTCCGCAGGTACATGACATTACCCCTATCTTCAAATCATCCTTGTCCTCAAGGATGAAATTTAGGAAAATGAGCGTTGACATTTGAAGTATCCTCCCAAGTGGCATCAGCTGCAGTTGAGTGAGACCACTGGATCAACATTCGAGGAATAGTAGCACGTCCCCTGGTGATTTCTCTTGTGCCCAACATGGCTACTGGTTTGAGGATAATTTTGCCCTCAAAATTAGTTTGTGGGAGTGTTGGGCTAGTGATAGCAACAGAGCCTATGCGCTTCTTCAACTGAGAAACATAAAACACAGGATGAATCTGAGATAAAGCTGGCAGTTGAAGTTTGTAGGCTACTTGTCCAACTTTGGCAATCACAGGGAATGGGCCATAGTATCTTGATGAAAGCTTGAAATTACTGTGCAGAGCAATGGAAGATTGCCTATAGGGTTGGAGTTTCAAGAAGACCAAGTCACCAAACTCAAACCGTCTATCAGTTCTCTTTTTATCAGCAAACACTTTCATCCTCTCATGTGATTTGTGTAGAGAATCTCGCAACAAGTCCAGCATTCCATCCCTTTGAGTTAAGTAATCTTCAACAGCAGTGAAAAAGCGGGGATCTAACAACCTCACCCAATATTTCGATTAGAAATCTGTATGGACTAACACGAATATACTTTTAAGAGAATCAACTAGACAGTCAGACTCAATCTTAATAAAAAGTATATCAAGGAGTTAATATCTCTATCTCTCGATTTGATCTATACTCAAGCAAATAGAAATTCACGAGTCTTTATCAAATACAAGAGAGATATAAACTTGGATGGTACCAAAGACTAATATCCAAGGATCAATCAATTCAAAATTAACAACCAAAGGTTGGATTTCACAATTGATCGATACAACGCACAACTTGTGATATTTCAATTATATAACAAAATATAATGCGGAATAGAAATAACACAGACACCAGAAATTTTGTTAATGAGGAAACCGCAAATGCAGAAAAAGCCCGGGACCTAGTATAGATTAAACACCACATTGTATTAAGCCGCTACAGACACTAGCCTACTACAAACTAACTTCGGTCTGGACTGTAGTTAAACCCTAATCAATAACACTGATTCAAGGTACAGTTGCGCTCCTTACGTATCTGATCCCAGCAGGATACTACGCACTTAATTCCCTTAGATGATCTTACCCACAACCAAGAGTTGCTACGACCCAAAGTCGAAGACTTGAATAAACAAATCTGTATCACACGGAAAAGTCTATGATAATAGCTAAATATGTCTCCCACAGATAAACCTCCGAGTTTTGTTCCGTCTTTTGATAAATCAAGGTGAACAGGAACCAATCAATAACCCGGACTTATATTCCCGAAGAACAACCTAGAATTATTGATTACCTCATAATAATCTAAATTGTATGGTAGCGAAACTAGATATTGCAGAATCACAAACGATGAGACCAAGATGTTTGTGATTTCTTTTTTATCTTGCCCTATCGGAGATATAATCTCAATACAATTATTCAATTGAACTCGTACGATAGAAAATGGCAAGATCAGATCGCTCAACTACAAGAGAAGTAGTTTCGTCTGGCTTCACAATCCCAATGAAGTCTTTAAGTCGTTAATCGACAGGGTCTCGAGAAGAAACCTATGATTAAAGGAGAATCGACTCTAGCAAACCAACTAGTATCACACAGGAGGTGTGGGGATTAGTTTTTCCAATTGCTAGATGTCTCCTTTATATAGTTTTCAAATCAGGGTTTGCAATCTAAGTTACCTTGGTAACAAAGCATTCAATATTCATCTTTAGATGAAAAACCTGACTTATCCAAGCTAATATCTTTCAATAGTTAGATCGAAAGTTAGCTTGTCACACACACATGAAATGTATTTCATTTAGGTTTGAGTAACCGTACCTAAACGTGTACATTTGGTTGGTTCACAAATAGTTAACCAATGGTTAGCCATATGAGCACTTTCATATCAACCATATTCATCTTTCTCATAACTATTTCAAATGACTCATAAGAACTAGTTCAAGAGTTGTTCAATTGCAAGGAAATCTTATGTAACTACACAAGACACGATTGAAGCAAAATCGGTTTGATTCACTTGAATCAAGTCATGAACAATATAGCCACGGTTTGCAAAGATAACATTCCTTATTGATTTATTGTTTTAAGTTCATGAACAACCGATTTGAGAAATAACCAGCTTGGGTACGCGTACGGGTATGCGTACTCTAGCTTTACCGGAATTGGGTTTGAAAACCCAGCAGAAATTTTCGGGTGAAAAACTTCCGTGAGTACACGTACGGGTACGCGTACCTAAGGTGACTGGTTTGTAAGTTCGTAAACTCCAAACTCAGAAGAAATTCACGGACATGAACTTCCGCCAGTACGCGTACCCAACCTGTCTCCTTCACCAATACCGCATGCACACATATGCACACACTTGGTTTTCGATACATGGATTTATATACTAATGTGCTAACAAACTATATATGCTTATATTCATAGGTGGTTACGTAATCTCAACTCTACATTTCAATCATTGAAACATTATTCTATAATGTTAATAGTCGTTAGACATAAAGAATCGACTATCTTCATCAAAGCCATTTTAGAGATTGAAACGTCATCATGACTTTCGTCACGGATAAAGATGAAAGTGGTTAAAGCGAAATCTTACCAACACATATTTCGAGAAAAAGATAGGCGAGTAAACTCGGCTCGAAATAACAAATGTGTATGTATGAAAACTATCATACTTATACGAATGTTGTCTCAAGAGTAGGAGATAGATAGATAGACTTTTGAGCGCTAGATAAGTTCAAGTCTCCACATACCTTTTTGGTCGGGTGAAGTTCCACCGGTTCCTTAAGTAGTTCTTAGTCTTCGCAATATAATCGCCATGGAGTCTGGAGCTCAACTATACTTTACTATCCTATACCGAGACTTAGTCATAAGTAAACTAGAAATTAAGACGTATAGTTTTGATCACTAATATTGACAAACATGCTTGAGATAGAATCGCATGCGAGTTCGACCGAGCAATGCTCTAACAATCTCCCCCTTTGTCAATTTTAGTGACAAAACTATCAATACATATGGATTACAAAATAGATAAAACTTTGTAGCTTCTCATCCACATGCTTGATCTCCTTGGTTCTTCAACATTAATCGAAAACTTCGTCTTTTCCAAGTACTCCCATGATTCCATAGATGTTCAGTTCAACATCATAGTTGTTGAAGTCCCGTAGCTGATGAGTGCTAAATAGTGCATATTTATACACCTTTTTATTGGCATTTTACTCATCTTTTGCGCTTAGAAATCAGATATTATCCCGCATTCTCGTGTTTTCTTTGTTTTCAAGAATAAATATTTGTATTAATTAATTTTGTGTTTTTAGGTAATAAATAAAGTTCGGAGAAATCGAGGAGCCAAAAGAGCGAAGAATTGGAGTCGAGCATCTATGGAGCAGAAAGCCAAAGCCCGCGCGCGAATCAGTTGCAACCCAACAAGGAAGACATGGGCTAGAGCTACCCATGACCCGGATCCAAGCCCGTACCATTTGAACCGTTGAGATCTCCATCTTAAGCATCCAACGGTCGCTCCTTCACTAGCTCACATCATTCCTTGATGCATCCGCTCAACAACAAAAATCCCCTCAGCCGTTCAGATTTTACCCGCTTCATCCGACGCTCGCTGATGCCTCTTCATCAAATCTCGCTGTGCCTGCTTCACAACGAAAACACCTAACCCTATACCCTATCGAGAAAACCCATTCCTCTCTTCTTCTTCTCTTTCTTCTCTTCTCCTCTACGCCCGACAGTTGCAGTGAAACTTCACATCTCTCCCCCATACCACCTTCACCAGACCTGTTGCAATCACCGTCCTCCATCACCAACAACCCCAACAGCCGCACCACCTCCTACCTGCTCTACCTCTCTAGAGCTAGTTTTCTCTTTCTTAGCTTCTCTCAACCCTAGAAGCTAACTTAGAGAAAACTAGAACTAGGGTTAACCAACAACCCATGCATGGCGTTCTCAAAGCCGAATTGACAGTGGAAAGCATGATTGAGCGACGTGGGTGAGAGAGATTTTATTTAATTTCTGTTTTTGAATTAATTTAGGGTTTGATATTTTGGCAGATATAAATAGGGTTGATGTGTGTTGATAGAAGGTATGCCTGGGCTAGCCAGAGCACCACTGTAGAGTTATTTTTGTGTTAATTGTTGTTTTATGATGTTCTAATTTAGTTGCTAGGGTTTCAATGAAACCCTAATTTCCTGATTGTGATGTTAATTGTGTTAAGTTGTTCTTGCAAGCTTAAATTATAAACATGTCTTCAAATTTAGCATCCAAAGCTTTTCTCTCACAATGGATGCCTTGTATCCATTGTAGTTAGGTCACAACTATTTTGAGATTGCTACAGCTCATTCCTTAGGCACAATTACTAATTCCTTTGATTAGTTGTGCTTAATTAGACAACTAATACTCTGGGTTAGTACTTTAGCTGTCATTTGAAGCTTTATATGGAGAAACCCCTTAGATAGGTGGTGGAATTGACACCCTGCCCTTATCAGTCACAGGACAAGAAAACTTACAATAGGAGTTAGAGGTGAATTGAAGACCCTAGCATCCCCTTTGTCATTGTTTTATACCTTAGTTTAGAGTCACTTCACTATAACTCACCCGTATCGGCAACAAAACCCATTGTGTTACACTTCCTTGATAGAAATTCGGTTTAAGCCAAGCCTTAGATCACACATAGCACCACAAGTCTCTGTGGTTCGACCCGTACTTGCCGCGTCTCCGATAGACGCCGTGCACTTGCGATTATTACTCGTAGGCATTAATATAAACACATCTAAAGGCCTACCAAGTTTTTTGGCGCCGCCGCGGGACTTGGCGCGTGCCCCAGTGATCAATTGTCGCCTTTACCGAGTTCATTTCATCTCTGTATATATTCACTTTACATTCTTTGCTTTTAGTCTTGTTTTAGTATAACTTAGTTAATATTTGTAAACCGCATCTCGTAACTCAAAGATATTAGCTTTTAATCCTACCGTTAGTTTTTTCTTCTCCCGTGATCATCAAGCATACTTGTGTGAACCTTTCCCTGTCACCCAAATAAGCATCACAGTTCTTTACTTTTCCCCGTGTCACCCAAGTTATTCTCGTGTTTGTATGAAAATTCTTCTCTCTTTGCTTTAACTCCGCACATTCCTGGGAGCCGAGATTTTCCTATGAGTAACAGTACTGTGTGTCTTCTTTATGCAAGCCGTTAAGCCGAGTCAACCTGTGGAAAAACAAGGAGCAAAGACAATACAGCCATTGTGCCCTGTGCCGGTTGGTTGCTCTCAAAGCTTGTTATTCTCCATACCTGCATGAATATGTCCGAGCTTTATTTTAGATAGACTTGTTATTTGGGTATTGCATGAGGTGTGAAACTAGCATAGTACTGCCCTGTTGAATATTGTTCAACCTGTATTGGCATAACTTGTTACTTAACCAACCTGTTTTGAATGCCAAGCTTGGTTCACCTGGTAAGCTAGAAACCTTGCTGCCAACACCTGAGCATAACCCATTATCAGCCCGTAGCCGTAGTTTTTAAACTTTGAAAAGCTCGCCATTTAGACTCGCTAACCCGGTGCATGCCGAACCTTGATTAAGAATTTGTATGAGCCATCTAGCCAAGTGTCTCGCCAAGTGTCTGCCACACCCCTTGCATGCTCCTTCCCCTGGGCTCTCTATACAAACCCCGAGCATAAGCTTGTGTGCCAACCTCGTTGACCCCCGATTGCATGTTACACACCTTGAAGCCTGTACTTGTGTGAACTAGCCTGTGATAACTGTGCATAACCCTGAATGCATGTTTGAACCCTGCAAAACCCTGAACTTTTGCTAGCTAAGAAAGCTATAACCTGAGCATAACCTGTGAACCATGTTAGGCTAGCATCTATGAATCTGTGACCTTGCATGCTAAACCTGTTGAGCCAGATACCTTGCATGCTAAACCTGTTGAGCCAGATACCTTGCATGTTAAACCTGTGAATGTGTGAGCTGTTGAGCCAGTCACTTGCCAAACATCTTGCGTGCTCAGTCCCCTGTCCAATTTGGTAAGCTCATTCCCCTGTGCAAACCCTGAATCTGTGTGTTGAGCCATCACTTGAAAAGCCAGATTAGCTGAAAATCTCAGCTGAAGTCAGTAGCCATAACAATGAGAAAACAAAATCTCTCAATCATTGTTATATAGTGTAATAGTATCATTACACAAAGATCAAAGTTCTTATATCACAACTTGATGAGTGCCAAATAGTGCATATTTATACACCTTTTTATTGGCATTTTACTCATCTTTTGCGTTTAGAAATCAGATATTATCCCATATTCTGTGTTTTCTTTGTT
Source organism: Papaver armeniacum (assembly GCA_023531295.1). NCBI lineage: Eukaryota > Viridiplantae > Streptophyta > Magnoliopsida > Ranunculales > Papaveraceae > Papaver > Papaver armeniacum. The sequence goes on along the minus strand of JAJJWW010008238.1, from coordinate 90,142 downwards.
TTCAAGAATAAATATTTGTATTAATTAATTTTGTATTTTTAGGTACTAAATAAAGTCCGGAGAATCTGAGGAGCCAAAAGAGCGAAGAATTGGAGTCAAGTGCCCAAGGAGCAGAAAGCCAAAGCCCGCGCGCGCAACAGTTGCAACCCAACAAGTAGCAACTCATCTACAAGACATGGGCTTGAGCTAGTCCCGACCCGCGACCCGGATCCGAGCCCGTCCATCCCCGACCGTTCGTATCTTCCCCTGGGCCGCATCCAACGGTCGCCGCCTCCATTCCATCAAAGACCGATGCTCCCGTTTCACACCAAATCACTCCAATCCTCCCTACACCGTTCGTATCTCACTCCATCGCATCCAACGGTCGCTGCTACGTTCTCATCAAACATTGCTGTGCCCGTCTTACACCCTATCAACCTAACCCTATACACCCCATCGAGACAACCCACTTTCTTCTCCATCTTCTCTTTCTTCTCCATACCTCTCTGCAAAACCCATTCCGTCACCCTCCTCCCATACCGACTGCAGAGCTTCATCGTTACAGCCATCTTCTTCTCCTGCCACCACCACCACTCTACCTCCTATCTTCAGTAGCCACTTATTCTTCCTCTCTATCTCGAATCATCTCTCTCATAGCTTCTTTAACCTAGAAGCTAGGTCAGAGATAATTAGGGTTAGGGTTTGTACAACAGCCACGCATGGAGTTGCTCTGAGGCGATTGACAGAAGGGAGAGCAGATTGAGCGACGTGGGTGAGAGATTATCTTCTCATTTTTATATGTTTGAAAAACTAGGGTTACTTTTGAAGTGCTTGTATAAATAGATGATGTAGAAGTTAATTTTGGACACGCCTGGATTAGCCAGTGCTGTCAATTAGATTTAATTTCTGTTTTAATTTAGTTTGCTAGGGTTTCATGAAACCCTAATTCCATGTATGAATTCAATTCAGTTTGTGTTGTCTTGAGTGCTTAAATTTAAAGATAACTTCAATCTTAATACTCAACACTTTACTCTCACAATGGATACTTTAAATAGATCCATTGTAGTTAGACTACAACTGTGTTGTTGTATTGCAGCTCAACCCTTAGGCCCTAATGCTAATTCCCTTGACTGGTTGTGCTTAATTAGACAACCAGGGTTCTCAGGTTAGTAACTTCAAATGATATTGGAGTATCACAAGGAGAAACTCCTTAGCTAGGTGATGGAATTGACACACCTCACTTGTCTACTATAGGAACAAGAAAACTCAATCTAGTTGAACACATACTAGGAACCAAGTGGTGGAATGAAGACCCAAGCATCCTTTTGTCACTGCTTTCCTTAGTTTAGGTTCACTTAGCTCAACATTAGCCGTATCGGCACAACATATCTTCTGTCACTATTTTGTTACTCACACTTGAAATTCGATTAAGTAGCAAGCCTTAGATCACATATAAGAGCACACCCTAGTCCTTGTGGGATCGACCCGTACTTGCCGCGTCTCCAATAGACGCCGTGCACTTGCGGTATAACCCGTAGGCCGTAATTTAAACATCTTTAGTGGCCTACCAAGTTTTTGGCGCCGCTGCCGGGGACTTGGCGCGTGCCCTGTTGTTCTTTGGCCTTGCTTAACTGATTTCCCTTTTTCCCTGTATATACCCACCTTTTATTGATATTTTTCACCCTGTCTTAGTATAACTTTACTTTTTAACACAAGTTTTAGCATAACTTTCTTAATTTGCATCTTTGCATTTCTGCATCTGTTATTACATTTCGGCATCTTTACACCAGTTTCTTTAGGTTATTAGTCTCATTGTAATTCTTTCACTTGTATAACATCTTCTAGCATAATTCAGTTGTGTATAATCATTTAGTATCCCGTAACATACTGTTGTACTCCTTGATTAGTATTTGTTAGTTAAGTACTTGCATTCTCATAACTTCAACCCCGAATCATTGCATTTAGCTTCCGTCTTTGTAGTGTTTCTTGCTATTAGCTCAAACTTCTGTCTTTGTAGTGTTTCTGTTCACTAGTTTACAAGGAAACTAAGCAACACTGCCTAGTGTGTGTAGCTTAGTGCACTTGTAAAGCTTAGTCCCAATCACCCAAAATACTCTCATAGCATGTGCCAGTGTTAATATTCAACTCTCTTTGCTTTAAGTTGCACTTCTATGAGAACTAAAATCTTCATTGAGTTAGAGCAGGTACCCCCTGTGTTGCTGAGGAGCAGCTGAGACAAACCAAAAGGCAGAGAGACAAGGAAAGGCGCAGACTTCAGGTTAGTGCCCTGTGCTTTGTAGACCCTGAATGCATGCTTAAACCCCATCTACCATGTGCCTTGTGAGAGACCCTATGCTCAATCCAGCCCCCTGAAGTTGTGATTTGAGCTGTAGTGAGCTGTGAGCTGAGCTCACCTTTTGCATGCTCCAAACTGAGGATAGCCGCATATCGGTGTTAACTTTTGTGTTATGTTGAGTCTTGGGCCCCGTTCACAAGACAAAATTAGCTAACTCTGCTGAGCAATAATCACTTATTGTCTATCAACCTAATCGCCTGAACATTTCTGTGATGCTTGAGCAATTCTCTTTTACCTGAATTCCACGATTAGGTGTTCTGTGCTGATACCCTGACCTCACTCACCTGGCCCTGCTCATGCTAGCCCCTGACCTCACTCACCTGTTGCATTAGACCCCTTGCCAAGCAGCCCCTGTAGCTGTGAGGTAGGGCTTTGATAACACAGTTAGCTGCAACACAAGTGAGGTCAACTGAGATAGTTGATGCTCAGGTGTTATACAGTGAGCCTGTGCGAAAACCCCTGTTGTGCTCAACACAGCCCCTGAAGCTGTGAATTGAGTTGCACCTTGGAGAGCCAATTAAGATTGCAACCTTGTGCATCTGCATATCTGCATTATGATCAACTGAGCATAAACTTGTGAGCTACCTACCCTGCACCCTTAAGCATAGCCCGTGGAGACCAAGCCCGTACTTCGCCCATCCGTCCATCAACCGAGTCCGTGAGAGACTTGTTTGTGAGTCTCGAGGCCGCTCATCTCGCAAAACCCAGCTTGAAGTCAACTAGGCTGGTTGACATCTCGCCCCGTACCAAGCCCGTGACGATGAGACTTGTATGAATATCTCGTATCTCTCGTGTGTGCATCTCGTGATTTCGCTTGCATGATAGCTTAGGTTAGTCAGTAGCCGCAAACCCAAGATCTCGGTGTGATCTCTTAGCTTAAATGAAATCTGCGCTCAACTCCCCCCATGAAGTCGCCGAGTGTGAGCTGTAGCCTGGACATCCACATTAACACCATCAGCTGTTGAATGCTAAGCAAACTACCTTGCTTGAGACCTTGAGCGAGCTTTAATTGGCCAAACTCACTGTCATTGCCATTTATGCGAAAACTGCATCTGCAAGCCCTGTGCACAACAACCTGAGCAGCCCCTGCCATTCATGATATTCATGTGAGTAGTTCAATGCTAGTTGATGATGCTCTGATTTTGTGCCAAGCATGCTATACTTTGTTTGAAATCTTATCTGAACCACCACTGTGTCGAAACAAGTATTGTGTGGCCTGAGCATACTTGTGTGGCCTGAGCATACTTGAGAGCATAACCTCCTGTGCTGTTACTCAGCTTACCCTGTGTATGAAAGCTATATCCGTGGTGATTGTAGAAAGCTATATCAGTGACTTGTGTATGAACTTGTGCCAATCCGTATTGTTCATGTGTAACCTGAGCCAAATACTCCCCTGTGTAACCTGAGCATGACATCCTGATAATCCTAAAACTGAATGATTGCTCTGCTGTGAATGTGCACCTGTGTACCTTGAGCTTGTATTGCCTTGAACTGGTAGCCAACTGATAGACTAAGCCCCATCTGCTGGGCTAAGCTTTCTCACTGGGCTGCTTAGGCTAAACCTATTAGCTGGGCTGTGCAGTTAATTGAGCCCACAAAACCTAGGCTTTGCACACAATTGCTGGGCTCAATCCACTTATGGGCTACACATTTTGCAACAAACTGGGCTTCCCTCAAAAACCAAACAACTAGCCCACATAAACCAAAACTTTCAGCCCACACTGCTGGGTTAACTGAACCTGGGCTGCACCAAACTGAGCCCATAGACTTCTGGGCTGTGCAACCAACCTGGGCCTCCCAAATAAACCAAACTTTCCCAACAAAACCAAATGAATCCCATTGAAACCAAATCCCAAACAAACCAAAAGCCCAATAAACCAAATTCCCACATAAACCAAAGCCCATTTTCATGTTATATTTGTTAATGTTTGTACATATTTTCTATTGGGTTGACCCTCAACTCTTTAGACCGTTAGTAAATTTTTTGTAGGACTTGTTAATTTTTTTCTTTCTTGAATCGGTTGAGTCTTCTTGTGCATTTTTTTTTGTGCTAATCCGATATAATCACCACTGAGAATGTTGGATTTTGCCTTGACGAATGAAGCTCAACCTTGCTCCCGCCGACATCCCAATCTCTTCCCTTTTCTCTTATCAAAGATAGTTCTCTCGGTATGTGACTTGTTTAAATTTTTCCTATCTCGTGACACATTGAGGACAATGTTTGATTTAGGTTTGGGGGTGCATTTGCATTTAGAGTTTTTAGTTTTTATTTTGCATTTAGAGTTTTTAGTCTTTTTTTTTACCTTTTATTTTCAAAAAAAAAAAAAAAAAAAAAAAAAAATTCAAAAACTCTTTTTGTAAAAACCTCCAACTTTTAGAGATTTTAGAGTCACTAGCATGCTTTTAGCTATGTTTACATAGAGATTCCACCGAAATAACGTAACTTGGAAGTACCGGAGAACACAATCGGGTTCCTTAGTTGATTAGAGCGTTAAAGTTGGATTTAACCATACCGGAGGGCGAATTAAGTGCTGTTTAGATATTCGGTAGTAGAATTGTGATCACCCATAGTGGAGACTACCCAATTTACATCAAGTGAGGCACCAACCTTCAATTTTTTGCAACTTTCTAGAAAAGTCATTAGAGTGTGTGTCACCGTACGTAAATTCCGGGTAGGAATGGTGAGCTACCCAACTTCGCACCATTTTCAAAGACTACTTTTGATCTCTTGAGTGCCAGTTTTTGTCAATCATGAGGGTGACGTCTAAAGATGAAAACTCCTTCTAAATACCGATTTGTAGTTAGCATCATTCTCTCTCTCAATCAAGAAGACCCATAGAAACACATCATCGTCGCAAGCGGAGCGAATCGAATATGGAAAGAAAAATTGATATAGTCCAAGGTTTATGTGCAACAAAGAAAAGAAAATAGGATGAGAATTAATAAAATTTATAAAATCAAGACAATACAAGTTGTGGAAAAATTGAGTGATAAAGTCCTTTGTCCATGGAGTTAGTTGTTTCATTATTTGTATTTGTATTTTTATTTTCACTTATTAAAAAAAAAAAAAAAAAAAAAAAAAAAAAAAAAATCAATCAAAAATCAAAAAATCAAAAAAAAATATTGTAGTTTATTTTCTTATTTTTGCTACCACCATGGTAAAGAAGAATTCAAAAAGAAAAATCCAAACAACAAGGAATTTGAGTAGAAAAGTTAAAAATTGTCAAGTTTTTGTGAAGTTTAGAAGTTCGTCATCAACATTTGAAGACCGAAGACCGAAGATTGAAGACGTTTCTATGGTTTCTTATGAGAGAGTGATATTAATTGCTGATCGGGTGAGAAGTGAGTGAGTACTCCCACCCCTTACTAATGGTTGATTTTCCTTTCTTAGAGATCATTGGAAAAGATTCTTTTTGTCCACACTTTTGTGGAGTCTCCATTTTATTTCGGAAGGTTATCCTTCTTACCTACAACGTGTGCAGGATTTCTCTCTTTATTCCCGCCTGCACACATGAGAGACTAAAAAAAGCGATCTTTTTGAGTGCAATTATCATAAAAACCTAATGGTGAGGCAGAAGTTGAGACTTATGATCACAATCGAATCCGAATTCTTTCATATGGTATGGTTACTTCTCGCTCAAGACTTAAGGATGAGAAGGCGTTCTTCGATAGTTCTAACTTCATTTACTAGCATGCAGAAACTCTATGTCCTCATAGCTTCTTGGAGGCTTGAGACTCTTTTACACTCGAAGTTGGAGAAGGTTTTGTGGGTACACCTCTTGTAAACCCTCACGAGACTACAACTCGTCCACTAGGGACACCTAGGGGTTTAAAGGCTTAGTGCATACGCTAAATGCATTCGAGAGACCTACGACAGTGGTATAGTTAGGATTTCTTCATTTCTCGTTTCACTTGAGGACAAGTAAAATTCGGGTTTGGGGGTATTTGATGAGTGCCAAATAGTGCATATTTATACACCTTTTTATTGGCATTTTACTCATCTTTTGCGTTTAGAAATCGAGATATTATCCCATATTCTCGTGTTTTCTTTGTTTTCAAGAATAAATATTTGTATTAATTAATTTTGTATTTTTAGGTACTAAATAAAGTCCGGAGAATCTGAGGAGCCAAAAGAGCGAAGAATTGGAGTCAAGTGCCCAAGGAGCAGAAAGCCAAAGCCCGCGCGCGCAACAGTTGCAACCCAACAAGTAGCAACTCATCTACAAGACATGGGCTTGAGCTAGTCCCGACCCGCGACCCGGATCCGAGCCCGTCCATCCCCGACCGTTCAGATCTTCCCCAGTCGCATCCAACGGTCGCTGCCTCCATTCCATCAAAGACCGATGCTCCGTTTCACACCAAATCACTCCAATCCTCCCTACACCGTTCGATCTCACTCCATCGCATCCAACGGTCGCTGCTACGTTCTCATCAAACATTGCTGTGCCCGTCTTACACCCTATCAACCTAACCCTATACACCCCATCGAGACAACCCACTTTCTTCTCCATCTTCTCTTTCTTCTCCATACCTCTCTGCAAAACCCATTCCGTCACTCTCCTCCCATAACGATCGCAGAGCTTCATCATTCTGACCATCTTCTTCTCCCCGCCACCACCACCACTCTACCTCCTATCTTCGGTAGCCACTTATTCTTCCTCTCTATCTCGAATCATCTCTCTCATAGCTTCTTTAACCTAGAAGCTAGGTCGGAGATAATTAGGGTTAGGGTTTGTACAACACCACGCATGGAGTTGCTCGAGGCGATGTGACGAAGGGAGAGCAGATTGAGCGACGTGGGTGAGAGATTATCTTCTCATTTTTATATGTTTGAAAAACTAGGGTTACTTTTGAAGTGCTTGTATAAATAGATGATGTAGAAGTTAATTTTGGACACGCCTGGATTAGCCATCTTTGTCAATTAGATTTAATTTCTCGTTTTAATTTAGTTTGCTAGGGTTTCATGAAACCCTAATTCCATGTATGAATTCAATTCAGTTTGTGTTGTCTTGAGTGCTTAAATTTAAAGATAACTTCAATCTTAATACTCAACACTTTACTCTCACAATGGATACTTTAAATAGATCCATTGTAGTTAGACTACAACTGTGTTGTTGTATTGCGACTCAACCCTTAGGCCCTAATGCTAATTCCCTTGACCGTTTGTGCTTAATTAGACAACCAAGGCTCCGGGTTAGTAACTTCAAATGATATTGGAGTATCACAAGGAGAAACTCCTTAGCTAGGTGATGGAATTGACACACCTCACTTGTCTACTATAGGAACAAGAAAACTCAATCTAGTTGAACACATACTAGGAACCAAGTGGTGGAATGAAGACCCAAGCATCCTTTTGTCACTGCTTTCCTTAGTTTAGGTTCACTTAGCTCAACATTAGCCGTATCGGCACAACATATCTTCTGTCACTATTTTGTTACTCTGTCACTTGAAATTCAGTTAAGTAGCAAGCCTTAGATCACATATAAGAGCACACCCTAGTCCTTGTGGGATCGACCCGTACTTGCCGCGTCTCCAATAGACGCCGTGCACTTGCGGTATAACCCGTAGGCCGTAATTTAAACATCTTTAGTGGCCTACCACAACTTCGACAACAATACTATGGTGATATGTATCACTCCCTCTTAGTCAATACTTTCGTCTCAACATGAAAACCACTCCCCCTTACATAATGATCCGAAAACCATATATATCTGTAGTGTGAACTACATATTAATTCTCCTCCTTTTTGTCAATAAAATTGGCAAAGGTACGAAAACGGGATCCTAATGAAATTTTCACGGATACGCTTCAAGACCAAAGAAAAGAACATATCAACTTGTTTAGATGCAATCATAAAGCCGAAGCTAAATGCATTCATCAAGGAGTTTATAAAGATACAAGATAACCCCTAAAATATTCCACAACCGCACTCCACACAAAGATATGGAAATTAAGCACAAGTTCAAAAGAACTCTCCCCCATTTGATGTCATTCCCGAGAGAACAACAAGAGCGACCTAACTTTTATGAGAAAAGAAGGATTTTAAGAAGACACTAAGATACTTAGAAGATACATCTACTAGAAACAAATGTGGAAATACCATTACACCTCAATAAGTTCCAAACTCAATTGCCCAAAAGATCGAGATAAGCGCAGGGGCAAGAGTTATGGACGACTAATGAACCAGAACAACACCAATAGACTGCCATAAGCTTTAAAACGTAGCAGTATCCAATGGATTGGTGAGAATATCAGCCAGTTGTTGTCCTGAGGGCACAAATTCCATAGTGACGATACCATTCTCATAAAGATCTCGAATAAAATGATACCTTATGTCAATGTGCTTAGCCCTTGAGTGCTCAACTGGATTTTTAGTTATGCGAATTGCACTGGTGTTATCGCATAAGATTCTCATTATTCTAGTGTTGATTCCATAATCAACAAGCATTTGTGTTAGAGCATTGCTCGGTCGAACTCACATGCGTTGCTATCTCAAGCATGTTTGTCAATGTTAGTGATCAAAACTATAAGTCTTGATTTCTAGTCTACTATAGCTAAGGTCTCGGACTAGGATAAAAAGTGCAGTTGAGCTCAAGAACTCCATGGCGATCATCATACAAGACGAAGGACTACTCAAGGAACTGGTGGATCTTCATCGACTAAAAGTTATGTGGAGACTTGAACTTATCTATCACTAAAAAGAATATCTACTCTATCTCCTATCTTGAGACAAAAGTCGTTTTGCTATATAGACTTAGATTATACACATTTAGAATTTCGAGCTGAGTATATCTCGCCTATCTATTTCTTAAAATATATGTTGGTAAAGCTTTCGCCTTATCCAAGTTCATCTTTACCTAGTGACGAAAGTCATGTTATGTTTCAATCACTTTGAAAATTGCTCTGACGAAAAATGGTTTGTGAATAATAACTATATAACGTCCTCTGAGAATGTTTCAATGATTGAAATGAGAGTTTAGACTATATAACCATTGGAGGATATAAGCATTGTTGTGGAAACACATATATGTATAAGTCCTTATTGCTTGAACCAAAGTTTGCAAACTTTGTTGATCAAGTGAGACCGGAGAAGTGTGTGAGCTAAGTCCGCGAACTGGCGGAAGTTCTCGACCTGAGAATTTCTGCTGGAGTTTGTGAACTCCATCCGGGAACTTAAGTCCGCGAACCCAGTCCGCGAACTTGAGTAGGTTATGTCTAAAAACGATGTTTGTGAACTTATCTTTATAAACTAAGGAATGCTATTGCAAACCATGGATATATAGTTCATGAACCGATTCAAATGAATCAAATCGTTTTTGCTTCAATTATGTCTTGTGTAGTACATGAGATTTCCTTGCAATTGAAAAACTCTCTAACTAGTTCATTTGAGTCATTTGAACTAGTTATGGTGAAGAAGAATATGGTTGATATGAAAGTTATCATATGGCCAACCATTTGGTTAACTATTGTTGAACCAACTAATGTAAAAGTTTGGGTACGGTTGCATAAGCCTACAAACATGCATTTCATGTGTGTATAACAAGCTATGTTTTCGATCTAACGGTTGGTAAATATTAGCTTGAATCTAATCAGGTTTTCATCTAAACTGTGAATATTGAATGATTTGTTACTAAGCTAACATTGATTGCAAACCCTGATTTGAAATACTATATAAGGGAGAACTCTAGAAACTGGGAAACCCAATCCCCACACATTCTGTGTGATACTAGTTTGCTAAGCTAGAGTCGATTCTCCTTTAACCTTTGGTTTCTACTTCTAAACCAGGTTAACGACTTAAAGACTTCATTGGGATTGTGAAGCCAGACCGATACTACTTTTCTTGTAGTTGTGTGATCTGATCTTGCTGTTTCTATCATACGAGTACAATTATAATAATTGGCTTGACATTTCTATCTCCGATAGGCAAGATAAAAAGTAGTCACAAACATCTCCGTCTCATCGTTTGTGATTCCACAATATCTTTTTCGCTACGTCGATTAAGATTATTATGAGGTGATTGATAATACTGAGCTGTTTTTCGGGAATATAAGTCTGGTTTATCAATTGGTTCATGTTCACCTTGATTTATCAAAAGACGGAACAAAACTTGTAGGTATATTCGTGGGAGACGGATTTATCTATTACCGTAGACTTTTCTGTGTGATACAGATTTGTTTATTAAAGTCTTCGACTTTTGGTCGTTGCAACTCTTAGTTATGGGTGAGATCAGCTAAGGGAATCAAGTGCGTAGTATCCTGCTGGGATCAGAGGTGTAAGGAGCATAAATGTACCTTGGATCAGTGTGAGATTGGTTGGGGTTCAACTACAGTCTAGACCGAAGTTAGTTTGGAGTAGGCTAGTGTCTGTAGCGGCTTAATACAGTGTATGTTCAATCTGGACTAGGTCCCGGGGGTTTTCTGCATTTGCGGTTTCCTCGTTAATAAAATTCTGGTGTCTGTGTTATTTTTTTTCCGCATTATATTTTTATATAATTGAAATAATACAGGTTGTGCGTTTTTCAATCAATTAGAATATCCGACCTTTTGGTTGTTGATTTAAATTGATTGACACTTGGATATTGGTCTTTGGTACCATCCAAGTTATCTCTCTAGTATTTGATAAAGACTCTCTGATTTCTATTTGCTTGAGTATATATCAAATCGAGAGATTGAGATATAAACTCTTTGATATACTTTTTATCTAGATTGAGTCTGACTGTCTAGTTGATTCTCTAGAAAGTATATTGGAGTTTGTACATACAGATTGCTAATCGAAATATTGGGTGTGGTAGTTAGACCCCTGCTTTTTCAATTTGTTTCATCCATAAAAGTTGAGTACAACATGATCCTTCAGTGATGTATTCTGCTTCACATATTGAGAGGGATTGTGAATTTTGTTTCTTGCTATGCCAAGCTACAAGATTCATTCCTGCATAGTAGAAACCCCCTAATGTACTTTTTCTATCTTCTACACATCCTACCCAATCTGCATCTGAATAGGCAGTAATATCAGTGGTAGTATCAAAAGTGTAAGATAGACCATACCCTGCAGTGTGATTAATGTAGCGTATAATTCTTTTTTCAGCTGCAAGATGAGATTCCTTTGGATTTGCCTGAAACCTAGCACAACAACCAACACTAAAAGCAATATCAGGTCGAGTGGTTGTAAGATATAGAAGGCTTTCAATGATAGATCGATAAAGTTTTTGATCCACATTTACACCTTTATCATCTCGATGTAGTTTACCAGTGATAGGCATAGGAGTTAGTATAGGGGCGGACTTCTCAAGGCCAAATCTTGAGACAAGATCTTTAGCATATTTCTCTTGAGACAAGTAAATTCCATCCCTGTGTTGTTGAATTTGTAAACCCAAAAAGAATTTTAATTCACCAACATTGCTCATTTCAAACTCTTTTCCAAGAGATACTTGAAATTCTTGTGCAAGTTTCTCTGATGTTGATCCATAGATGATATCACCTACATAGACTTGAGCAATTACAACATCTTTCCCACTCCACTTGGTAAACAGAGTTTTATCAGCTCCCCCTCTCGAAAAACCTTTCCCAAGAAGAGATGAGGTCAGTTTTTCGAACCAGGCACGAGGTGCTTGTTTTAACCCATACAACGCCTTGTTAAGTTTAAGGACGTGATCTGGGAAGTCAGGGATTTCAAATCCCTTTGGTTGAGCTACATAGAATTCTTCCTTTAAGGTTCCGTTTAAAAAGGCGGATTTAATGTCCATTTGAAATAGCTTTACCTTAAGAAAACAAGCATGAGCTAATAACAATCTGAAGGACTCAAGGCGTTCCACATGAGCGAAGGTTTCATCAAAGTAAATTCCTTCGATTTGTGAATATCCTTGAGCGACAAGTCTTGCTTTGTTTCTTACAATGGTTCCAAACTCATCAGACTTGTTCTTAAATATCCATTTGGTGCCCACAATATTGATATTTGGAGGAAAAGGTACAAGCTTCCATACATCTTGTCTTTGAAATTGATCTAACTCTTCATGCATTGCATTCACCCATAAGGGATCACTAAGAGCTTCATAAATATTCCTTGGTTCTACTTGTGAGAGATAACAACTAAAATTACATAAATTTTGAAGTTGTCCTCTAGTCTTTGCAGTAGAATCTCTTCCTCAAATGATACTATTTGGATCATGGTTTCTTTGAACCCAGAGGTGCCGTGGGGAGACACGTTCTTGTTCAACATGCATAGTCTGATCAGTGTTTTTCTCCTCGTCACTAGATAGGTCAGGATCAGTAACAATAGATGTAACTTCAACTGAATCCAGAACTTCCTTGACTTTCTCAGTTGGAGGCAATTCAGAAGGAGAAAAGTCATGATGAAAATCGCTAATATCATCAATAATGACGTTTGCTGATTCCATCATCACGTGGGTTATGAGATTAAAGATTCGAAAACCACGACTATCAGACGCATACCCCAAAAAGATACCTTCATCACTTTTAGTATCAAATTTCCCTCTCTATTCTCGATCTTTTAGGATGTAGCTCTTACTTCCAAACACTCTAAGATAGTGTAAGTTGGGTTTTCTACCATACCACAACTCATATGGAGTGTTTAAGGTTTTGGACCGTAGATACACATGGTTGATCAAGTAACATGCTGTGAAAATAGATTCTCCCCAAAATCTTAGAGGTAAGTTTTTGTTATGGAGGATTACCCTGGCCATTTCCTGAATATTCCTGTTCTTTCTTTCAGCAACTCCATTAGCTTGAGGAGTAATGGTTGGTGAGTATTGTTGAATAATCCCCACTTTGTCACAAAATTCAAATACCTTGGTGTCTTTGAATTCAGTGCCACGGTCACTTCTAATTTTCTTTAGTTTGCGACCTTGTTCATTCTGGATTCTATTAACAATAATCTTAAATTCACCAAGGGTTTCATTCTTATGAGCAAGAAATGCTACCCAAGTGAATCTAGTGTAGTCATCTACCATAACTAAGACATACTTCTTTCCTCCAACAGCAGATTGTTGAATTAGTCCGAAGAGATCCATATGAATTAAATCAAGTGGAGCCTTAGTGAGAATATCTCGAGATGACTTATGGTGAACTTTCGTTTGTTTACCCTTTTGACAGGCACCACATACACCGTCAATCTTTGCATTGATTTTTGGAACGCCTCTAACAAGTTCTTTGTTAATGATCTTAGTTAAGAGACGATAATTGATGTGACCAAAACGCTCATGCCAAAGATGTGTAGATTTCACCTTAGTCAAATTGCAACAATTACTAAACTGAGTATCAAGGAGATAACAGTTATTTTTAAACCACGAGTTCCTTGAAAAATTACTTTTCCAGTTTTGTCTACAATGTCACATCCATTTGCATTGAAGACAACTCTATGGCCTTTGTCACAAATTTGACTAATAGAAAGAAGATTTGCAGTCATACCTTTGACGTAGACTACATCATGGATTTCTGGAACACCGGGAAGTTTGATCGTACCCTTCTTGCTAATGTATCAACAACTCCCATCTCCGAAAGTAACTGGTCCTCCTTCAAAGTCGCTTATGGAAACAAACCACGAAAGATCACCAGTCATATGTCGACTACAACCGCTATCGAGAAACCATTGAAAGGGTGATGTGGATTTCAAAGCAAAATCTCCCATACTAACACTACTTTTCTGTTTAGAATTTCTTGTTAGTATTGTACACCTTTTTAGATAAGTATACAGTTGTTCAGCTTTCTTGTGGAGATTGCTCGCAACTTTTATACTTTTCTGAAAACGTGTACATGTATGTTGAGCGTGTTTGTGAGACTCACAAAATATACAAGGGCCAACATCAGTAATCTTATTTAAGAAGTTCTTTCTTCTGTCAAGTTTTTCAAAGCATGTACTCTTTTTAACACTTGACTTACTATGATCCTTTAGAGAAGAATCAGAGGAGTTATTCATCATCAATGAAGAGATTTTGACAGACTTCAAATCCTTATGCTTTGCAATTTCTGCAACAAGATCACGGTTGATCTGGATTTGTTCATCCAACTTCCTTTGGAGAATAACAAGAGTTTTAGAACATTCTCTAGATTACGAATTATTCCTGGTGAAGCGTTTATAGAGACTTTACTGTCCATAGAGTCAGATCGCTACAAACACAGACTTTTGAGGTTTTGAAAGTGTTTGCCTGCTCTGATACCAATTAAAAAAGCGGGGGTCTAATAACCTCACCCAATATTTCGATTAGCAATCTGTATGGACTAACTCGAATATACTTTTGAGAGAATCAACTAGACAGTCAGACTCAATCTTAATAAAAGGTATATCAAGGAGTTAATATCTCTATCTCTCGATTTGATCTATACTCAAGCAAATAGAAATTCACGAGTTTTTATCAAATACAAAAGAGATATAAACTTGGATGGTACCAAAGACCAATATCCAAGGATCAATCAATTTCCAATCAACAACCAAAGGTTGGATATCACAATTGATCGATACAACGCACAACCTGTGATATTTCAATTATATAAAAAAATATAATACAGAATAGAAATAACACAGACACGTAAATTTTGTTAACGAGGAAACCGCAAATGCGAGAAAAACCCTGGACCTAGTCCAGTTGAACACCACATCAGTATTAAGCCGCTACAGACACTAGCCTACTACAAACTAACTTCGGTCTGGACCGTAGTTGAACCCTAATCAATATCACACTGATTCAAGGTACAGTTGCGTTCCTTACGTCTCTGATCCTAGCAGGATACTACGCAATTGATTCCCTTAACTGATCTTACCCACAACCAAGAGTTGCTACGAACCTAAGTCGAAGACTTGAATAAACAAATCTGTATCACACAGAAAAGTCTACGATAATAGATAAATCTGTCTCCCACAGATAAACCTACGAGTTTTGTTCCGTCTTTTGATAAAATAAAGGTGAACAGGAACCAATCAATAACCTGGACTTATATTCCCGAAGAACAGACTAGAATTATTGATCACCTTACAATAAACTAAATTGTATGGTAGCGAAACTAGATATTGCGGAATCACAAACGATGAGACGAAGATGTTTGTGATTTCTTTTTATCTTTCCCTATCGGAGATATAATCTCAAGCCAATTATTCAATTGAACTCGTACGATAGAAAATGGCAAGATCAGATCGCTCAACTACAAGAGAAGTAGTTTTGTCCGTCTTCACAATCCCAATGAAGTCTTTAAGTCGTTAATCGACAGGGTCTCGAGAAGAAACCTACGATTAAAGGAGAATCGACTCTAGCAAACCAACTAGTATCACACAGAGGTGGGGATTAGTTTTTCCAATTGCTAGATGTCTCCTTTATATAGTTTTCAAATCAGGGTTTGCAATCTAAGTTACCTTGGTAACAAAGCATTCAATATTCACCGTTAGATGAAAAACCTGACTTATACAAGCTAATATCTTTCAACCGTTAGATCGAAAGTTATCTTATCACACACAAATGAAATGTATTTCATTTAGTTTTGAGTAACCATACCTAAACGTGTACATTTGGTTGGTTCACGAATAGTTAAATGGTTAGCCATATGAGCACTTTCATATCAACCATATTCATCTTTCTCATAACTAGTTCAAATGACTCATAAGAACTAGTTCAAGAGTTGTTCAATTGCAAGGAAATCTTATGTAACTACACAAGACACAATTGAAGCAAAATCGGTTTGATTCACTTGAATCAAGTCATGAACAATATAGCCACGGTTTGCAAAGATAGCATTCCTTATTGATTTATTGTTTAAGTTCATGAACAACCGATTTGAGAAATAACCAGCTTGGGTACGTGTACGGGTATGCGTACTCTAGCTTTACCGAAATTGGGTTTGAAAACCCAACATAAATTTTCGGATAAAAAACTTCCGTGAGTACGCGTACGGGTACGTGTACCTAAGGTGACTGGTTTTTAAGTTCGTAAACTCCAAACTCGGCAGAAATTCACGGACATGAACTTCCGCCAGTACGCGTACGGGTACGCGTACCCAACCTGTCTCCTTCACCAATACCGCATGCACACATATGCACGCACTTGGTTTCCGGTACATGGATTTATACACTAATATGTGAACACACTATATATGCTTATATCCATAGGTGATTACGTAATCTCAACTCTACATTTCAATCATTGAAACATTCTTCTATAATGTTAATAGTCGTTAGACATAAAGAATCGACTATCTTCTTCAAAGCCATTTTCGAGAGTGAAACGTCATCATGACTTTTGTCACGGATAAAGATGAAAGTGGTTAAAGCGAAAGCTTACCAACACATATTTCGAGAAAAAGATAGGCGAGTAAACTCGGCTCGAAATAACAAATGTGTATGTATGAAAACTATCATACTTATACGACTGTTGTCTCAAGAGTAGGAGATAGATAGATAGACTTTTGAGTGCTAGATAAGTTCAAGTCTCCACATACCTTTTTGGTCGGATGAAGTTCCACCGGTTCCTTGAGTAGTTCTTCGTCTTCGCAAGATAATCGCCATGGAGTCTGGAGCTCAACTATACTTTACTATCCTAGACCGAGACTTAGTCATAAGTAAACTAAATCAAGACGTATAGTTTTGATCACTAATATTGACAAACATGCTTGAGATAGCAACGCATGCGAGTTCGACCGAGTAATGCTCTAACAAGCAGCAACAGAAGTAAGGGCTTCACTGGGAAAAGCAAGGTGTGGAGGAGAGTAACCATACAATGCCTTGAAGGGTGTCATGTTTAATCTGGTATGGTGGTTGGTATTGTACCAGAACTCTGCCAAGGTAAGCTATTTGAACCATTTCTTGGGCTAATGTCCAGTCATGCATCTGAGATAATATTCCAAGCATGCATTCACTCTTTCAGTCTGGCCATCTGATTGAGGGTGATAGGTAGTACTCATATGTAAACCGGTTCCCATTGCTTTAAACAATTCATGCCAGAAGTTACTAATGAAGATCTTGTCTCTATCTGAAACAATGGAAGAGGGAAGACCATGTAATTTGAAAACATGAGTAGGGAACTCATGAGTTACAGTGGAAGCTGTAAATGGATGAGTTAACCCTATAAAATGGCTATATTTTGGGATTCTATCAACCACAACAAAAATAACATCTTTTTACTTGAAATGGGTAATCCCTCTATGAAATCCATAGTGATGTTTTGCTAAACCTGTGTGGGAATTGGTAAAGGTTGAAGTAACCCAGCAGGGAAAGTATGTTCACCCTTATTCCTCTGGCAGATATCACAGTGGCTTACCAATAATAACATCTCCTTCTTAAGGCCCTTCTAATAAAAATTCCTTTTAGCTCTTATGTAACTGCCTTGCATTCCTAAATGTCCCCCAACTGCAGAAGAGTGAATAGATTTTAAGATGGTATACTTGAGATTGTTGTTCGTGCCTATATAAATTCTGCCTTTATATCTCAAAATGCCATCCGCATAAGTATAGTTAGGAATGGAGGAAGGAGCCACCAGTAACTGAGGAATGATGTTTGTGGCCCATTCATCTTTGTCATAGCTCTGAATGACCTCTTGAGCCCAAGTAGGTGTGGAAATAGAAATAACTGAACAGTGAAAAGGAGAGGGAAATCTGGACATGGCATCTGCAGCTTGATAGGTGTAGAATACACCGTATTTACTATATAGTAGTTTATGCTTTCTTTGCTATTTTTCTTGTAAATTATGTATTTTACGCTTGTTTTGAGTTTTATAGTTACTTTGGAGTCGCACGGAGGAAAAGAAGAAGAAATCACCCAATTTGAGCCAAAAGGGCAAAAAGGTCATTTTACAGGCGATTGATATATGGAGCCTGATTGAGGTTAAGGGGCGACCCAATTTAGAGGAGTACTAAAGCCAGGCCCGCAGAGGTTAAGGGGGTTTCCAAGTAGGATGGCCCTTATCATTTAGAGGGTGGTACCTATCCCTGGGGTGTAAATATCCACCCAAATCAGTTCAACCCTAAAATCGATTTTTTCACATTCACTTTCATCTGAATCAAATACAGAGAGAGGCTGCTGTTGTAAGATCGAGAGTGAGATCGAGATTGAGAGAGAAGAAATTCACAAAATATTTGCCATTAATGGTGTTCTTGAGGTTCAGAAGTAGAAATTAGGGCTTGATGTCACGGAGAAAGAAGTAGCCATGACTGCGCGGAAGAAACCGAGTAGATGGATCTCGTGGTCGAGCTAATTCGAGATCGATTGGAAGAGAGGATGACCGAGATTTGCGGAGGTGATGTTGATGGCCGCAATCGACTCGGGGAAGAAGGAGATAGAGTTTCTTGTTACAAGGTTTTGAGCGGAATTTGAGAAGGGGTTTTGATGTTGAGTTGCGGTAGAAGATTGATAAACCGGGAATTTGTGGTTGTTCGATGGAAAGGAAATGGTGGTGGTCTTTGACGCTGCTATTGAAGCTCGGGAAGATGACCTGCTTGCCGTTGAGTACAGTGTCAGTATTGAAAGGCGAAAAGATGGAAGTGGTGGTTTTCGATGTTGGGATTGAAGCTCAAAGAGATGGATGCAGTGAGATGCTCTTACAACATTTGATTGAGAGCCGAGGTTGGAATGAGTCCCGATGGTGACCGATTCGGGGAAAGAGGCGATGGGTGCAAAGAAAGAGTTGGTGTTGCGGGGCATGGTGGTTGTGGTAATGATTAAATCACAAGAGAAGAATGGTGAGCCGAGTTGTTGCCATTTGTTGAGTTAGGATCACTCCCGATGATTGCAATGTGCAGTGTTGGTGGACGAAAACAAGGAGATGGTGCAATTGATTCGGGGAATAGAATGGGTGAAGTTACGAGCAGGGAGTGTTTGAAATGGCTTTAGATGAATGTGTTAGGAATGTCACGAGGATGAACCCGAGATGTCGGGCAATGAATGGAAGAACTGGAGGAATAACAGATGGAGATGCGAGCAATGGCATTGCGGGTAGTGCGGTCAGTTGCGAGCAAATTTGGATGTCCGCGGTGAGCCAAGAGTTATGAAGAAGGCGAGTGGTGGAGCTCAAATGCAATGATCGTGTGTAGATGCCATGAATGGATGAATAGCTTTAGTCACTTGCGGTGTTGAGCATTGTGTTTGTGTCTTTGAGATACGGATGCCCCGAATTGATAGTATGGTGGTGGTATGAGGCGGCGGTGAAGGATTTTGCAAGAACTGCAGATTGCGGTTAAGCTACATATGCACTATTGGTATCTTTGGGAGTTATGGTTGTGCGGGGGCCATCATGGCCGGCAATGCAAATTGTGATGCATAAGGATGGTGCTTTGCAACAAGATGGCTTGTGCAACTTTGGCCTAGTGACCCGTCGGCCACGACTCGATTGAGTTAGATGGCTAACTCAGTGACTTAGACTTTGACCCGGTCAACAGTTAACGACCGTTAGTCAACAGTTAAGTATAACAGAATCTTGGACGGAATATTCTATCACCGACGACGACTTTCAGGCGGCCGGCGGCGACAATTCCGGTCGGATTCCGGCCACAATCCCAGTTTTCCGGCGAGCAAAAATTCCAGAATTTTCTATGGACTTCTCTCATGGGTGTGAAGACTTGGGCTTGGAATTGGATGGAGAATTGGACTCAAATTTGGAAAGAGAAGGTGGAAGAGTTGAGAAAAGCTTGGATTTGGAAATTGAATTGCAAAAGGAAAAGGATTCTATTCCTTAGAAGATTTGGAGAATATTGAAGCCTATAAATAGAGAAGTTTTCTACAATTTCTACACACATCTCTACACATCTCTACACACACAATTCTTTTCTTTTCTTATTCTTTGTGTGAACTCTTTAACATGAATAGTTAATTTATTGATTGAGGATGAATTCCTAGTTCTTAATATGATTTAAGTTTTTGTTTTCAATTCTATCTTGAAGTTTTTCACATGATTATCGATTGTTTTTACTAATAGGAATGATCTTAAAGACATTCATGATTGATTGATAGATTGTTTGGAGTGCACGCTAAATTGATTTGTTAATTTGATCTAAAGCTAGTGAAAGTTAGGAGATAAGTAATCGTTTCTTGACTCTTTACATAAGTAGCAAACACGAGACCTTGCGGAGGGATTCCGTGGAGCAATTGTGTGTAGAAACAACGTTAGCAAGTGGACCTTGAGCTAAGAGTCTAACTACTAATATCAACCTAAGAAATTCACAAAACTTAATGCATGAGCCAAGTTACATCTAGGTTGAGCTAATTCTAGGTGGCTTGGTGATTAGAATCCGTAGTCGAGAACTTCCGTGTCCCAGGTGATACAAGGGATTTAGGGGTTTAGCACTGAGCTAGTTTGCTTTACCTACGGTTGGTGATAATTTGTGACTAATAACAAGTAGAAGAGAACATAACTTGATTCATTGTTTCGTAACGAAGAAGGATTCCTTGATCTTGTCTCTCTTATTGCTTTCAACTTTATCTTTTAATTGCTTTGTTTATTTTCTTTTGTTTTTTTTTTACACCCCCCTTTCGTGACAATTTTTACAACTAGAATCTCTTGCTCCTCGTGGGATCGACCTTGACTACCCTATATTACTTGTTAATTAGGTAGTAAAGTATTAATTAATTTGTTGTGGTTACGACACGCATCACAGCTTTGTTCTCCATGCCTTTCTTGTACTTGATGGTGTAGTTAAACTCCAACAACTTCATAAGCCATCTTTTTTGTAAAACAGTGGTGATTTTCTGATCCATGAAGTATTTGATGCTCTGCTGATCAGTATTTATGATAAAGTGATGGCCAAAAAGATAGGTATAGAGGCCTAGAGATTTAGGGACAAGAGGTTTGCTGTAGAAGCTAATAACTATGCCTTCTTGCATTAAGACAACTCATACACCCACATCATAAGCATCTGTTTCAACAACAAATATTTTAGTGAAATCGGGGAGCACCAACACTGGAGTAGTACACATAGCTTTTTTAAGCTTTTGAAAGGCTTCCTCTGCACTTGGGGACCAGTGAAAATCATTCTTTTTCAAGAGGTAAGTGAGTGGCTTACTGATAAGGCCACTAAGGCCACAGTGCTTAACAAACTACCCGTAATAGCCAGTTAGCCCCAAAAATCCCCTTAACTTCTTAAGGCAAGTTTGCACATGCCATTGCTGCATACATTCAATTTTTTCTGGGTCAGCAGCTACTCCATTTGCTGTGATGATATGACCCAAGTATCCCAATGAAGATTGAGCAAAGCAACACTTTGAAAATTTAGCATAAAGTTGGTGATGTCTGAGAAGGCCAAGAACTATAGAAAGATGTTGAACATGCTTTTCAAGTGACTGGCTGTAGATAAGGATGTCATCAAAGAAAACCAATACAAATTTTCTTAAGTAAGGACCAAAAACTGAATTCATGAGAGATTGAAATGTGGCAGGTGCATTAGTGAGCCCAAATGGCATCACTTTGAACTCAAAATGACCATGATGGGTCCTGAAAGCAGTTTTATGTATATCAACTTCAAATAATCTGATTTGATGGTACCCAGATCTCAAATCTAACTTTGTGAAAAAAATTGAGCCATGTAACTCATCTAAAAATTCATCAATGATAGGTATAGGGTACTTATCTTTAATGGTGAGTTCATTGAGTTTCCTGTAATCCACACAAAATCTCCAAGAATTGTCTTTTTTCTTGACCAAAAGAATGGGAGAAGCAAAAGGACTGTGACTGTCATGAATCACACCAGAAGTAAGCATTTCTTCTACCAAAGATTCTATCGCTGCTTTGTGGATGTGGGGGCATTTGTAGGGTCTAGGATTGACTGGTTGGGCACCAGATTTGAGGGGTATTCTGTGATCTAATGATCTCTGAAGAGGTAGCTATGTTGGTTCTGCAAAGACATCATGAAATTGATCCAACAGCATGGACTTGTGAAGGAATGGGTGTAAGAGGTGGTTCAGCTGAAATAATAAAAAAATTGACCAACAAATGCCGATGTTTAATAAATTTCTGGATAGCTTGACCACTAACCATCATAAATGAAGGCTTAGTGGAAATACCAGTGAGAGTGATGTTGGTGCCCAAATGGGTGAAGGAAATAGTTAATTTGGAGAAGTTGAACATGACATCTCCTAAATTTTTAAGCCAGTCTGCCCCCAATACAATGTCACAACCACCCAATGAAAGTACATGAAAGTCTGCTGTAAAATGATGCCCTGCATCTGCCATTCCATCTGTTGACAAACCCCAGAGCTTGTAGTTCTTTCTCCATTAGCTACTCGTAACTAGTAGATGAGATGTTGGTTGAATGTTGTAGAACAACCTCTTAGCAAGAAAAACATCAATGAAACTATGAGTACTACCTGTGTCCACTAGATCTTGTTTTTTTACTTGCCCCAAAATGTGTATGGTTTCAGTACTATGATGGCATGTGAGAGCATGGAAATATATTTCCATGTATGATTCCACCACATTTATTGGTTGCTCTAGTTCAGTGGGTGAAGTAATGTTATCTGAAGTTGAGTCTTCTTCAGCTAGAACCATATAAAGCTGTTGGGTCTTGCATTTATAGCCATAAACATATTTCTAATCACAATTGTAGCATAGATTTTTGGCTCTCCGCTGAGCTAATTGTTCTTGAGTTAATCTTTTAATAGGAGGTATATAAGTAGATTTCTGGGAATTAGGGGTTATTGAAGTGGAAACCACGGGTGATGTGGTAGGTTTGGCAAATGTAGATGGTTTACTGAAATAAGTGGGTTGTTTAGTGACAAGAGATTTAGGTGGTGAAACTAGAGTTTGTTCTTGAAGTCTGGCTAAGAAAAAAGCCTGAGAAAGAGATGTGGGGTTGTGCATTCGAACTGAGTTACTAATCTCAGGTTTCAATCCACTAATAAAACTCGAGAATAAAGTACTCTTCATCAAGGGAAGGATTTTGGCAATCGTTAGAGCTTTGAGTTGCTCAAATGTTTGGAAATATTCTTCCACAATAGTGATTTGAGTGAGTTTATTAAAACAACGAACATAGTTATCATTAGCTAAATCCTCAAAACGACGACAAAGATGATTCGAAAATTCAGACCAAGGAACAGATGTTTAACCGGAACAGTAGTCGAAAAACCATGAATCATCTCTATCATCCCTGTACATGGAAGCAAATTATGTCTTTTGAGTTTCTTCCATAGGGTGCATCTGAAAAAATCTGTCACATTTGCGTAACCAGCTTCTAGGGTTTTCACCATCGAACCTTGGAAAGTCAAATTTTGCTGGTTTGAGAGCATTTGTAGGAGAACCATGACTAGCTCTATTAGTTTCAGAGTGACCAGAAGGTGGGGTGTTTTGTTCACCAATTGTGGATCTGGGTTGGCTTTGGAGATGCTTTAAAATGTCTTCTGAGAGTTGTACTAGGCGATTCATTAATATTTGATGAGCCTTAGCATCTGCTTCACGTTTCTCCTCTGATGTACGTTGTATCTCTATAAGATTCGTCATTAATCGTGACAACTCTTTGGTTGTGTGGTCAACATCCTTGATTGATGGACCTCCAGTCATTGCAGAGTACCAGATCTACTGGGTGATACCACTGTTATGGTTGATGATGATAGTATGAGAGGTACAGGGAGAATCACGAGTGCAAAGTACTAACTACAGCCACACTAGACCGAGTTCTTCTTCTATTCAATTTTCTAAGTTCAGTACGAGGAGGAAAGCGAGTATAAATACTAAACAAACCCTAACCGAGAACATCAACGGCTCGACGAGAACATCAACGGCTCGACACACTGCATGTGGGCACAACACTGCCACATGATTCTAATTAACTTACTGCTAAAGAAAGTAATTAACCTGACATTTATTAACTAACGTAATTTAAAAACTACTAAAGAAAGTAATTAACCTGACATTTATTAACTAACGTAATTTAAAAACTACTAATTGCGTCCCAAAGTAGATAGAGGCAGCCATCTTCCGCAGGTACATGACAGCTAGTTTTCACTCGGGCAGCCTAAGAGCACCAAGGTCCACAATCTGAGAACACTTAGCAAGGGCGTCTTTGAGATCCGTACAACGTGACTTGGCACACTCTCTTTGTAGTTCGCACTAGCAGCCTTGTTAACGAAATTCATAGATGGGGATTTTGTTGCATGTACATTTGTTGGAAACAATGTAACAATAATGAAAGAGATGTGAAGAATATACTTAGCTCAAACCCATGCTTCACTGATGTTGTTGGTGATGCTCAAACAATGGTAACTGGAACAGGTAGAGGCACGTATAAATACGCCGACCTAAAGGCAATATCGCCCGCTACTCCTCCGAGATGCTATAGCAGGTTGGCGAGTCACCTCCGGGATACAACTACCGCTAGTACCTCTCGATGTAGCATACAAGGAAGGTACCCTAAGAGCTTGGCAAAGACCTTTGGAAAAGTTGTTACTCCAAGAGAGAAAAAATCAAAGCTTTTATTTCTCAAAAAACCTTAAGAACTCGTTAAGAAAACGAAGAGAGGAAGAGAAGAAGAAGAGAAGAGAAAGCTTCTCTTGGTGTGTGTTGTGAAGTGAGAAACTCTTCACTATTTATAGCAAAAATCGAGTAAGCAAAACAAGAGAAAAACGCCAAGGAAAACCCATGCGTATGACAAGGTTACTGGTTATGCTTTTACAAAACAAGCCAAAGAAATCGGACTTCAAACGAAGTGTGTAGTTTTACGTGAAACGGCTTTGTCCGAAAAGCACTTTTGCGAGAATCATTTTTCGAAAACTTGACTTTTATTTAAAGCGAAGAAACCAAACACGTAAGGACAGGGGAATATTGCTTCACATATGTGACAAGCACGTCCAAACAAAAAGACACATGTGCAGAAAACATGAGTAAAATTTTCAGTAAAAAGATAAGTCTTATTGAACCCACACCCGACCCGACCGGGCGGCGTGCGTGCTTATGCGAAACACCGCGCGTCGGAAAGGGACCCTAGCCATAGTCTAAGTCTTCCCAATCGCACAAAGGCTAAGTGCCCAAAGGGCCTGCCCTTATAGCCCAATTCTATGGTATTTAAGTCTAAAATTGTTTAGATTTTCACCTATGTGGGACTAATGTTTTAACTATTCACAAGGAAAAAACATTTTGTGGGCAAGTTAAAGTCCTTGGTTAAACACGTTTTTTCCAACAACATTTTGGCAACAACAATCACTCCAAAGAGAACGATGAGAATCTTCATTTTCAATATGGAATTACAAAAAGATTAGACAAAGTATATGCGGATAAGATAGAAATCAAAGAAACATAACGACTACGACTGGTAAAGGTACTCAGGGTTCACTCATATAGCAAGTGAAAACCATTATTCCCCTACACCACCACCCATATCCACCATAAGTTCCTCCATACAATTTCAATAACAGGAACTGTGGTTAAGAAAAAGGCAAAAAAAAAAAAAAAAATCAGCAAAGACCTGGATAGAACACTTCAGTGTTTCTCCACTATCGCGTTGTGGCACTAGGAATCGCTTAAGTAGCAATACCAGTCTCAACAATCTAAAGCCCACCTTTTGCCAGTCTTCTAGTAAGCTCCTCGGCTTCCACCTTCACCACATCCCTCCTCATTCCAATATCAGCAGCATATCGACTTGCACAGTACACTACTATGGCAGTTGCAGCCATTCCATAAATGTTAGTTGTGACCAACCGGAGAAGAATTGGTAGAACTGCAGCAAGTGGCCCGCCAATAATAGAAACTGCTTGCCCACTCTGACCCATTGTCCCTTGATCAATTACAAGCAGACCCGTCTTGCAGTAAATGGCAAAATCTTCGCAGTTGTTCTTGAAGACATTGTAACATCCAAAGCCATTGATGAGTAAGTAGGTTGCTCGGTGAACACAAATCTTATCTCCATCCGAAACTGCAAGAGTGCATGTTCCACCACGTGCTTTTGCAAGAAATAGAGCAGGGGTAACAGAATACTCGAAACGATACAGAATCCCACCAGAAAGGAAGCAGTTGAGGCAGGAGGATACAACCCCATGACATTCTTCTGCCTGATGGCAGACTGGGCACGGGATTTGAGATCGGGTTGGTCCAGAGCTTACCAAAATATAATCAAGCACTGTCCCTGTTCCTACTTCTTGGCCTCTTCCTCTAGTGAAGTGAATGACTTTATCATCCCCAACATAAATACCTGCATCCAAAAGATGATGAAATTTAGGACCTCGTCAACAATATGCACTATGAAAATAACCTAACAGAAACTTCAGTACTACACAAGAATTTTCCAAACATATGAGAGAGCAACTTATCAATGATCAGACCTAATTTATAATTAACTTAACTAGAGATCCCAACTTATGCTACACTATTATGTCAATTTTTTATATCAATTAACTGAATCACAAAACTTCATACAATCTCCATTATGTAGATACTAAGCAAAATACCCTAATATGATCGTTTGACTCCGGTAAAATACATCACGACAAGTATTCGAGAATATTAATCTCCATACCTTGACCTTTAACCCTCAACCTGGATAAATTCTAATGATTTATCTGCTGGTGTTCTAATCCTCACATTCTATAAATGATACAAATTCACATTCTATAAATGATACTGGAAACTCGCATTACTTGGCATCTTTTATTTTACGCCTAACAACAATCCATTTAATCAAAAGAAATCAACTATTCAAGGTAAAGGACATTTGAAGCCATCCAATTTAGAATTTAAAATGGCATAAGGCTAACCCCTATGGGCTAGATTGGACTGCTAGATTGGCCAAAAAGTGTTGCAAATCATGAAAAAAGTGTGGGAAAAAAGTTAACACTCAATCTGGCTACTTCTCTCTCCTAGCATTTGCTCGCAGTCCAACTATCAACGAGATTGAAACGGCTTCGGCGCTCAAAAAGTGCTCAAAACGCCGAATGATTCGGCGCTCAAAACGCCGAATGGTTCGGCGCTCACAAATGACGTGGATGACCAATCTAGCAGCTAGATATCTAGCCCATAAGACTTAGGAGGTTGCCCAGGCTGACGTGGATGGCCAATCTAGCAGCTAGATATCTAGCCCATAGGACTAAGCCTAAGCCTCTCTGCGATAAGCTACAGCGACCATTAAAAAAAAATAAAACAACATAGAAGTAAAAATAATGGCAAATACAGAGCAGACTACTGATCATGGTTGGTATCCCTCATCCCCAAATTGTTTCAAAGCATATTCCCGTCAAAAATAAATATACATACAAAACATTGATTTTCATACCTAAACTACAAAACAACCCAATTCCCAGGGTAAACTTGGTGCAGAATCAAAATCCATCAAAAAAACACTAATTCATGAGAACCCAAAGACACTCACATAATATTATAATATAACAATTGAAAAAGAAAGAAAACAAAAAAAAAACTATAGAAAAATGTAACAAACCATGATGAGCATAGACATACGCAGTCCTCCACGAGTAAATATGATCCCCTGGTTTCAGACTCTCTTTGGTAATTCTATTTGATAGCAATCCCATCTCTCTCTCGCTATGAGTCTTGGAAGCGACTGTGATTCTGAAAGAAAGAAGATGGAGGAGGATGATCAATAATTTGGTAAAGGAGCTCCTCTTTATTTCTTTTTTCTTTCCTCTTTTATGTTTATGATGATGATGTAGGAAGAAAAAAGCGTGAAATGAAGCGAATAACGGACCTTCTTATCTACCTTGATAACCGTTTTGATTCTATTACATAATTACCCTCTTTTTTTTGACTTAAAAACAGTGAATCTCTTTTGACCAAGATGCGGAGGGTTGACTCTTCAGTTTCATGACAGGTCGGCATTTAAGATGCTGTGGAGGTAGATCTGGGCCGCCGAGAGGCTTGCTGAGAAGATTCTGTTGCAACTGGGGTATGAATTAACGGATGCGATTAGTGACGGAGACTTTAGGTGTGGGATAAGTTTTGGATTCGTTGTAATCTTAGTGGCGAAGGAACTTGGTTTTTAGGTGTTACCTGATCGTCAAATTAGGGTTATATTCGTCTTTTAGGTCATTGAATCTGTTTCCTCACGTTTGTCAGAAACCGTGTGTTGATGGTGTTGCCGACGCTAACAATGTACGAGGAGAGACCGACAGGTGTGATTGAATTTATCTTTGTCATCGTACCACATGACATTACCATGTCAAAATATTCTATTCGTGGAGTCCGAATTTGTGTACAGTCGAATAAAACGAGTGTGCACGTAACATTTCAATCTCCATCATTGATTTAATTTATGAGTTATGTAATAAGGGTCGAGATTCTAAACATGAAGGGTAATGGGCCTCAATTAAATAATCGACCAATGAGAAGAATATGTTAAATATACATTTGGACCCTTATTTGTCCTACAAGGTAGCATTAGGGATGGCCATTTGCCCCACCCAAACCCATCCCCATGGGTACCCGCCCCGTTAGGGTAGGATTTTACCCGCACAAATGGGGATGGGGTCGGGTATGGGTATTACCCGAAACTTAAGCTACGGGTATGGGGTGGGGACGGGATTCAAGGTCCCCGCCCCGTAGCTTTCATATTATGAGGGTTTAGAATTTTATGTAAGAATTTGTATCGAATTTTTATACTTCTACCACTTATTCGAGCTTTCTTTCATTTATATATATTTTTGATTGTTTTTGTATATATATCACTTTCGCTTGTGATCAAACACATTTTTTAAAAGTTAAAATAGTGAAAATCATGCGGATAATGGAATGGTTAATGTGGACGAAGATAGAAATACATTATTCTTATGTTATTATTTTTGTTTGAATCATATTTAAGTTTTGATTATAGACAAATTTATGTATTAACTTAGTGTTACGGTTAACCCATGGGATACCCGCCCCATATGGGTATTCCCCATATCCGCCCCGCCCCAATTCATGTGGGTAACGGGGCGGGTATGGATATTTCTTTTACGAACGGGACAGTGACTGGGATTGGCATACCCTCCCCATGGCCATCCCTAGGTGGCATGCAAATTAGTCGCTCCATTTTGACAAAACAGCTCAGCAAATAAATCCCTAACGAGCGGTATTATCTAATTCGTTAGCAATATAGACTCTATAACCGACTATTTTCTGAATATCGCTCAATATTGTTGGTATCGTCATTGTTCGACTTAATATCGACAACGGTCGACTCTATAGCGCCTACAAATATCACGCCTTCTTTCTCATTCCTCTTCACACCTTTTCTTCTTTGTTCTAAATATGGTCGACTCTTTAGTTACTTCCTTCCAAATATGAGTGAGAAAAGAAAAAGAAACAAAAAAGTCGAAGAATCTATCATCACCCCCATCCAGTGGATTAAATTATGTGCTGGACAAAGAATATGAGTTCCAACATGTTCGACAACTAGCTGATGATGGTGTACTCCCTGTGCACATATCTGTCCATCCTGAACGAGTTAATTCAGTCGCTTTAAAAGGTGGGTGGTCTGAGTTCCGTACGGTGTCCAGGTGTTTGTAGGTGAAAATGATTTCTGCTGATTTCAGTAATTTTGGGTGTACGGGTGAGAAACAATTTAAACCCTAAACAATGTACTGCAAGGGAGTACTTTAGATTCGAGAGATCAATCTGTACAAGTCCGGCTAAACCAAGAAATGGCCGTTCCAGACTTGCTTCGGTCACAAAGTGAAGGAGAATGGGTTGGTTTTGGGGAGGGAAGCAAGGAAAGCGATGAGACCAGAATAGTTGATTCTGGAAGAGTAGTTGTGTTACTACGACTTGTATCAGAAAAGTGGGAAGGCTAACAAATGGTAAGCGAGCAAGTATTTTCTGAGTGTTTTGTATTCCCCGAATGAACTTGTTGTTCTGTGGAAATAGGTAAGACCTATTTATACAAGTCGAAGTGAAACGTACCCTGGTCTCATTAAGGAATGGAAAAATGGGTAAGTAAATGGGAGGAGGTGGTAACCGTATGCATGGAATTTGATGTCCCATAACGTTAACACATGGAATTGATGTTCCATAAAAATATTAACGTATGGAATTGATGTCCTATGAACGTTTCACTTTTAACTCCTTGTATTTACTAACTGCCTCACCCTTATGACACTTCCTTATGACGGGCGTAGTGTACGCCGCACGCTGTAAACCGCCAAACTAATACCCAAAGAGGATCCCCCAGTTTGTGATATGTGTTGATGTCTCGAATGTTTTTGTGGAAAAAATGTAGCATAGGGTTGTTGCCTGGCAAGTCGAGCTCGGGAGACTTGGTAGCTTGGTGACCTTCGACGGTCGAGATTTTGTATCTTAAGAGGAAAGGTAGCCGTTGATCTTTGCACGCTTTCGTTCGTTGGTGGCCGCATATGGAAGGCCAGTATGGTGGCGCGGCTAGGTTAGCATGCTATTGGCGTTGCATGGAGGCGCGGCTAGGTTGGCATGTCGTTGGCATGGCCAAACTTAGGTTTTCGGGCTAAAGGTTACCATGCGTCGTCTGGTAACCTTGGAGGGCTAGGATTCGCTCCTGGGATTGAAGGGGGGCCGTCGATTGTCGCACGCCTTCGTTTTGGTAGCCGCGTAGGGAAGGCCATCATGGTGGCGCGACTAGGTGCGTTTGGCATGTGGGGCCAAGGGTTTGGCAAGCCGTTGGCACATGGTGCGGCTAGCATGGCTAGGTGCCAAGGCAAGATGCGGCTTGGGCTGGGCATATGGGGCCAAGGGTTTGGCAAGCCATTGGCACATGGCGCGGCTAGCATGGTTAGGTTCCAAGGGTTTGGCAAGCCGTTTGCACATGGTGCGGCTAGCATGGCTAGGTGCCAAGGCAAGGTGTGGCTTGGCTTGGCATGTGGGGCCAAGGGTTTGGCAAGCCGTTGGCTAGGTGCGATTTGGCTTGGCATGTGGGGCCAAGGGTTTGCCATGGGCGCATGGCGTGGCTAGCATGGCTAGGTGCCAAGGCAAGGTGTGGCTTGGCTTGGCATGTGGGGCCAAGGGTTTGGCAAGCCGTTGGCACGTGGTGCGGCTAGCATGGCTAGGTGCGATTTGGCTTGGCATGTGGGGCCAAGGGTTTGCCATGGGCGCATGGCGTGGCTAGCTTGGCTAGGTGCGATTTGGCTTGGAATGTGGGGCCAAGGGTTTGCCATGGGCGAATGGCATGGCTAGCTTGGTTAGGGCCAAGGTAAGGTGTGTTTGGCTTGGCATATGGGGCCAAGGGTTTGCCATGGGCGCATGGCGTGGCTAGCTTGGTTAGGTGCGGTTTGGCTTGGCATGTGGGGCCAAGGGTTTGCCATGGGCGCATGGCGTGGCTAGGTGCAGTTTGGCTTGGAATATGGGGCCAAGGCAAGGTTTGTTTGGCTTGGCATGTGGGGCCAAGGGTTTTCCATGGGCGCATGGCGTGACTGGCTTAGCTAGGTTCGCGACCAAGCTAGGGTTTTGGGCCGAAGGTCATTTGGTAACCTCGGATGGCTAGGATTTGCTCCTGGGATTGAAGGGTGACCGTTGATTGTCGCACGCCTTCGTTTTTGGTAGCCGCGTAGGGAAGGCCAAAAAGGTGGCGTGGCTAGGTTGGCATGAGGCCATGGCAAGGTGAGTTTGGCATGGCGCGGTAGGTGTGGCTGGCATGGTTTGCCATTGGCACAGGGGTGCAGCTAGCATGGTTGGCATGCCTGGGCGTGGTAGGTGTGGCTGGCATGGTTTGCCATTGGCACAGGGGTGCAGCTAGCATGGTTGGCATGCCTGGGCGCTGTAGGTGTGGATGGCATGGTTTGCCATTGGCACAGGGGTGCAGCTAGCATGGTTGGCATGCCTGTGCGCGGTAGGTGTGGCTGGCATGGTTTTCCATTGGCACATGTGGTGTGAGAATTAGGGTTTTGGCCTGTCGAAACCCTAATTAGCATTAAAAAAAGGTACCCTGGTAATTTTCTTGCAGACAAATTAAAGGGTTCAATAAATGTGCTTGGTTTGGACATTATTACTCAAGTTCTGTGACGTCACTGTCTGACTAGGGTATTACGATTTTACCCTAACCTAAGAACCACCATCAACATTAAGTCCCCTGCTTAGCTTAGAATAGGTGCCTTGTTGCGAGGTAAGCATATGATGGTGACAGACAATGACGGAATCAAGACGTAAAACATTGCAAAGATGGTCAGGAAAATCCGACTAACCTTTTTGAGAGGTGAAGAGAGTTTTTGCTTCCCGTGTTGGCGGCCCTGCATAAGTTGTACTGGGGATGCATACCGTAGAGTGGTGAGACGAAAGTTGCTGGCTTGGTCTGGACGTACATCACCGAGGCAAAGCGGGCGCAGTCTTGGAAGGCAAAGCGTAGCGGATAGCTTGGCATGATAGGGCCGTGATAATGGAGTGGACGTCCTGGCATGGTGCGGCCATGGCAAGGCTAGGTGTACACGGACGGCTAGGCGTGGTGGGGCCGCGAAAAATGGAGCGGACGGCTTAGCGTGTGGGGGTAAGGCATGGCGTGAGCGGTCTTGGGCGTGGAAATTGGTCTTTGCGGGACCGGTTTCCTCTTTTCCTTTCTTGGCTCAATATAGGAAATCCTTTCCTTGTTCAAACTCCCACGTACCATGTATATATAAAAGGAGGGCCGGCTTCTCTTTCGTTTCACGCCTATATATTATTTTTTTTTTATCCCAGCCGTGTGGTAGCAGTAAAGCAAAGCGGACAAGCAAATCCCAGGTATGCCTTCCAATACTTCTTCTTTAACTTGTTTTCTCTTTTCTTTTGTGTTGGTGTAAACCTTAGTTGTAGGCGTACCTTTTCATGACCTTGTAGAAAATGTTGGTGTGAATCCTAGCCGTAGGTATGTTTTGCACGAGCTTGTAGTAGTACTTAGGCATGAATACCATAGTAATGTTGGCCGCCTCAGCTCACTGTGCGAAGTAAGCTCGCGATAGTAATTGTCATCCCTTTCCCACGAAAACCTAGTTTTAGGGTTTACTCCTTGTTTTGGTGTGGCCGTGTGCATGGTTCCTATGGTGGGGCGCACCTCTTCGGTCGGACAAGAATTTTATGTTGCAGGGTACGGCCTTGAAACAAACTGGCTTGCGTCTTGGGTGAAAAAATAATTTCCGTGCACTTTCCGTAATAATTTCTCTTCGTATTGTTCCATTGTAGTTATCTCGGCGGTGAAAACAGCGTAAGAGAATTTTCATTAAGATGTCAACAATTTCTATCGTACCGAAGGATGTGGGTAATTCCAAGCCAAGCGTAGATAATGAGTTCTTTACAACATCCGCTACAATTAGAAAAAATCATCCCAAGTATGTGTCGATCCTCCTGACTGGTTCGGAAAGTGAAGGAGAGGCCCGGACGGTTCGTCCGGGTAGTGTAATAAGGTTTTGTATTCAGAGAAGAGAGTACCATGCTTCTCCCATTGACTTTAAGACCAGTGTAAGCCCGTTGCGTCCCTTTGAGAAATGGATGCGATTCATGTTGAGCCAGGAATGTGTAAAGGCCAGCTTGACCAAGGCACAGATTATTGATCTTTGTCGCGGCTTCAGCAGATTCTTTAAATTAGGAAAGATATTCTAGGCTTGGTTACTTTTATTTCCGGATGGTGTCCTGGACACTCATACGGCTATATGCGAGTGGGGTGAAATGAACATCTCCTTAGAGAGCGTGGTCGTATTCTTTGAACCTTCCCGTAATTGGAAACCTTGATGTTAGGTTGTCTGTGGATGAAGAAGAAATGCATGCCGCCCTGGTTGCGAAATCGAAGGGATTCGTTCGTAAAGGAAACAAGACGAAGAGCTTTTATGACTGGTGGGTGTCTCAGTGGTTTCCTGATGAGTTGGAGTCGAATCAGAAGAATAGTACGCTTTATGACGCGGCATTCTTGGCACTTTGGTTATCCAGAGATATTTTTGATGACGGCTCCGGTAAGAAGGAGATAAGACAAGAACTTACCAAGTTTTCTATAAAATTGGCAAAAGGCGTCGTTCTCCCTATTGGAGGTTTGTTTCTTGGTTCTCTGTACGCACACTTGGATCAACTGGTCTCGGATATGTGTGCTTCAAACGGCTATATGAAAGTGGATTTGTACATTCATGCCGTCTTTCTTCAGGCGTGGCTGGGGGAGCACTTCGAGAAGTACGCCTCAAAACCGTTGGATGTACTTCCCGAGTCTTGGGATGGCTCCCGGATATCTTTACGCCGGTCGAATAGGCGTCCAAAGATTGGCTCGACCACAGTTGGATTTCTTGACAACTCGTACACGGTTAATTTTCGTCCATGGGCTCCGGTGCATGCTTTCTATAACTCGGGATCGCACCTTTGCTCCCGTTTCAACATGTCTTTGTCTTCGATAAAGAGGATCCGAGTGTTGGAGAGATGGTGTTCATGCGAAGCTGCACGCCCGGTCATGTACCGTCTTTCTTTCGAGGATCTTGCAAAGCGATCTCTTACAACATTGATAGGGCGGCTCGGCATATGGGTTTTGACCAAGGGGTTCCACTCGTTCGTCAGCCGGTTGTTCCAGAAATCCCGTTGTCCATTGTTCTCGATGCTAGTGTTCTTGCGTCAGGTCAAAGTATCCCTTTTCTGCTTGCGGAACGAAATCCGTCAACAACCTCCAAATATAACATATTTTGGCAGGATGAGTTTCTTGCTATCCACGGATTCGTGAATGATGTGGTAGAAAATTGTCGTTGTAGATGGTGGATTTTCGACAAAAGCTAAAATCGTAAACCCATACTTATATGTATTCCTGATCCAGCAATCAGATGAATATTGAGGCTCGTGTCTCTTATCGAAAGCATGAAAGATCATGCTATGAGAATCTCCGACCGAGAATACTGTCTCTTGGAGTATATATAGATATGTAGTCTCTCACTGAGACAATGACATATCTCATGAATACCGAGCAATTTCGATAATTACTTCTATATAGAATCGAAAGATTAGACGACTCTGACAGACTTGCCTCGCTAGGATGAAAGCAATAACGTCTTCGGGATGTAACAATGTTTTCCCTGACTATATGAAAGAAGTATGACACTTCAACAAGCTCATATCACTCAATTCCTGAATAATTAACGCTCCTAGACGATCGTACTAGTATAGAGCCATTAATTAATTATTTTCAAAATCAATAGATTCAAATCCCTGGAAAATATTCGATATTTTCATAATATTTCGTTACTTCAATTTATGGTTCTTCCCAGCAGAATTCCATAGGTTAGTAATAAATATTCAACACACGGGCATCTGAGCTACCTTTAAAGCCCCGACCAAAATGGTGTAAGTGTACTCAACGATGATGCACTAACAATCACCGCACGAACAAGTATTTCAAAATACGACGAGACGATGAACCTATACAAAATAGGAAGGAAAATAATAAATAATTAAAAAATTGACCAAGGCGCTGGGAGCATGGGCCCATTGACTGGCCGGACGTGTCGAGGTCAATCCCACGCCAGTTTCATATTTTTATCATATTTTTATTATTTTCTTTGAGTTCATGAAAAACCTTTCACTTGAACAAATATCTTTTGTTTTGAGGAAACTCCTCAGTTTCATGGTGTTTCCCTCACACCAAAGAAATAATAAAAAATTAAGGAAAATATTGTGGGGCCGTGATTATTGGCCAACCGGCCATGCCCTGATCCCGGCCGGCCCCACACCTCATGGTTCCTCATTATTTTATTATTATTTCCCTAATCTTATGAAAACTCCTTAATCTCATGATATTTCCTTGATCCCATGAAAAATAATATAAAATTAGGGGAACCCGTGGGACCGGGCCATAGCCGGACGGTCATGCCCTAGCTGGCCCCACACGCCCTTTTTTATTATTATTATATTTTTCATGTTTCCTTAATCCCATGAAACTCCTTGATTTCATGATGTTTCCTTCAAATTATGAAATTCCTTCAAATTATGGGAAAATACACAAAAATACATAAAATTAAGGAAACTTGTGGGACCGGGCCCAAGCCGGCCGGTCATGCCCTAGTTGGTCCCACAAACCCCTTATTCTACTATTATTATTATTTTTATATTTCCTTGATTTTATGAAATTCCTTGATTTCATGATATTTCCTTCAAATTATGAAAACTCCTTCAAATCATGAAATAATACATAAAATAAGGGAAAACTCACGGGACCGGGCCCAAATAATACCAACCATGCTCAAGCCGGTCCCACACGCCCTTATTTTATTATTATTAATATTTTTGTTTCCTTCATCTCATGGAAACTCCTTGATTTCAACAAAACTCCTTGGTTTTAACAAATTCCTTGGTTTTATCATATTTCCCTAAAATCATGAAAATATTATGAAAATTGGGAAAAACATGTGGGACCAAGATCCTTGGACGGCCAGCCATTCCTTGGCCATGGACAGTCCCACACTTCATGATTCCCTCACTTTTATTATTTTTCCTTCATCTCATGAAGTTTTGACGGTTTCGTCAAAAACCCTGATTTCTTCATATTTTCTCAAATGATTGCTCAAATGCACACCAGAAAATATCAAAATTCTCAAAATTGGCATACGGACACTTTGGTGACGTGAACATGTTACCTTGACCGACCAAGGTTGACTCTTTGGCTTACGAGAAGCCGGTCCACGTATTCTCATGATTTGACCTAATTTGCACAATTGCACGTATTAGGTCCAAAACTCTTCCAAACAACTTGGAACTTGATGGAACGATCGTCAATTGATCCCGTGAACACCCAGGGCCGGTTTCATGGTCCCTTGGTCGGTCCCTCATCTCTTCATAATTAATTAGGTTTTATCATCTAAGGCTCGGACGAGCATTTTTCGAATAAATGATTAAACCAACATTTAATCATCCTTTCATCAACAAATTAACTGGTCTGCAGAGATCTTAATATTTGCTCACGTGAGCATCCTGGGCACTACATGGTCGACTCATAATCCCATGTATCCTGGTCCCTCCTTTTACGTGGTTGATTCTCAATAAACCATCAATAAATCATCAATTAAATTAGGGTTTTGAGTCCAAGGTTAATGATTCCAGATTCAAACGCTAATAATTTTACGTTGATCCCGTGATCAACATTTTATTTATCATACTCGGTTCAATTTCCAGCATTCTGATTTAATATTTTATTTGGTCATGCTACCATAATTCATCAAACGAGCAATATTTGCTCAGATGAGCAATACTTGCTCAAATCAAAGAATATTGGTTCAATTATCAATATTCAACAATTCATCAAATGAGCAATATTTGCTCACGTTAACTTATTCACACATCATATCTGTCTCAACGGACATGTTCAATTCATGAGTCTCAGAACATTTCCAAACCACGTTCGACTCAACAATACAAGGACTCATCGTCTGATGAAGTCAGCAACTGACTAACTAAATACACGTCTGCCTTGCAAATTCCACAATCACACGAGACATCAATCGTGTCACATGGGGGATATTAACTAGGGTTTGGTCTGGCGGTCTACGGCACGTGTGTTCATACACACGATGAGAATGTGAGCAAGTCGTGCAATCAGTTGAAGGAGTTAACAAAGTAGTGGATGGAAAATCAACCAAGTATCCGCACGTTGAGCAACTGGTTTTAACACGATTTCCACTTCCCCATTTCTTTGATTCCATCAACTGTCAAACTTCATGAGATCATGGTATTTTCAATTCCAACAATATAAATAAGTCTCTGAATCATGATTGAAACGAGGACAATCTCACGTCAATCAGACAACACGAGATTAACAATCCAACTCTCAATAGAGCAAATTCAATCATTCAGAACTTATCTTATTTTCAGAATACACAACACACCTACAATCTTCGATCATCATTGATCTCACACATTTCTCAGCTTCCCTCCTACAGACCGACTCATCCTCTCTTGTGACCGAATTTACTCGGAACGGCCATTGTCTTGGTTTAGGCCAGAGTACTACAGATTGATCTCTCGAATTCAAAGCACTCCCTTCTTGCAGTGCATCTGTGTGAGGTTAAGCATTTCGCTCGGTTCAAGGAGTCTCCTCCGCGCGATCCTCTCCTCAATTCCGTAAAAACCAGCGAATCGTTTTTCCCCATCTACAGTCGCGGTAAGCCTTCTCCTGCGATTTTAGCGGAACATCCATTGCTGAGGGATCCCAAGCGAAAATCCATTAGCCCGAATGCAGATAGTCCCAAAGTGAAGGAGCGAAGATCTAAAAAGCCATGCTGATGGTTTTCAGTCGGATCCGATGGCTCTCCCGACTTTTAGCTCTTCCAATATGCGAGTACATATAATTTCCTTCCTGATTCAGTCGGATTGCGTATATCTTTGTCTCATTTCTGAGTGTCTGTTCTTGTGCCTTGCCTAGGGTCTTAGCAGCGTGAACGCCTTCACTAAACTTGCACGTAGTCAGAAAACTGCACCTCTTGAGACGGAAAGCAGCAATGTTGAGCCTACCCATGGAGAAGGGGAATCCGAGAAGGATGAAAGCTCAGAGTCCTGAGATGGCGAGAGTAGTTCTTCCGATAGCAGTGTTGAATCTTCCTCTAGTCGGTCCGAAAGCGAATCAGTGAGTCTTCTCCATATTCTTCTTCTTCCTCTCCTTCTTTTTTTAAAAGAAAAAAGAGTGTCTAAGCCATGATATCACAGAGCGAAGCCGGTTCTGAAGACGAACTTGAGATGGAAACTGGTGGTGACACGGCTTTGTCTCCAGCCGTGTTAGCCAAGCATGATGGCTTTGAAACAAAGGCCGATCAAGATGGAAGCGTTGTTGTGACTCAGACAGCGGAGATTGCTCACGTGAATGTTGGCGCAATTGTTGTTAGGAATCCTTCGCCAGTTACTGATGCAGTCGCAGGTGCCACCTTTGTTCCTCCATACCTAGTTCCTTATCCAGATCACGTGTTGATTGGGGGATTTAGCGTGCCAGATAAACATGAGGCGTTATATACCAAGATATGGGAAAGCTATGGTCATATTGCCACGACCAAGAAAATTACTAGCCGATACGCGTTGGTCAAGCGTGTGGAGAAAGCCTTGTCTTCGATTGACGACATGTGCAATGTGACTGGTCATACGGTTTCTGAGGATGTAATCTCGAGCTGGAGGTTCCACCGTGACATGTGCATAAAGTTCGAGTTCAATGCTCCTTGGTTCGTCGACGGTTTCTCCGAGGTTGAAAAATTGCTTGCCCAAACAGTCGAAGGTCCTTCCGCAAACATGGTGAAGAAGCAGGAAGCGAAATTCAAAAGATTATGCAGGCAGCTGAAGTTGAAAAGGGTGGCTCTCCAGAGCACGAGGGAGGCCCTTGCTAAGAGGAGCAAACCACTGTTGGAAAACTTTCCTTGAATACATTTCTGTATTCAGAACTTCTTTATTTTATATTTTTTTTTGAAAGACAAATGGAAGCGTCTGGTTTATGGTTTTGATTTTCTGGATTTTTGGGGTTGACGGATAAATGTTACCCTTGATGGTTTTGGATTATTCTTTTGGAATGAATTGTTTAGGAATGAATTGTTTAGGAATGAATGTTGTCTTGGTTATGATTGAAAGTGTTGCAGGCATCCCATGGAAATCATGGAACCGTGCGTTTGGTAGATGACATGGGATGAAACATAACATGACTATCGGTTTTTCATTCTCATGGAAACTTGAAATAGCAAACCACGTATCTTGTCTAGGTAAGACTTACTTGGTTTCTCAGGTCTCCTGATGAAAAGGGGACCTTCTGGGTGTAATACTGAGTTTTATGGGAAGCGCCGCCGTGATCGTAGAAAGTCCCCAGTCGTTCGAAGTTGCCTTCTTGATTCTCTTCGCGGATCGTTTGCTTCATTTTACTGAAGTCCCCGGTCATCCCTTGTCGTGTCATGACCGGATAACCGAGTCGTCTGGTAACTGAGTCGTCGATCCTTGAGCGGATCGCCTGCTTCTACTATCTTGATGTCTGGGTCGAAGCATGAGATCGATGGTCGAAGATTGACATTGTAACCGAAAGATCAATCTCCCATTGTGGTCGCCAATTGTTTGTAGGTGAAAATGGTTTCTGCTGATTTCAGTAATTTTGGGTGTACGGGTGAGAAACAATTTAAACCCTAAACAATGTAATGCAAGGGAGTACTTTAGATTCGAGAGATCAATCTGTACAAGTCCGGCCTAAACCAAGAAATGGACCTTCCAGACTTGATTCGGTCAAAAAGTGAAGGAGAATGGGTTGGTTTTGGGGAGGGAAGCAAGGAAAGCGATGAGACCCGAATAGTTGATTATGGAAGAGTAGTTGTGTTACTACGACTTGTATCGAGAAAAGTGGGAAGGCTAACAAATGGTAAGCTAGCAAGTATTTTACGAGTGTTGTGTATTCCCGAATGAACTTGTTGTTCGGTGGAAATAGGTAAGACCTATTTATACTAGTCGAAGTGAAACGTACCCTGGTATCATTAAGGAATGAAAAAATGGGTAAGTAAATGGGAGGAGGTGGTAACTGTATGCATGGAATTTGATGTTCCATAACGTTAACGCATGGAATTGATGTACTATAAAAACATTAACGTATGGAATTGATGTCCCATGAACGTTTCACTTTTAACTCCCTGTATTTACTAACCGCCTCACCCTTATGACACTTCCTTATGACGGGCGTAGTGTGCGCCGCACGTCGAAACCTAACAAACCAATACCCAAAGAGGATCCCCCGGTTGTGATATGTGTTGATGTCTCGAATGTTTTTGTGGGAAACATGTATCATAGGGTTGTTGCCTGGCAAGTCGAGCTCGGGAGACTTGGTAGCTTGGTGACCTTCGACGGTCGAGATTTTGTATCTTAAGAGGAAAGGTAGCAGTTGATCTTTGCACGCTTTCGTTCGTTGGTGACCGCATAGGGAAGGCCGGCATGGTAGCGCGGCTAGGTTAGCATGCTATTGGCGTGGCATGGAGGCGCGACTAGGTTGGCATGCCATTGGCATGGCGTGGCCAAACTTAGGTTTTTCGGTCTAAAGGTTACCATGCGTCGTCCCGGTAACCTTGGAGGGCTAGGATTCGCTCCTGGGATTGAAGGGGGACCGTCGATTGTCGCACGCCTTCGTTTTGGTAGCCGCGTAGGGAAGGCCATCATGGTGGCGCGACCAGGTGCGTTTGGCATGTGGGGTCAAGGGTTTGGCAAGCTTTGGCACATGGTGCGGCTAGCATGGCTAGGTGCCAAGGCAAGGTGCGGCTTGGCTTGGCATGTGGGGCCAAGGGTTTGGAAAGCCGTTGGCACATGGCGCGGCTAGCATGGCTAGGTGCCAAGGGTTTGGCAACCCATTGGCACATGGTGCGGCTAGCATGGCTAGGTGCGATTTGGCTTGGCATGTGGGGCCAAGGGTTTGGCAAGCCGTTGGCACATGGTGCGGCTAGCATGGCTAGGTGCCAAGGCAAGGTGTGGCTTGGGTTGGCATGTGGGTCCAAGGGTTTGGAAAGCCGTTGGCACATGGTGCGGTTAGCATGGCTAGGTGCAATTTGGCTTGGCATGTGGTGCCAAGGGTTTCCCATGGGCGCATGACGTGGCTAGCATCGCTAGGTGCCAAAGCAAGGTGTGGCTTGGCTTGGCATGTGGGGCCAAGGGTTTGGAAAGCCGTTGGCACATGGTGCGGCTAGCATGGCTAGGTGCGATTTGGCTTGGCATGTGGGGCCAAGGGTTTGCCATGGGCGCATGGCGTGGCTAGCTTGGCTAGGTGCGGTTTGGCTTGGCATGTGGGGCCAAGGGTTTGCCATGGGCGCATGGCGTGGCTAGCTTGTCTAGGGCCAAGGCAAGGTGTGTTTGGCTTGGCATGTGGGGCCAAGGGTTTTCCATGGGCGCATGACGTGGCTAGCTTGGCTAGGTGCGGTTTGGCTTGGCATGTGGGGCCAGGGTTTGCCATGGGCGCATGGCATGGCTATCTTGGCTAGGGCCAAGGCAAGGTGTGTTTGGCTTGGCATGTGGGGCCAAGGGTTTGCCATGGGCGCATGGCGTGGCTAGGTGCGGTTTGGCTTGGAATGTGGGGCCAAGGGTTTGTCATGGGCGCATGGCGTGGCTAGCTTGGCTAGGGCCAAGGCATGGTGTGTTTGGCTTGGCATGTGGGGCCAAGGGTTTGCCATGGGCGCATGGCATGACTAGCTTATCTAGGTTCGCGACCAAGCTAGGGTTTTGGGCCAAAGGTCGTTTGGTAACCTCGGACGGCTAGGATTTGCTCCCGGGATTGAAGGGCGACCGTTGATTGTCGCACGCCTTCGTTTTTGGTAGCCACGTAGGAAGGCCAGCAAGGTGGCGTGGCTAGGTTGGCATGAGGCCACGGCAAGGTGCGTTTGGCATGGCACGGTAGGTGTGGGCGGCATGGTTTGCCATTGGCACGGGGGTGCAGCTAGCATGGTTGGCATGCCCGGCGCGGTAGGTGTGGTCGGCATGGTTTGCCATTGGCACAAGGGTGCAGCTAGCATGGTTGGCATGCACAGGCGCGGTAGGTGTGGGCGGCATGGTTTTCCATTGGCACGAGGGGTGCGACTAGCATGGTTGGCATGCCTGGGCGCGGTAGGTGTGGCGGCATGGTTTTCCATTGGCACGGGGTGCATCTAGCATGGTTGGCATGCCTTGGCGCGGTAGGTGTTGCTGGCATGGTTTGCCATTGGCACATGCGGTGTGAGAATTAGGGTTTTGGCCTGTCGAAACCCTAATTAGCATTAAAAAAGGTACCCTGGTAATTTTCTTGCGGACAAATTAAAGGGTTCAATAAATGTGCTTGGTTTGGACATTATTACTCAAGTTCTGTGACGTCACTGTCTGACTAGGGTTTTACGATTTTGCCCCTAAGCTAAGAACCACCATCAACACCATGTTACTTCCCTCTTTTTTTCAATACAGAATCCGAAAATATCCTTGGTGGTATTTATGTAATATACAACTTAGAAACCATAGGACTCAATAGTTCAAGTTATATTCGAACGATGATGGAAAACTACAAATGCATTCTTTTTCACAAATTTAAAATGTGGTAAGCTTGTTTTTTCTTGTAAATAAATTTTTAGATTTTGTTTTTAGTTTGATAAAAATCAACAAACTCTAATTATGAATATGTTGTTAAATAGGAGTTACACTATTTGATTTGTACATGTTGACGGGAATTACATGTGAAGGAAATTTACTTCCATTTAACAGACTAAAATGGGGGTCGCAAGATAGATGGAAAGAAGACTTCCTTTACACTCAAATGATCTAGAAGGAAATCAAGCATATTGACAAATAAAAGCATATGGATTTGAGGTGGATGGGTTGAAAAGTTTTTTACAATGTTATTCTAGGAAAATGAGTCAAGACAGGTTAGATAATAAACAATATGTGTACCATGAACACTATGAAGAGCTCGAATGTGTGTTTGTGTTGTGGACAATAGGTCAGTATCTATTTCCAAATGCTAGCTTAGTGGTGCTAATTGGTTTTCTCGAATCATTAGAAGATTTAGAGCAAGCACCATACTATGACCGAGGGTCTCTAATTTTATCAGAACTTTACATAGCCCTCGGTAATTACTCGACGTGTGTCAAAGAAAGCTTGGGGGAGTCTTGGAGGTAAGAACCAATATTTTACACACTATTTATTTTTTATTTTAACATAGTAAATGTAGTAACCAACAATGTTATTATTTTCAATATTGGTGGTATACATATTTCCGTGTTTGTGAACCTTCTCTTTAGAATCACACCAATGTTTTACGATGCCAATTATTGGAAAAATGAACAGATTGAAGATGGTCAACATGCTTCCTTTGTTCAGAGGACTCAACAGTTGGATAAGACAAGCCTTAACCTTGTTCAGATGCCGTATGCAATAATCCCTGAGTTCGAAGAAGTGGAAGCCCAGAGAATGGTGAAAAATGTGTTTGGTATTATGGTGAAAGACTACTTCTTTAATTGCAGAGAAGAATGGTGATATCATTGAACCCCTATCCAAATGAAATTGATAAGGGATGGTCCACATTGGGAACAAGCTGAAAATTTGACCCAGGAGCCGAGTTCTAGAAATGACTACCTTTATTGGTTTAACACTATTTTCAAGCCCAATATTGTTACGCAACCGAAAAATTTGGGTCGGATGGATTACCCAACTTCAGGTAGGATGCTACTTGGTGATTATTATCTTCCTTTCCAACCTCCACTAGAGACGGGCGACGCATTTCACAACCTAGTCAAGCGGGTTCATCGTGGACAATGCCATCATTTTCTTGGGACCTAGAGACTTTATCTATGTCTGGAGATATTGTCAGTGTTCCAATTGTTTCTAGTGCACTCTAACATACTTATCCATACTATGGGGTAGTGAAAACGCAGGGGTACCAAGTACACCACCAAATTTTTTGTTCGGCAACCTGTATGGACAAAACCTAATAAAATTGCAAGTAGACCAAATGAATGATCCTTGAAAATATGTATATAAAGTTTATATCTCTAACCTCTTCCCAATCAGTATGTATATAAACAAGAGTCCATGAACCTGATTGTTAATAAGCGTACCCGGACGATCTCAAAAATCAATATC
The DNA here is from genome assembly GCA_023531295.1 of Papaver armeniacum. NCBI lineage: Eukaryota > Viridiplantae > Streptophyta > Magnoliopsida > Ranunculales > Papaveraceae > Papaver > Papaver armeniacum. The sequence goes on along the minus strand of JAJJWW010008238.1, from coordinate 45,428 downwards.
CAAGATCAATCTAGTTGTATCCAAATAATTCAATTGGAATTCTGTCAAATAATTAAACATGTTATCTATCTTACAAGATACGAATATTACAAGAAACAAGTCCCGTAACCAATCACAATTAAATGGACGTATCTACAGAGATTGAATACGTACAACTTGCGTAAATCCAATTATAAAGATAAAATATAATGCGAAAAAGGAAAAATACAAGACACCAGAAGTTTTGTTAACAAGGAAATCCCAATAGCAGAAAAACCCCAGGACCTCGTCCAGATTTGAACACCAAATTGTATTAAGCCGCTACAGACACTAGCCTACTATCAGACTTCGGACTGGAATGTATTTGAGACCAAATCCACCCTCCAAGTGTTTCAGTTACAATCGCGCTTCTTATGTCTCTTGAACCTCGCAAGACTCTACGCAATTGATTCCCTTAGCTGAAGTCCATTACATCCTAAGAGTTGTTTCAGCCGAATTGAAGACTTTTGATACCAATCTGCCTCTAACAAATAAGCCTATTTGATTTTCGTTTGGATCAAAGATCAAGGTGAGGAAATGTTTGCAATAGACAAAGCTAGCAAACCTCAAAAATCTGGAACTTACAACTCCCGAATAGCAGCCTAGATTATTAACCACCCCTGAAAAACAATCTTCAAAAGATCAATTAAGATCAATATTCAGATATCTATCTGAGGAATCACAAAGTCTAAGACAAAGAGAACTTTGCGATTACTATCTATCTTGTCCGAAAGAGATTATAAAAACCTCGATAACAAAAAAATTAGATCAAGATACACGAACTAACTTGGCTTCACAAATCCCAAAGCGAAGTCTTTTAGTCGTAAACCTAATTATGTTCCTCAGAGGAAACCTAGGTTTATAGAGGATGACTCTAGAATCAACTAGGACACAAAGTGTCAGGTATTTAATTTCCAATTGAAAGAGCATCTCTGCTTATAGATTTCAAGGACCAGAGGTTGCTTAGAATTCAAGCTAAGATAACTTGAGAATCAAGCAAACACTTTAGGTCCTGAAAATACAATAGAAGAATATACACCAGGAACCAGTTCTGGAACCATGTATAATGATTGTTCGGTTTGGAAAGTATGCCGAAGAACTAAAGCAATTTGTTTTTTATTTAGAAACTTAAGAATTTAATCATGATGCACACACACAAGAGTTTGATTGATCACTGAAGTCTTAGAAGTGTTTGAGAGCGTTCTAGCAATGCTAAACATATTTAAAAAATAAGTTTTTGAGGATCTTCTAAAATTTACGGGGATGGTTGGTAAAACGGTTCATACCGTTAGGCTTGTTCACGAGTCAGGGTGCAACGGTTCATGAACTGGGTTCGCCAACCCTATAAGACCACCAAACTCAGTTGACCACGGTTCGTGAACTGGGTTCATCAACTGATAGCCTTTAATACCAACATTCAAAATTCAGTTCACAACGGTTCATGAACTATCCCTGTCCGAATTTGCGGTTTGCGAATTGGTTTGTCAACCCTCTTGTATTTCTGAAACTTAAATATCTATGGTTTGCGGACTGGTTCGCCAATCTACCATGAGCGAAATATCGAGATAGGTCAATATTTCTCTCTTATGATGTTTGAAACATTCCCACGTGATAAAATCATTTGTTTGGGAAATTTTATATTGTTCCACAAATTAATTCACACAATAAATTGTTTAGAAGTAATATTGTTAAGGATTGTAGAACATCTTTGCTTAGAATCATATTTCGAGATTTTTAACAAGACAAGTTTGACTCGAAGATTCTACTATGTATATCTACTGGAAGTCATACGACATCATCTCAAAAAGATAGAATGGTAACATAGTGAGTAAAGTAGAATGGTGCAATCTTCACATACCTGATATATAAATCTCCAAATGTCTTCGTCGATCTTTGGTTTATCAAGATATAGTTTTGATCATCTAACATTGACAACAAGCTTGAGATAACAAAACTTGTGTGTTCAACCGAGCATTGCTCTAACAATCTCCCCCTTTGTGAATTTTAGTGACAAAACTATTCAATATATATGGTTTCAAAATAAATAAACTTTTCATGTAATGACCCGTCCCTCCACCGATATTGTCCCCACTTAGCCACTGCGGCTCTCTGACAGTGCGCGATTTTTAACGGGCATCGTTGCGGTAATCCGGAAGCAACTTCCCGGGAGGTCACCCATCACTGAATTACTCCCGCCCGAGCACGCTTAACTGCATAGTTTTCTGCCATCTCTGGAGGCAATTGTGCTGAAAAGGCCTCGGTATAATGTAGATGTTCCTTGTCTCCTATGAGAGAAGTATCTGGTATAATCTCCCAGCATACTCCCAGTCCGAGCACAAGCGAACGACCCCTAGTTGTATCCCAACTAACACTCGATATTGAAAAAGCGGGGGTACAATAACCACACCCAATATTTCGTTTGGCAATCTGAATAGACAAACTCCAATATACTTTCAAGAGAATCAACTAGACAGTCAGACTCAATCTAGAGAAAAGTATATCAAAGAGTTTGATATTTTCATCTCTCAATTCAATATGCAATCAACAAATAGGAATTTGCGAGCCCGATTGAATATAAGAGAAGTAACTTGAACGGTACCAAAGACCAATGTTCAAGGATCAATCAATTTCAATCGACAACCAAAGGTTGGATTTACCAATTGATCAATTCAACGCACAACCTGTGATATTTCAATTATATAACAAAATATAATACGGAAAAGAAATAACACAAACACCAGAATTTTGTTAACGAGGAAAACTGCAAATGCAGAAAAACCCCGAGACCTAACAAAATATATTAGTTCATGTACCAACCAATTTTAGAACTTTAACCACTCAAGTATGCAAACGTGTACGCATACTTAAGTAGCCGGTCTGGGTATGGGTTCACCAGTATGCAAACGTGTACGCATACTTGAGTACACTTCCAAAACCCAGCACAAATTCTCGGACCTATACCTCACGCATGTACGCGCACCGGTATGTGTACTTGGTACACGGAATTTCACAACTACAAGTACGCATACGGGTATGCATACTTTAGTTCCGGTCATGGATCAAATACATGCAAGAATGCACACTATGTTCATAATCCATTAGTTCTAAACTCTTATTTCAATCATTGAAACTTTCTTAGAGGATGACAATAGCCGTTTTCACACACTATTAGCATCAAAGCAATTTTCAAGTTATTGAAATAATCATAACGAAATATTCCAAGTCTACATCAAATGATTGTATCACACAAACCATGTAAGATGTTACTCGGCAATTTTCTCATTATCATCTTTTGACTTACGTCAAGAATATAAGATGAACTTGGTTCAAACTAAATCTTACCAACACATATTTAGAGAAATATGTGAGCGAGTTGATCTCAACTCGAAATCTCAAATGTGTATAATCGCATACTATATAGTAATACGACTTTTGTCTCAATATAGGAGATAGAGTAGAAATAGACTTTCTAAGTGATAGATGAGTTTTAGTCTCCACATACCTTTTGTTGATGAAGTTCCACAAGCTCTCCTTAGTAGTTCTTCGTCTTCAATGGATGAACGCCGTGAAGTCTAATGCTCAACTACACAATCTATCCTAGTCCGAGACATCACTATAAGTAGACTAGAAATCAAGACTTATAGTTTTGATCACTAACATTGACAAACAAGCTTGAGATAGCAACGCTTGCGAGTTCGACCGAGCAGTGCTCTAACAATCTCCCCCTTTGTCAGTTTTACTGACAAAACTATCAATACATATGGATTATAAAATAAATAAACTTTGTAGCTTCTCATCTAAATGCTTAATTAATTCAATGTTATAAACTTTGATAAACAAACTTTATAAACTTTGATAGTTGTGATAAATAACTATCAATAAACTTTGTAGCTTCTCAATCAATGTTATACAGTGTCATAGTATCATTACACAACATCAAAGTTCAATTGTATCACAACTTTGACAACAATACTATGGTGATATGTATCACTCCCCCTTAGTCAATACTTCATATCACAATGAAAACCACTCCCCCTTACATAATGATCTGTAAACCATATGTATTTGTTGTGTGAACTACACATTAATTCTCCCCCTTTTTGTCCACAAAAATTGGCAAAGGTACGAAAACTAGTGGGATCCTCATGAAATTTCCATAGAGATACTTCATGACCAAAAGAGAACAACATATCAACTTGTTTAGATGCCATCATATAGTCGAAACTAAATGCATTCATCAAGGAGTTTATAAAGATACAAGATAACCCCTACAATATTCCACAGCCACACTCCCCACAAAGATTTGGAAATTAAGAACAAGTTCAATTAAGAACTCTCCCCCATAAAATGCCATTCCCGAAAGAACAACAAGAGCGAACTTACTTTTACAAGAGAGAAGGATTTCTCTGGACACTAACAAATCACATGAGACATGAATTTGTATCCAAATATCTCAATTGAATTAACCACAAAGAAAATGATCAATTCAATTGGCCATGCTCAACATAAGAGAACTTATGGAGCAACACAGTATATACACAAAGATGTGGATCAGGGAAAGACCAATACTGCGGAATAAACGAAGATTCATTCTATTTTTCATCACTATTTGCACAATGACATATACTAGACTTAATCTTTGTAAACAAAAGTTCATCCTTTCTTCCATCAATATTTGCATAATGACATAAAAGGCTTAACTTTTGTAGTCAAAAGTTCATCATGTCTTTTATCAATACTTTCATACGACATATAATAGAGATAACTTTTGAACAAATATGGGGCAGTCAAGGTTCACGGACGTAAACAACATATCCCATAACAATTTGCAATATATAAAACCATAAAGATTAATAATGCAAAAATCATCTTCCAAATCAACTTTAGAATTTAAATAAATAAATCTAAAAACATTGCAAGATGAAAAATGTTGGCAATAGCTATGTGTACTCACAATAATGGCTATTCCAAACCCTAGTTATCCATCTTAAAACACAATAATAAATTCTCGTAAGAAGTTTCCTAGACATTGAGACCTCTGAAAAATTCTTTATCGTCCCCGAACTCCTTGTCGTCAACATCCATGAGAACATAAGGTTCATGAAGAAAGGAGTCAATTCCAACAAACCTTTTCAACTGATGCCGAACCAGGGCCTTCTGAATTTCAAGAGTTCTCAAAACAATAGCCTTTATTTCCTGAATCTCCTTCCTTGTTTCCTTCAACTCTTCAAGAACACTAGAAAACTTTTGAGAATTTGAAGGAACAATTCTTGGCTTCCTCACATTCCTTCTTTTTCTTTTCAAAGTTGGAGGTAACAGAGATTTATCTTTTTCCTTCATGATTGATGGCTTAACAATCATATTAACATCTTTTCCATTAGAAGACATAATGCTTGGAGTATCCATACGTACGGAATTGTGAGAGGAAATCACAAGATAATGTCAACAAGCAGTTTTATGATAAAAAGAGTTTCAAGAGGAGGAAAAAGGAATGTAGGGTTGCAGAACCTTAAAACACACAAGTTTACGCACACACAACTCTCAACCCTAAGAAAGGTAGAATTTTCGAGAATAACCCTCTTCCATTGACTAAACAGGGAAGTTCATTCCAATATCAATTAGATATGAAAGCTGGAAGAATTCCAATCTTGCAAAGCACAACAAAACTAAAAAAAGAGAAAAACAAAACAATCTAAAACAATTTTCTTTTCCTAAAGCCTGAGGTGTGCATAATCTTGTCTCTTTTAGTCAGGCACATGAGACAAGATGCACAAAACAATACAATTAAGTTGTACTACGGCGAACAATAATCTGTCCACCGTAACCTTTACGAAAGGAATTCATAGAGCCATGTTTCTCAAAGTGTTTAAACCATAATTTTTTCTCAAATGATCTAGTCTTTTCTTTGGAAACTAACTTCTTTGAAGAAGAGAAGCGTTTACATACCTCTGATGATTTTTGAACAAGTTTGAGCTTGTTTGCTAATCGATTCGCTCTTCGTTGAAGTTTGTTGACATATCTCATTTTGTGTTTGTACTTGAAATACTTTGAAAGTTCATGACCTTTCAGAGAACAATAAGAGCATGTCAACATGGAAGATGATTCAGACGCCCGAGATGTGTAGGCAGCTAGACACATAGTGGAACCTGAAAAATTTGAAAAAGAGTTTCCAGTAGAAACAAGTAGAATTATTTTTTCTTCCAGACCGGTTGAGGTTTCTTTTGAAAGAATATCAAGATTGATGTATGTATTGCTACAATTCTCAAAATCAATATTTTCACAAAGAAGTGCAACACTTGACTTTTCGTCTTCATTAGAATCATAGTTGTCAGATATTTCATCAAGAGTTGCAGCTAGACCTTTGTTCCCAGTGTATTTTTTACGATTTGGACACTCATTTGCAAAATGACCAAAACCTTTACACTTAAAGCACCGAGGCATATCCTCATCATCAGTTTCATCAATATCTCTGTTTTTAGGAGGAACACGATTATGAGGTTTAACTGACCTAGGTTTATCTCTGGAGAATCGTTTAATTCTCTTCAAAAGAATATCCCTAAACTGTCTTGTGATCAAGGAGACTGACTTGTCAAGATATTCATCTGATGAATCAACCTTGGAAAGATCATCTTCAGAGATACAAACACTTTTAATTTTGTCAAGTAATTTAGTGTTCTTTTGTGCTTTGAATGCAACATCCTTTCCGGATTTGGATGTATGCTCATCATCAAAGATCTTTAACTTCCCAACCAGAGTATTTCTGGAAAGAGTTGCAAGGTTATTACCTTCAACGATGGCATGCTTCTTAGAATCGTATCTAGATGGCAGCGATCTGAGAATTTTCATCACAATGTCCTTTTCAGGAATAGTCTTACCCAACACAAAAGATGTATTAACAATTTCAGACACTTTGTGATTAAACTCATCAAATGAATCTTCATCTGCCATACGAATGTATTCCTTTTCTTGACCAATCAATTCGCTCTAAACTCGCCACCATACATTAAAGGCCAAATACACCCTGCCACGCCACCATACTAACTGGCAAGCCAAATGCGCCCTGCCACAACATATTAATCGGCATGCCAACATGCCACTATGCCGCGGTAACATACCAATGTGCCACAAATGACGCCACTACGTGCTAATCTAATTTCTGTTCGTGGACAATGCCATAACGGACTCCAATTAGGATTTCATGATCGAAACAAGACTTTTGCTTCAGTAGCATTAGCCGAAACCCTAATTTTTGGTCATAGTCCACAATATGCCACGAACCACTTTAGCCTTGGCCATGCCGCCAAACCCTAACTTTGGACACGGCACCAAATCCTAGCCTTGGCCATGCCTCTAAGCCCTAACTTTGGCCACGACGCCAAATCCTAGCCTTGGCCATGCCGCCAAGCCTTAACTTTGGCCACGGCGCCAAATCCTAGCCTTGGCCATGCCGCCAAGCCCTAACTTTGGTCACGACGCCAAATCCTAGCCTTGGCCATGCCGCCAAGCCTTAACTTTGGCCATGGCGCCAAATCCTAGCCTTGGCCATGCCTTCAAGCCCTAACTTGGTCACGACACCAAATCCTAGCCTAGGCCATGCCGCCAAGCCCTAACTTTGGCCACGGAGCCAAATCCTAGCCTTGGCCATGCCGCCAAGCCCTAACTTTGGCCACGGAGCCAAATCCTAGCTTTGGCCATGCCACAACACCACAGGCATGGCCATGCCACAACGCCACAGACGCGACTATGCCACCATGCCGTAGGCACATGCCACCACGCCGCGGCTATGCTGTTATGCCATTAACAGGTGCCAGAGGAATGTGGCCATAATCAACGGCCACCCTCTCCCCTGAATTACAATCTCAGCCATCCAAGTTCGCCACCGAACTGACAGACTTGTGGCAAGTTTTAGGCGACCAGCCGCCTAAATCTAGTGGCCATGGCTACGCCAGGCGCCACTTGCACCATCGTTTCACTGGCATGCACGAGCCATGCCACATTGCCACTGGCGTATACCAAAACTCCACTGCGCCATTATCAGGCTCCAACACAAGATAGCCATAATCAACGGCTACACTCCTTCATGAGATGCGATCTCAGCCATCGAAGTTCGCCACCGAACTGACAAACCTGTGGCAAGTTTTAGGCGACCAGCCAAAACGAGCCTAATAGCATCACATGCTATTTTCTTGCGGTAAGTCCATTGACTTGCCACACGTAGCAAAGTGCTACATGTTTTCCACGAAAACACTCGAGACATCAAACATGTCACAAACTGGGGGATGCTCATTAGGGTATTGGTCTGGCGGTTTACAGCGTGCGGCGTGCAATGCGCTGGTTGCAAGAAAGTGTCATGAAGCGGGACAATTAGTGGTGGTAAAAAGTAACAGTGTAAACGAATTCACTTCCTTCATCATGGAAGCATAATGACTGACGGTTACACGTTACTCTATTCTTCCACCACTCAATCATTTCCACTTCCTATGAGACCAGGGTACGTTTCGATATGACTTGTATAATGAGGCTTCACCTATTTTCGAAACAACAAGTTTTGGTCAGAACAACACAGTATTCAGAAATCACCTGATAGCTTTCCATTCTGCTAGCCAGTTCCACTTTCTGATACAGGTCGTAAACAACCACACCTTCAGAATCAACGATTCTGGTCTCAACACTTTCTTCGCTTTCCCTCCCTAAGACCAACCCTTTCTCATTCACTTTGTGACCGAAGCAAGCCTGGAACGGCCATTTCTTGGTTTAGTCCAGGATTGTACAGATTGATCTCTCGAATCAAAAGTACTCCCGTACAATGCATTTTTTAGGGTTTAGATTCGTTTCTCATCCACACACCCAAAATTACCAAAATCAGCAGAAGCAGTTTTCACCCGCAAACAATAGCAAAACGACTTTTGTCTCAAAATAGGAGATAAAGTAGATATACTTTTGAGTGATAGATAAGTTCAAGTCTCCACATACCTTTTAATCGATGAAGATCCACCAGTTCCTTGAGTAGTCCTTCGCCTTGTATGATGATCGCCATGGAGTTCTTGAGCTCAACTACACTTTCTATCCTAGTTCGAGACTTAGCTATAGTATACTAGAAATCAAGACTTATAGTTTTGATCACTAACATTGACAAACGTGCTTGAGATAGTAACGCATGCGAGTTCGACCAAGCAATGCTCTAACATAATTTGTCCCATTAAATCTTGGTGGTACGTTAACTGAATTAGACATATATTCAATTTCTTATAGGTTGGATTGCACCAAACACATATTGTAAGATCTTTTTTTGTTTTCCTGCTCTGATACCAATTGAAAAGACGAGGGTACCCAAATACACCACAATATTTAAAATATCCACCTATAAGTCTTCTTACCTAAAGTGATTGTCTATGGACAAAGTCGAGACAATACGACAAATCGGTATTCACACTTTGTGTGATCATCTATAGATACTAGATCGAGACAATACAACAATCAAAGTGTGATTACTTGATAATAGGTTCAGACTTAACCAAACTCTATAGGATCACTATCAAGTAATACGGAGTTAACGTTTGTGTATTTTACTTCTAATTATAATAAACAATTATAATTACAGAAATATAAAAGTAAAAGACACAACAAGATTTTGTTAACGAGGAAACCGCAAATGCAGAAAACCCCCAGGACCAAGACCAGAATTGAATACTCTCAGAATTAAGTCGCTATACAAAATCTAAACCAACTTCGTATAGTTGAGACCAAACAACTAAACCTAGTTCACTTAGTTTCTTCAGTATCCCTGCGCTTCCGACATTCAATAAGTGCACGCACTGGAACAATTCTTTTGGATCGTATTCCAAACAGTAAAGGAACTATAAATCTGTTTGGTAACAACTCTATTGATTCTTTCCAAATAAAGATATCTCAAGTCATATGCAAAGGCTCTTCCATTTAAACTAATAAAATCCTTTGTATGGTTAGATCAATCCAATCTCTATTACCTAAGTAATAAGATTCAGATTTGTAACAATCAAAATACATCTCAGGAGAACTATTAGGTGTTACCGATCTCACGCAACTAATTAAATGAAAAATAATAAACTGTAATTATTTAGTTTCCCGCCAACGGTACTCGTAGAGATTCTTGATCCCACAGAAGTCTTTAAACGAGCGGTCGTAAGAGATTTCGCCTAATTAGGGTACTTTCCTCTCCGGATAGACGACTCCACCAAACAACAAAAAGATGAAGTTTGCCTGGCTCTTAGGATAGTTTGCTAGAAATACAAACTTAGGTATTTATAGACCAAGGATGTTTGTACACCAAGGAATTTCCAAAACCGAAATTATTCTCAAGATATGCAATAAATGCCCAAATCGGTTTTCATAAATCCTGGAAATGCTTTGTCCAACATTTTCTGAAATCCCTCAATAGAAAATCTCCAATTAGAAAATGCACATTACTAATTTTTATTCTCCAGAGATATGCATTTAATTGCTGGTAATTAAAGCATATAAAACTAACAACCTTAATTAAAAGATTCTTAATTTATTTCGGACCGGGATCTCCTTGAGTAATTAAGGAATATCTTTGAACAATAAAAGATAAGAGTTATTGTTCGTGTTCAAAGTATGTTGACATTTTTTCTTTGTAAATCCTCTTTCATATTTACAATCTTGGAATCGATTATACCACACTTCCAAACAAATTTAGAGTTGGTTCATATGTATTCCAAGAACAACTATGTGATTGATCAAATATCAAATCACAATCATGGGTTCATTCGGTTCTACCAATCACTAGGATCGGTTATACCTTCATATGGATTACTTGTGATCGGACACACAAGTTACCAGACCTGCTACATCGCTTACCGGGATCGGTTACGTCAATTACCAGGATCTGGTTACCATATACTCATGATATTGCTTGTGATCGGTTACACAAGTCACTAGGATCTTGCCATACACCAATTACTGGATCGGTTACACCGATTACTAGGACCGGTTACACCAATTACAATGATCGACACACAACTCTTTTGTGATCGGTCATACCAATTACTAGGATCGGTCACACCAATTACAAATATCGATCATACCATCTCAGGTGATTATTTAAGATCGGTTACACTAATTAATAAACACCAGTCATACCAAATCATAAGTCAGGCATTTTGATTAGTTATACCAAGATACATAACAAGTTATGATCGGTTCTACTAACTCACACATATTGGTAATCCAAAGATATGCAATGAATAACAATACCAATAAGCCTAGCGATTTCCCTTTCGATTCATAAAACAAGTTCATGAATGTACTTCCTTTAAACAAATGTAAACATTGTTTCTTAGGATGAAATTTTCACCATTACCTATACACATAATCACAATAGCATTCATACGATTATGTCGATGTCATATCTACGAAGTTCAAAAGATAAGTGTTATACTTCGTAGTCTAATTCCTTAATACTATGATCATATGATCATGTCTTACTACTAGAGTAATATAATCATTCACAGCTTCGCAGTTATGTTTTCAATATAGCACGAATTGAAAGATACGTTAGGAATGAAACAGTTCAAGTCAATATTACTAACATCAAGAGGAAGGATGATGTCGTCATTGTAGCTCGTTACTTCTTCACATTCTTCAGGTCTTCGATTAATACTTGTATGTCTCATAATGCTAGACTTTCTAGTCTAACCTATACGAAGTTGTCTCTAGTACATAATCAAGCGATTCTTAGATGAGTTTTGATTCACTAAAATATGACAACTAAACTTGACATACCAATGCTTGGTGGGTTCAACCGAGCTATGCTCTAACAGATTGATACACACAAATGAAATAATACCTATATTTAGATATGGATGAACCGTACCCAAACGTGTATACCTTGTTGGCTCAATAATAGTTAACTGAAGTTAGCACATGAATACTTATAGTTTAGCCACATTCGTCTAACACTTCTAGATCAAATATGATGATCAGTCAATCATGATAGATAATCAAATTAATCTAAATGTGTTTCAAAAGAGGTGTTCAAATGTTCACTATCTCATAGAAATATATATGAACTATTTGACACAAAATCGGTTTGGTTTGTAATTGCATAAAGTACTTATACAAGAACCAATTCATGAACATAATTCCAAGGTTTGTAAAACTAGTTCACATACCTTATTTAATTAAAGTTCCAGGGAATTTAGTTCGCAAACTGAGTTTGCAAACGAATCTCAGTTCATGAGTATGTATTTCATACTTACCGATTTTAGACCTAACCACTATGTTCGCAAACAGAGTATGTGAACCACAGTTCCGGACTTTGGCCTTGCTGTTCCGTTCGTAAACAGAGTAAGCGAACAAAAGTTCCAGACTAAGCCTTGTCTAGCCGTTCGTAAATAGAGTACGCGTACAACAGCTTCGGGCCTTTTCACAGGTAAACCCGTTCGCATACAAGAGTTCCGGACCTGAACTAGAGCTTCACAGTGCACATACAAAGTATACATACTGTGTGTATATCCAGGCATTGGTAGTCGTTCTAAACTCTTATTTAATCATTGAAACATCCTTAGAAGACAACAATGGTAATCTTACACATACAACTAGCTTCAAGTAATTTTCAAATGATTAATCAATCAATACGAAACTTCCCAAGTTAACATCAAATGATCGTCTCACACAAATCATGTAAGATATTCAAGGTAATTTTCACATGATCATCTTGACTTAATATATAATTTCCAACAAATAAATTGTCTCCAACTAAACTCATCAAGTAGATGATGAACTTCAGCTAAAGATAAAAGCTTCCAACACATATTTCGAGAAATATATAAACGAGATAAACTCGGCTCGAAATTTCAAATGTGTATAATATAAAAGTCTATATAGCTATAAGACTTAGTCTATTTAGAAGATAGAATAGAATAGATTTCTGAGTGATAGATAAGTTTTAGTCTCCACATACCTTTTGTTGATGAAGTTCCTCCAAGATCTTCAGAAGATCTTCTTTTTCAATTGGTGAACGCCGTGAAATCTAAAGCTCAACTACACACTTCTATCCTAATCTGAGACATAGATATAAGTAGACTAGAAAATCAAGTATATAGTTTTGATCAACTAAAGTTGACAAACAAGCTTGAGATAGCAACGCTTGCGAGTTCGGCCGAGAAGTGCTCTAACATTTAGCAACACTAATTTTAATTTTGCTATATGCTTGTACTAGTGGATTGCCCGTGCCATTATGGCACGGGATTGAGGGTGACGCTAGTGATTGTGGTGCTGGTGCATCGTGGTTAACATTCACCAAAATGGCACGGCATTGTTGTAAAAGAATTACTCCCTCCGTCCCACATATATAGGCGGAGAGAGACAATTCTCTTAGATTAAGAAAATTGCATGGGATTCATAATTTTATATGTTTTTTCTTGTTTTGCCCTTCGTCTTATCTCCAACACAATTACCTATGTACAATAAATATGGGTATATATGGTAAAATTCATCTTGGAAAGCAAAGTCCGCCTATTTAGTGGGACAAAGAAAAACCAAAATTCCGCCTATATATGTGGGACGGAGGGAGTATAATTTTGCTGGTGGTGACAGTGCTAGTGCGGATGCCGGTGGCGCTACATATTTACCTCACATTTATTTTTACCAAAAATTCAAAAAAACAAATATGCTTGTATTACAAAAGCATGATAACGACACAAAACAAAAATAACAAAAATTTATCTTGCTTATCCTTGCTTAGTGAAATCGGCTGGATGCAATCTTGGCTTTGTGCCATTATGACCTATGTGATGTGCAAACACGCGCATATCGCATTTTGTAAGATACCCGATCATGTGAGGGGTTTGTGAAGTCAATACAATGCACTCTACTCTACGGTCCATGTGTGACAGAGACCATTTATTTCCGCTTGACACATGTTTTTGTTTGGGACGCGTGGGCAAGGTGTTAATTTCATATTTGCAGCCACACATTACCATCGTCTTTCTCCTTGCTTATCATGGGCATGGCTATCAATCTCTTCCATAACGGCCACTACTGTTGTGCAATCTATTCGATTGGAAATGGAACCTAATGTTTATGTATTCGATTAGTAATTAACTTTCTACCCCATGGTCCCCATCAGATTTGTTATGATCTCTTTCAGATTTTCATTCTCTTGTTCTTTCTCGCAATAACCCCTATCACAAATTTTATCAGAAATTTATGGTTTTTATTGATTAGGATCGAAATAATGGAATTGACGACGATGATAAAATTGCAGTGAGATGTTAGTTAATTGATGAAGATCGATGGAACGGAGCAGAATCGGGGAAACTGATTTAAAATAAAGAACATGTGTTTACCCCTGGATTGAAAAATATTAACGAAAAATAGAAGGAAGGAGAGTATGAATTGAAATCGGAACTGGTGGTGAAATTGAATTAGGTGGATGGTGGTGACGGTGGAGGTGTTGGCGCCGTGGTGGAGGTGATGTTGCTTCCGGTGGTGGTCATGGTGTCGTCGGTGGAATCGAAGATGGAAGATCTCGATCGAGAAGGAAGCGGTCAAAGGGAAGAAAAGAGTGTTCTGTTCTTGGTTTAGAAAGATATGTAGGGGATAGATAATTTGCCCCCGGCTTTAGAGATAATAACGAAAATGTATGCTGTAGTGTTGAAAACACGGAAGGACAGTTTGGTATTTTCCTGTGTGACGGTGGAACAGGAGAAAAATCATTTTCGCTTATATGCTTGTATGCCTTTTGGAACCGCATTAGCTCCTTCTCCGACCATTGGAGTATTGTATCTTCTTACAACAAGAACCCATGCCTAAAATTCACGAGCTTGTAAGAAGGAATGCATATCAGTGTTCCACCATAACTAATTTTTGCCATCTAAGGATGGTGATACGTTTATAAAGATTGCACTCCTTTCCATAAAATAGATCGCTTCAAACACAGAGTTATTATGTCTAACAATATTTGCCTGCTCTGATACCAATTGAAAACGCAGGAGTACCAAGTACAACACTAACTGTTTCATTCGACAACATGTATGGACAAAACCTAATACAATTACAATTAGACCAATTGAATATAAATTTTACATCTCTAATCTCTTGTCCGTCAGTATGTATATAGACAATAGTTTGTGAACCTGATTGTTATGAAGAATACTTGGCCCATATCAAAAATTAATATCCAAGATCAATCTAGTCGTATCAAAATAATCCAATCAGAATTCTACCAAGTAATAAAACTTGTTATTTATCTTTCAAGGTACGAATTCTATAAGAAACGAGTCTTGTAATTGATCACAATTAGATTGACGTATCTACTAGGATTGAATATGTACAACTAGCATAAATCCAATTATAAAGATGAACAATATAATGTGGAAAATGAAAAACACAAGACACAAGAAGTTTTGTTAACGAGGAAACCCAAATAGCTGAAAAACCTTGGGACCTCGTCCATATTTGAACACCAAACTGTATTAAGCAGCTACAGACATTATCCTACTATATGACTTCGGACTGGAATGTAGTTGAGACCGAATACACCCTCCAAGTGATTCAGTTCTAGTCGCGTTCCTTATATTTCTTGAACCTCGCAAGGCTCTATGCAAACGATTCCTTTAACTGATGTCCTTTACACCGTAAGAGTTGCTTCAGCCAAAGTGAAGACTTTTGATACTAATCTATTTATAACAGATAATCCTATTTGATTTTCGTTCAGATCAAAAATCAAGGTGAAGAAATCTGTTTGCAATAGACAAAGCTAGCAAACCTCGCAAATCCGGAACTTACGACTCCCGTAGAATAACCTAGATTTTTAACCACCTCTCAAGAACAATCTTCCAAAGACCAATTAAGATTAGTATTCAGATATTTATCATGAGGAATCACAAAGTCTAAGACGAAGAGAAGTTTGCAATTACTATCTAGCTATTTTTCCCAAAAGAGATTACGAGAACCTCGATAACAGAAAAGCAAGATCAGGATACACGAAATATCAAGGTAAAAATAGTCAGACTTGGCTTCACGAATCCCCAAAGCGAAGTCTTTTAGTCGTAAACCTAATTATGTTTCTCATAGGAAACTTAGGTTTATGGAGGACGAATTTAGAATCAACTAGGACACAAAGTGTCAGGGATTTCATTTCCCAGTTCAAAGAGCATCTCTGTCTATAGATTTCAAGGACCAGGGTTGCTTAGAATTCAAGCTAAGATAACTTGAGAATCAAGCAAGCACTTTAGGTCTTGAAAATACAATGGAAGAATATACACTAGGAATCGGGTCTGGAACCGTGTATAATGATTGTTCGGTTTGGAAAGTATGCCGAAGAACTAATTAAAGCAATTTTATGTTTATTTAAACACTTAAGAATTTAATCATGATGCACACACATAAGAGTTTGAGTGATCACTGAAGTCTTAAAAGTATTTGAGAGAGTTCTAGCAATGCTAAACATATTTAAAAAATAAGTTTTTGAGGATCTGCAAAAATTTACAGGGACGATTGGTACAACGGTTCGTACCATTAGGATTTTCATGAGTCAGGGTGCAACGGATCGTGAACTGGGTTCGCCAACCTTATAAGACTACCGAACTCCATCCGAACTTGCAGTTTGTGAGTAATGGTTCGCCAACCCTCCTATATTTTTGAAACTCAGATATCTATGGTTTGCGAATTGGTTCGCCAACCTACCATGAAAAGAAATATCAGATAGTTCAATATTTCTCTCTTATGATGTTTGAAACCTTCCCACGTGATAAAATCATTTGCATGAGCAATTTTTAATTGATCCACAAATTTATTCACACAATAAATTGTTTAGAGCTAATATTGTTAAGGATCATTATACATATTTGCTTAGAATCATATTTCGAGATTTTTAACAAGACAAGCTTGACTCGAAACTTCTTCTTTGTAAATCTATTAAAAGTCATACGACATCGTCTCAAAAATATAGAATGGCATTAGAGGCTATATCGTCTCTTGACCGGTCTAATAGCATTGACGTGCTTGCGGGTCTTTACAAAAAGAGACCCTAATTCTTACAACAAAAAAAAAAAAACCATTAATGAGAAGAGGGTGTGGATGATTACTAATGGTTGTTGTAGATGCAGATAAAAACGCAGACTTAAGACAAATCATTCTATTTAAGATAAAACTAGGAACACATTCTGAAATCATCGTTCCAATTCATACAAAAGCAGCAACATCAACATGATAAGATGATGATGAATTAATAGCGGCGGTGAGGAATTAAACATGAAAGGATTGATTAATTTCTGAGCTCTACCATAATAGATTTTGGATATCTACATTGCTGAAGACTTAATTAATTGAATGATATTATAGATGATAATCTGTTTATAGAAGATAAAAATATCTTTTCTCGACACTTTGCTCTCACTTACACTCACACATGCACTTGACAAATACATTGCATATGACTCGCACATGGCTTGCATATTTACAATTCATACACTCACTCTATTACAACCACACCTACTTTACCACCTCAATAATTGAGTTATTAAGGGCATGGTAATCAAAAAATGATTTTTTTTTGTTAAGCCACGTGGATGGGAAAAGTGGATTTTCCACTATGGTAAATGAAGTTGGCAGCCTAAGAAGAAACGCGTGGCTAAAGTTACGCAGTGCGGTAAGCCTAAGGATGCTATGGGTTATACTTGTCGCTAGCGTCTCGCACTAAGCCACTAACGGCTTAGCCTAGTCCTCCAACGGTTACAATTCCAACAGTCACCCGAACAACTATCTTTTACCTTTCATATATCACAACACTCTTTTATCCAACTATTTTTCTCTCAATTTCAATAAATTCAAGTTTTCAACCATGAATGCTGATTTCGGTTCTTCTGAAGAAGATATGGATGAGACCTTGTATGAAGAATATAAATAAATATATGTATATATTTTGCATCAAACGGATGAAAAGGCAAATGAGGTTAGGAGGCGGCCGATGAAACTTTATGTTGCAATTCATTCAGGGATGATGCTAAAGCATTTCGAGCCATAAGACTTGACTAGAGGATGGACGTGGTGAGATCGACATTTTTACCACAACAAGATGATGAATGATTATTTTAATCCTAGATGTGTGTTTTTCGACGGCGGTGATTCCGCATGGGCCGCAACTTGACTCAAAGGATTATTGATGAGATTTATCAGGTACAACCTTTATTTAATTATTAGTATGATGCATGTCATGTACGAGGCTTTACTCCTAAACAAAAGGTCACTACAACCCTCCGAATATTATGTTATGGGGTACAAGCGTAATCCACGGATGATTACATCCGTATAGGAAGCCGCAATTAGGTATCTCAAAATGTTGTGCGAAACAATAGTCGATCATTTTAGTCCAACTTTCTTACGAAAACCTACTCGGATAGATGTTGAGAATCACCGCCAAAACACAACTAGGGTTTTCCGGGAATGCTAGTTAGTTTTGATTGCATGCATTGGGAGCGTATGCATGTCCAAATTGAATGGGCAAGTCAATATAAGGGTCATTATCCAAAACCAACTATAATATTGGAAGCTTCGACTACTTATGATTGTTGGATTTGGCATACTTTTTTTAAACACACGGGTTCACAAAATGACATCAATATTTTGCACAAATCACCACTGTTTGAAGATCTTAAGCATGGGCTTGATCCACACTTAATTTTACCATCAATGGTCATAGCTACACTCAGGGGTATTATCTGGCAGATGGGATTTATCAACAATGGTCAAATTTTTAGTTCAAGCCTATAGTCAGTCAGGTTTTAGACAAACAACTTTGAAGGATATGAAGTATTTTAACATCCAACAAATGGCTTTGAGAATGGATGTTGAACGTGCTTTTAGAATTTTGAAAATGAAGTTCTCCATCGTTTGTGGGCCGTCTCGCTTTTTTTTTTAATCTTGAAGAAATGAACAAAATTATGCTAATTTGCATAATTGTGCATAACATGGTTATTGAGGAAACCCGACGTGAACCCACCAGGACTAGTAATCCATATGAAAATTTGAGGCCTAATCTTGCAGTGTATCATGGCAGTCCTGCAAGAGACTATAGACTTGTCACTGGCATATATCAAAACATGAGCCTCTATGGACAACTAAAGTAAGATCTAACTGTCCACTTTTGGGCTAGAAGAGGAGTTATGCGCGGTCATCAAAACCGAGCCAGACAATTTTATTTTTAATGGAATGTTATTTTATTTTGTTTTAAGTTGTTTATGTACTTTGAAGTAAAATGTAATGTACCGAGTCTATCTAAATTAAGTGATAAGTTGAAATCTGATACATTTACTTTTGCATAAGTATTATATTGAAACTAAGTTAAAGTAAACTATTACATTTAAATAAAACTTAACTACTATATTTAAATTAAAATTATAGTTAATCAAGGTGGTATTCCTCTTTATTTTCTTACGAGACATTGGCACCGCCATCGTCATCCTCATTCTCATTCTGGACAAGTTGTGGGGTTTGTTGTTCATTCAGTTGTTTTTTCATTTTGTCTACTTCTTTTCCTATAATTTAAGTTATCGTGCATCCATTGTTGAAGTGTTCATGGAGACTAGTTTGTTCATGTTAAAATCCTTGTAATGCTGTTCTCGCGAAAGATGAATTTTTAGAAGTTGCCTTCTTGCCAAGCCCCGATCTGCTCTCCTAGCTAGTTCTACTTGACGGCCGTTTTCCATGTACACGGAGTAGTTAAACTTGTTTTAACCTCCTCCTGATGTTCTTTGGGTTGCGTCTGTCGCTACTTTTCCATCTTTCTGACCCCCTCCTCATCTTCTTTTAACATTGTTATTAACATCGAGATTGAAATTGTGTTGTTCCTGGCTACTTGGAGACCTCGGTGAGGAAACAGGTGCATTGTCTTAAAATCCCGCGAAATTGGCCCATAACTGATCTTGTTGGCACTTGTTACCTTCCAATACATATAGATTAAATTCATTAAATTTCCTCGAAATGTTAAAATAACTTTGCATTGGAAACCACATTTGTGGGATCATTTGCCACTCTTCTCGGCATTTTCATTTCACTTTTGGCTCACCTTTTTAGTTTTTTTTTTTTTTTAATTTACATCTGCATGATCAAAGCTACATATTCACTAAAGTATTTTCTAATAGCATGAAAACGATGAGACAACCCATCGGGATCACGAAAATTGATGTTACCAGTTTCTTCATGAAATTTTTCAAAATCTTTTGATAAAATGTAGCTCCATGTTGCTGCCAACCATTGATTTGATCTACTGTAAGGAGTACATAATTCTTACAAATATATTCGTTTGCGGCCAAACAAAAGCCGCACGGTTGGAGTTAAAATGCCAATGACTTAAGTTGAGGTGTGCGACTTGAGCTTCAGCCACTGGTCATCAATAAAGAACCGCGCGGCGTGATGCGTGCAGCTCTCGGTCGACCGCAATGAGCAAACCAATAATTTTGGCTTATCTTAAATGTATGTCATGCATTTATTAACCATAACCCATTTAAAATAAGTGCTTAAGCTAGCCATATAATCATATCCCATAAAATTATACATAATTATTTTATTATATATAACCCAATATAATAAGTTAATCATTAAATCCCTAAATCAACACGAAAAAAGGTTAATTATTTAATTTTTACAATTAATTTTACTTAAGATATTTGACCTAGTTAATGTTTTTGAAGGATAATCGATACCCTTGTTCAATTTTTTCAGTAATGATTGGAAGAAGAATCATCTTAGAGATTTTCTTTATAGATATGTTTATGGAATTCTAGGGGAACGGTTCTTAAAAAAAACCAAAACCTTAGCTAATTCTATTTCGATTATGTTCTTATGGAAAATTTTTAAGGAAATAACTAGAATATAGACCACAATCGATTGTAACGTAACCATGATTGAGAAAAAAGAATATCATTTTAGAGAAAATTAATAATTATGATTTATTTTGTTTTGGGGAAAAAAATAAGAATTATGTTGATAATTGATAATTTTGAGTGAGTTTAATTGTTAATAAAAAAAAAATTAAAACTTACATATTTGGTTTTTTATTTTAACATGAATATTTTGAGTTATGATTAATAAATGCGTGGACTACATTTAAGGGAAGCCAAAACTTTTATGGTTTGGCTATTCATTTTTCAATTTTGTTCATTTTTTTGTTTTTGTTTTGATCAATACAATTTTGTTCATCTCATGGAGGTATCAAAAGAGGCCAGGCTAGCCTGGATATTTTGTTCATCATTGGGAGAAGACAAAATGGGTTCCAAGAGAATCAACCATGTGAATCAAAATGGGAGGCTCCAAAACCATTACTTTCTTCTTCATAAGTGTACTTGATGCATATTGTTTAATTGGAAATGATTGATCTACCGAAGAAAATCTCGAAAAAATTTCCCGAATGAGAGTGAACAGGCGGCCTCACTTCCACTACTACAATCCCAATGCTGGAGAATTTTATTCTCGTCCGTCACATCCCTCTCGGGAGAAAATGCGGTTAAAAACCGCGGTGTGTAGAATTACTCTTGTTTAGTTCATCCATCAAGGATTTAACATAATAACTAAACTGGGATCAGAATCTTAAGGTGAGTAAATTAAGATTGTTTGATTGGGGACCATAAAATCCAATTGGGGGCCATGACATTTTATTTGTACCCCAAAATTATCAGGGGCGTATTCATCGGATTATGAAAATACTGTTTTACCCTTGACTATTTTCTCTTTTTTTCCAAATAACGACCCTAATTAACGACCCTTCAAAGACAATAATGACTTTAAGGGTCGTCATATACATAATAAAAACAATAACGACCCTTCCAAAGGGTCGTCAGGGAATTGATCTTTATATGACGACTCCAAACTGTCGTACATTTCCGCCATTAATGACTCTTCGAAGAACATAACGACTCTTTTATAAGAAATAACGATCGTTTAGAGTCGTCACTAAAATCGGGTCAAACATTAACGATGACTCTTTTGTAAAATGTAACGATCTGCTCGATAATCGTCAAACAACTAAACATTAACGACTGTTTAAAGTCGTCAATGAACCACTTCAATACCATGACGATTTTTCATACGGATCTTGGGAAAATTTTTTTTTTATCCATGATCTCAGCGATTTTTCATACACATGGATAAATAAAAAATTTGAAAAAAAAAGTTAAACTCAAATTAAGTAAGATTATCACTAATAATTTAGGGCATTTTAGCCATTTAGAAAATATTTTTTTAAGGGTGACCCAAATTAGGATTGGGTGACCTTTTTTGTCCACTAGTGCAAGGCCCCTGATTAAAAGTTTTGGCCCCAAATCAAACTAGGTAAATTATAAAAGTTTTGGCCCCAAATCAAACTAGGTAAATTATACATACATCATGAAATGTGGATTGGCCATGAGGCTCATGACGTAATACATGCGCCTTGTAACCTTGACCTTGTAGCTGTAGCATGTGGATAGGATCACTTGGAGCCTAAACCGCATATACTTTAAACCCTTTGTAAGACCCTCCAACATTTCTTGGAATCAAGCCCCACGAACAAGGTGGATCAGAAGAATAGCCACCTCAATCACAATCACACACGGTTACGGACGATGGAGCTTTAATTAAAACTATGATCGACATGGTTGCCCCACATAAAGCGGTCCAACAACAACAGCGAGCACTCCCGTAATCACTAGAAGAAGTCGGGCAAGAATAGAACATTCCCTCCCCTAATTCACAGCCAAAGACTTCACAACCAATCAAATCTCCGGATCTCAGCATCTACTCCTCCTAGGAAATTCAATTTAATCAATAGCACCTCGCCACATTAGCATGCCAAGCCATGTCATCAACTAAAGCATCCTACGTGGATGCTGAAATTTTCCATTTTATGTGGTTCATGAGAAACACGGACCCTTTTGCACTACAATAAATACAAATCTAACCGTTTAATCCATCGCTCAAGATGTTCTCTTATCCCTCTTCCTCCGCCATCTCTTTGGTTTTCCAAACAATCAAAACTCCTACATAGGTAGGGAGGATAGGAAAGAAAATTTGGGGAAATCCCTAAATTGAAACCCTAATTTCACCGAAGAGGATGAATTTTGGCATCGAAACTCGAGCTGCTTCGTCCAAGGCAGAAACTTCTGTGGTTACAGCAGAGAAGGCTTTATCTTTTATATCAAAAGGATGGAGAGAAGTAAGAGATTCAGCAGATGCGGATTTTCAGTTGATGAAAACAAGGGCGAATACATTCAAGAATTTAGCTACTTCATTTGATAAAGAACTCGAGAATTTTCTTAACTCTGCAACTACTTTCTCAGTTCCCGCCATCAAATCATCTTCTTCTACGACAACTGAGATTGATTTCGTTAAGAAATTACAACCCAAGTTTACGGAATTCCGTAGAGTTTATTCGTCACCTGATTTTAGCAAGAAAGTGTTGGAGAAATGGAGCCCTAGAGCTAGAATTAAACTTGATTTGTCTGCTATAAGAAATGCTATGTTAGCTGAAGTTGGGGATTCGGAAAAGATTGCGGAATTTGATGAAAAGGTAAGGTTATGGAGGGGGGAGGAATTTGAAATTAGATGAGTTTTGGTCAGAATGGAAAGGGGAAGATGAAGACGGGAATCACAGTGAATGGCAACCTATAAAGGCGTTGAAAACAAGATTCAGGGAATTGGAACAAAAGAGTTCTTCATCTGAGATTTTCGAGACTTTCAAGAATAGTGAGTTTGTGGAGAAAGTTAAGACAAGCTTGGTATGTTTTGAGTTTTATTTATTTAGATTTAGTTGGAGTTTTTGATAGTTTTAATTTGAATCATTGCTTTTGTTTTCTTCGAATTGGATGCTTACTCCTGGTATGTGTTTGTTTGATGAACCTTTATGATTTTAGTCACTGAACTTCAGTTTGTAAGACTAGGTAGATTACATTGAAGATGTAAGGGGATTCGATTAATTTCGTTATGGGACTAGAGTCTAGCAGTGATGTTTTTCTTTGTTTGATAAGCTACATAGGTTATGGCTGTATATCATATGTTCATGTCTGATGCTGAACTTCAGTTTGTAAGACTAGGTAGATTACTTTCAAGAAGTAAGGGGATTACATTAATTTCTTTGGTACTCTAGTCTAGCAGTGATGTTTTTCTTTGTTTGATAAACTATTACCATGAGTAGGTTATGGCTGTAGGGTTGTTTTCCACTGTTTCATAGTAGGACTTTTGGGTAACTGTTGGATCATGCGATCAAGAATCGTTGCTTTAGGGTGACTAATTAACTCTTTAGACTCAGAATCTGATTAGCCTGCATCTTCCCTTCTGCTATTCATCCCAATAGTTAGTTATCCAGCTTATTAAATTCAATTCGAGTGGATATAGTAAATCCTTAAATCTCAGGACAATCATTTTTATTACTTCCTAGCTTTTAAAAGATACAGACTTGGTTTAATATGAATATAACAGTTAAATAGTTTAAATCAAGTTTATTTTCTTACTCTTTTACTTTATTATCTTGTAGAAAGCGATGTGCAAGGAGCCGCAAGATTCCAAGGTTGGTCTTTCCACCCTATTTATGTGTGTGTAATCTCTATAGTAAGTTTGTTGATTTGTCGAGTACTTGTGTATTTTCTCTCGAGTGCTTTCTAATTTACTTTTAGGACGCAGAGTCTCCACATTGTTAAATTTTAAAGCTAAACATCTCTACCATTAGATGCTGCCTCTTGGCTTATATTCTCAAGTCAATCAACTTGTGTGTATATGTTGTTAGACCCATCGTGGAAGTTGTGCCTTCAAAAGCTCATCCTAATAATGATGCTAGCACCCTCTAGTTTAATCATTTATCTGCTTGTGCTAAACCTAGTAAATCTTGAGTTGGTGCATTGGGATATAAGAGTGGTCAAACTATTTATTTCATACCCTTCACAGTGAGGTGTGCTTTACCCTAGTGAAACTTAAAAATCATTTGCTCAGTAGGCTATGTTATTTTTAAAGAATTACAATTTTGACTATTATTGACTTTTGAAATCCTTTCAACAACAACAACTAAGCCTTTAGTCCCAAACATGTTGGGGTAGGCTAGAAATGGAGCTCAAATCATAAACCATCTTTCTTATGTTATTGTTAAGGTACGTGGATCACGGATTACCATGCGCCCCTGTCTAATGCCGTTTCTTTTGATATCCTCCATTCCTTCAAGTCTCTTTTATATTAATTTATTATGCCAAAAAGAGGCCAGAGACTGAGCACTGAAGCATAAGTGGTACCGCAGTGACCACACACTTGAAGACTTAAACCACCCATTGGACACATACAATGTTCAGTTGATTTGGCCCACAATATACTTCCACAGTAGGTCACTAGTGAGTTCGGGAGTTTACCGAATAAGACCTGCCTAACAAGCAGATATGTTTTTTCACTCAATGTAAAATGATTTACATGTGATTCCAAGAATTTGATTTGAAATTTGGTAAGTGTATGTAGCTAAACACCTACTAAGCTGTCCATCTCTGTGTTATAGGAAGTGCCGCCGCTGGATGTACCAGAACTTTTGGCTTATTTGGTTAAGCAGTCGGGACCCGTTTTTGATCAACTTGGTTTCAAACAAGGTAATTAGTATTGCCTTCAGTTAAAGGCATGTCATTTTATTGTGTTAAGTCTATTATTGCAGTAGGATGCTTTTATCTTGTAAATTAAAACATTTGTATCATGTCTTGAGACCGTTTAAGTGGTCAAGTAGACAACAGTTGCTCCTCAAACTGTATGGAAGCTGTAGTTGTTTCCTGGCATTGCTGTGCAGGTACCATTTCAATGTGTGAATGTATAGCCAGCGGGTTGCTTCTAATAAGTTTTCTCAACTGTTGCAGATATATGCCACAAGTTAGTTGAAAAGTTCTGTAGCAAATATAGGAGCCAGCTTCTTCTGCGTTCCTTATCATCAGATAATTCAGCCTTGATTGAAAATGAGAATTTTAACGATGAACTGGATCTAAGGATAGCCAGTGTCGTACGCAGTACTGGACATTGTTACTGAAGGTGGCCTGTGGAATGACTCTGCAAAGCCTGAATCAAAAGATGGGAAAAGGCATTTTGCAATAGTTACCACAGCCAGTCTTCCTTGGATGACTGGTACTGCTGTAAATCCTCTGTTTCGAGCCGCATATTTGGCCAATTCCGCTCAACAAAATGTAACCCTGCTGGTACCATGGCTATGCAAATCAGATCAAGAACTAGTTTATCCGAACAACCTCACTTTTAGTTCACCAGAAGAACAAGAAATTTATATACGAAACTGGCTGGAGGAAAGGGTCGGCTTCAAAGCAGATTTCAAAATATCTTTCTACCCTGGAAAAGTAATTTTTAAATGATTTATTTGGTACTTTTAATTATACAACATTTCTAGTTGTTTGTCTTACGAATACCCTCCTTGGTTTCAGTTTTCTAAGGAAAGGCGCAGTATTCTACCAGCTGGGGATACCTCACAGTTTATTTCCTCGAAGGAAGCTGATATTGCTATACTGGAAGAGCCAGAACACCTTAACTGGTACCATCATGGTAGGCGTTGGACTGATAAATTTAACCATGTTGTTGGTGTTGTCCATACGAATTACCTGGAGTATATTAAGAGGGAGAAGAATGGAGCTCTTCAAGCCTTTCTTGTAAAGCACATAAACAGTTGGGTGACCCGAGCGTATTGTGACAAGGTGTGTTCGGTTATCTATTGTAATACTCTCATCACCTGATTTACACTGCTACCCCAGCCCTTTATCTATTAGATGGTAAACTTAAGAGAGGGATATCTTTATGCAGGTTCTACGTCTTTCTGCTGCGACCCAAGATCTTCCAAAATCAGTCATTTGTAATGTGCATGGTGTGAACCCCAAATTCTTAAAGGTTGGGGAAAGGGTTGCTGAAGAAAGGGGCGTGGGCAACAAGCATTTCCAAAGGGAGCATATTTCTTAGGGAAAATGGTGTGGGCAAAAGGGTACAGAGAATTGATTGATTTGCTGTCTAAGCACAAGAACGATCTAGAAGGTTTTAAGTTGGATGTGTATGGTAATGGAGAGGATGCTCATGAAGTCCAATCTTCAGCAAAGAAACTGGAGCTGAACCTTAACTTTCTAAAGGGAAGAGATCATGCAGATGATTCACTTCATGGGTGAGTGATAATTATTTTTTTTTCCGCAGCTAACTCTTGACAAGTTGCTTAGTTTTGTTTATTCGTTTGTTGAATTCATGCAGTTACAAGGTGTTTATAAACCCTAGTGTAAGTGATGTTCTCTGCACGGCAACAGCTGAAGCACTTGCCATGGGAAAATTTGTGATTTGTGCTGATCACCCATCAAATGAGTTCTTTAGGTCATTCCCCAACTGCTTGACATACAAATCCTCAGAAGATTTTGTGGCCAAAGTCAGAGAAGCACTTGATAATGAGCCTCAGCCTCTCACAGCGGAGCAGAGATACAATCTTTCGTGGGAGGCAGCAACCCAGAGGTTCATGGAATACTCTGAACTAGATAGGATCTTAAAGTTAGGTGAGACGAACAACAGAAAATCAAGCAAAACAAAGAGAAATATTATGAAATCAGCATCGTTGCCCAATCTTAATGAGATGGTAGATGGTGGACTGGCCTTTGCTCACTTCTGCCTCACAGGTAGTGAAATCTTGAGGTTGGCGACAGGAGCAATACCAGGAACACAAGATTTTAGCAAGCAGCATTGTGAGGATTTACATCTGTTACCGCCTCGCGTAGAAAATCCCATATATGGTTGGTAAATAATCAGCAGTTCCTGTTTTGGTAGCGCCCTCTTTTTATGTGTATAATTATTGTTTTCTGATGTTCTATGTATAATTATTTGTTCGATATAAAGAAATCTATCATCGTACTAGCACTTTTTTATCAGTGCTATCTCCATTTTGTCAAAATTGCTAATAGGGGTACCAAATTGCTTGGGGTGTACCAAAATACATATAGGACAAAATAACCATTGCCTTTGGGTTGGTACGCCCCAAGCAAATTGGCACCCCCCATTAGCAGCCTTGCATTTTGTGGAAAATAGTCATGTCCTAAAGAAACAGATTCATCTTCTCAAACATAAATACTATCATTACAAGCTTCAAGGACATCAAAAGCTTCAAAACATTCAATTAATGAGCTAAATAATGCAGCGCATAAAAGTGAAACTCACGGCCGTAATAAACGATTGCATTCCGTAAGGGAATTACATGATGAGCAAGGGATGACGATTAGCAATCTCCTGGAAAGTTGAGTGTCATAGCTGCAGTTCTTCATCTCATCGTCAGGTCTGCTTCAAATGAAAATCATCTCATTGGCTGAAATTCGACAAACCTTCTACAACAAAGCGTGTCCATGACCAAAGCTGTAGCTTTATTCTTTTCCACTATTTCTCGCGCCTCAAATGCCGTCTTCTTAACCTTCTCTTCAAAGACCTCGGAGGCCCATAGAAATGTGCCCCAAATCTCAAAGTTCAAGCTTTTAAATTCTGCAAGATGGAGTCTCTTAATGCCCAGTCAAGGAGAAAGACTCGTTACGCGTTTTTTTAATAAGCAACGGCCTTCAAAAAGGCTAATGGTCTTTCTCAACAAAAGGCCTAAGCCAAACAGGAGCGACGGACCAGTACATAGACGACTTGTTGTTTTTAGCCCATTTAGCTAGTTCATGAGCAACAAAATTACAAGTTCTAGGTTGAAAGGAGAAAATACAACCACTTAGAGAAGAAGCAAAAAGTTGAATGTCTTTAAAGATAGCACCAGTTCTAGGTTTCCCATCAAATTTTCCAGCAGAGAATTGAGAAACAGTTCTTGTGCATCACTCTCCACAATGATATGCGTAAGCTTTAGTTCCACAGCTTTCTTCAAAACAGCCAAGATACTAGCTTCAGCCTCTTCAGCGGAATCCACATCAAAAGACAATAGAAGCACAGAAGGAAGCCTTGCTGGAGAAGTCTCTCATCATATATCTTTGCACCATTATCCTTAGTAATGTCATCATAAGCTCCACCAAGTGTTACATTTAATCCATCCAAAAGTGGGGGAATCCATTGGTCACTATAGAAAATGGTATGACAAGTAGAGTTTTGAACTCTAGTTTTCACAGTGAGAAGCATAGCCTTGATTTTCTTGGAGATTTCTAAACACTAAATTGTTTCTACTAGTCCATAAAGACCACATGACAACAACAAACATGCAATGTCTTAACACAAGGGTCAGGAGGGACCAAGGGATTAGGGGTAGTAGATCCTAAGTTGGGATCCATTTATCACACCAGGGATAAATAAATTTACCATCCCCAACAATCCATGAGATAAAGGGCTCAATCATCTCTTTGATAGTGTGTAAGCATCTCCAAGTCCAGGACCAATCACTAGGGCAAGCGACATTAAGAAAGTCAGTCCTAGGAAAGTACCTAGCTTTCAGAACAGGGTTCTCTATGATTTTCCAAGCATTTCTAGCTAGCATAGCCAGGTTGTTAAGTTCCGATTTCCTAAAGCCAAGGCCACCTTCAGACTTAGGGGAGCACAAGGCGTCCCATCCCAGAAGATGAAGTTTTATATCTTTAGGGTCAAGAGTCTCACCCCACGAGGTGGCGGAGAGGTGAGAATCTATCTTTTTACAAAGATGCTTAGGAATTAGAAAGGCACCCATTTGATATAAAGGAATAGCCACGACCAACATGTTTAACCAAGGTAGTTCTAGCATCTTGAGATAAAAGTCTATGGAGCCAAGAGGTAATCCTAGCATCTATAGCTTGGAGGATACCCATATGGGTCTGGATCTTAGAGGCTTGAAAGGCTATAAGGGTGCCAAGGTACTTTTCCCCCAAGTCTCTATTATGGATATCTAGAATATTAGATAAATGGTTCATAAGAGGGGTTGTCAACTTTTTACTAAACATAATACCTGATTTATCAAAGTTGATTTCCTAACCAGAGGCTAAGTAATACTTTTAAAGATAATCTTTTATAGTTCTAAAATATTTCTCAGTGGCTTTAGAAAACAAGAGGGAATCATTAGCAAACAAGAGATGTGTCATGCAAGGGGCATTACTATAAACTCTAATACCCTCAACTAAGCCTTTGCTAGTAAGATTATCAATGTAGGCAGATAAGGCTTCAAAGAAGAAGATATAAAGATAAGGAGAAAGGGGATATCCCCGTCTTAATCCTCTCTCGAGGTTTAATAAGGCCAGTGGGACTACCATTCAATAAAACAAATAAGAGACAGGTAGAAACACACGATGAATAAGATGAATCCAATGATCGGACAAAACCCATTTTGAGTAAAACTTTACCAAGGAAAGACCATTCTAATTTATCATAAGCTTTAGACATATCAAGTTCAATATCGCCTATACCCTCTTTTCTTTTATGATGATTAATAGCATAGACATCCTCATTGGCTAGTAAAATGTTATCAGATATGCTTCTTTTTGGGACAAAAGCACTGCGATTCTGGGATATAATGTTATCCCATGAGTGGTTTGAGTCTGTTAGCCAGGGTTTTAGATAAGATTTTATAGATGAAGTTACATAGGACAATAGGTCTGTATTGGGAAACTAATTCAGCCAGAGGGACTTTGGGGATCAAAGCAATGTTGGTGGTATTGAAAATTTTTGCTATGTGACCAGTTTTAAACAAGTTTGGGTCATATCTATGACAACTTTTCCAACAATGTCCCGTTTTTTGATAAAACAAAACCGTGAAGCTATCAAGGCCGGGAGCTTTTTTGCCACCCATTTGAAAAATATAATTTTTATTTCCTCAGCAGTAAGGGGAGATTTAACAAAGAGTTATCCTCAAGAGATAACTTGACAGGGAGGTTTTCTAATATTTCATCTTGAAATTGCTGAGGATGGCAAGAGTAAAGAGTTTTAAAGTAATCCACAAAAGAAGTTCTATCTTGTTTATCGATTAAAAACAGTACCAATGGAATTTTATCCAACTAATGGCATTCCTTTTTCTCCTAAACAGAGTAACTCTATGGAAATAAGGAGAGTTTATCTCCTTCCAAGAGCGAGATCTCTCTAGATTTATCTTTCCAAAGAAAGCTCTTCAAGGTTGTACAAGTATTCTAATCTAGCCCTTAATCTAGA
The DNA here is from genome assembly GCA_023531295.1 of Papaver armeniacum. Lineage (NCBI taxonomy): Eukaryota > Viridiplantae > Streptophyta > Magnoliopsida > Ranunculales > Papaveraceae > Papaver > Papaver armeniacum. Next base: position 14,309 of record JAJJWW010008238.1, on the reverse strand, counting down.
GGTAGAAGAAGGGAGTCGGTGAGATTGGAAGTTTGGAGATCAATACCATTTCGTCTCTAGTAGTTTTGATATTGGTTTGGATGTTACCAAAGAAGTCTTATTCCAGGTCCTAAGGCCTTTTTGGTATTAAAAAGCTTAGCTTTGATTTTATAAGCGAAGGGAACCAACCACATTAACAAAACAAGCATTAGCTATGATATCTCTACAAGTAGGGTCTTCCATCCACATGGCCATGAAATGAAAGGGTTTAGGCATAAAATTAACTTCAAAATTAAAACCAATATGCATAGGGAAATGGTCAGAGGAGTCCCTAGGAAGGTTATTCACACAAAATTTAGGGCATAACAACTCGGCATACTAATTAATGAGACACATATCAAGTCTTTCAAGAATAAGATCAAGACCTTGTTGCATATTAGACCAAGTAAATCTAGGACCCGGAGAAACCAGGATCATCCAAGTCAAAAACATTACAAAAATTCCTAAGATTAAAGAAATCAATGTCATCAACTTCTAAAACCACCATTTTTATCCCCAGAGCCTAAAAGGGCATTAAAATCACCTACATAGAAAGCTGGTTCATCTAGCGGTATAAATCGCATGAGACATTGGTTTTCCCAGAAGGATTGTCTTAGGGAGATATTGGGTTCACCATATATGAAAAAGATGCGACAAGTTTTAGAGTGGATGATATTCTAGGTAGTAACATAGATGCCCTTATCACTAGTGGAAATAATGGTAAGGTCAATTTCCTTCTTCCAATCCAGCACAAGACCGCCACTTCTCCCAACACAAGGCACATTAGCAGTACAAGGGAAACCCATATTCCTCAATTTTTCGAGCGACAAAAATCTTTTTGCATTTTGGTTCCGGACAAGAAAACAATATCGGGGTTGACATTCCTTAGCAGGATGCTAAGTTCCTTATTAGCAGATTTTTTTCCAAAGCCACGCACATTCTAGCAAACTAAGTTCGCATTATTAACAGGAAAAGAAGAAGGAATAACTTGGGAGTTAGAGGAGACAATAGGGGTGGGAGAAGATGGAACCTGATTAGCAGAGTCCTGATTTCCATTAGATTGAGAATTAGTATTTCCATAAGCTGAATTATCTCCTTGGGTAGCATCCAAGTTCAGATCAGCAGCCTCATGAGAAGAATTATTGAGGACACCATTATCAGTTGAGGTAGCATCGGAGAGGTACATTGAAGTTACCAAAGTCATCAGGAGAAAGATGAGTATTGAAGGTACATTGAGACAAGTTTAAAGTAGAAATGTCACCCAATTTGGTGATAGGAGGGCAAAGAGTAGAAATAATCTGGCTCTTAGCTATCAACTTTGGGAGAATTGGTAATTGAATCATCCAGGAGAGAAGATGTTGATCTAGTCCTCTTTCGGAGTGATATGTGCATAATTTACATGTTTATAGTGTCAAATACATACTAATAGTTTCTATGTTTCTTGCATATTATCCTTGTATTACTATTGTTTTTTATTTTATTTTGTCTATCCAGGTGAATCATCCGAAATCAATGGAAATTAAGTTAAAAGGAGCTAAGAAGATGAAAGGAGTTCATTCCCGCATGAAACGAAGGAGTTGGAAGGTTCAAAGAAAACTCTTGGAAACAAGTTCCAGGAAGATTTACGGTTGGGAAAATCATCCCCAAACCTAACCGTAAAAGCAAGTTGATTTCCACTACAAAGTTCATAAGGAGTTACGGCTAGGTCCAACCTAACCGTAAAATAAAGTGAAGAGATATGAAGATTTGGACACTTCCATCTTTTAGAGGACGAAGATACGAACACAACCCCAAAAGAATGAGGTCAATCGGACATCGGATGAAGAAGTTACGGCCGAAATGGTGATGAACAAAAAGTATACAAGAAGAATTACGGCCAGGTCCAAGAGACTCGGACCCAACCGTAACTCTGGAAGTTTTGGCACTAAAATCTTGTCAGAATTACAGAAGGGTTGAACCCAACCATAACTAAGGTGTTAGGCATGAGTTTGGGATTCTAAATTAAGGAATACGTAGTCCTGGACGGGTTCTAAACCCTAGACCATGTGAACACTATATAAGAAGACCCTCAATACAATCTTTATATGATATACCACACCTTGGAGACACAATTCTACCTCTCATATTACATCTTCTACATCTAAACCTAGGGTTTACCCCTTTAGGGGACACACATTCTTTTGTAATCATGTGTAGCTAAACCTTTGTTGATTAAGGATGAATTCAATGTTCTAGCGTGAAGCTTTATCAGTTATATAAATCTATTCGGAGTTTTAATCACATAATCGTTTGTTTTCACTATTTCTAGGGTTTATGATTGATTAATTAGATTGTTCGGAGTGCACGCTGGATTAATATATTGATCATTCTATTGGTAGTAAAGGGTTAGGATATCCATGTAATTGTTGAATAACCCTTACACAAGTAGAGAACGTGAGACCTCGCAGAGGGATTCTGTTGAGCAATCATGTGTAAAGACAACACTAGTAAGTGGACCTTGCGGTAAGAGTCTAACTGCTGGGATCAACCTAAGTTCACATAACTTAATGCTTACGATTGGGTTACACCTTGAGTGCGCTACTACTTGGTGGTCCGGTTGGATAGAACTTGATATGCGAGCGCTTCGGTATCCGGTTACATAAGGGACTTTGGGTATAACACTGCTCTAGCTGCTTTCCTACGCTTGGTGATGAATGGTTCTAACGAAGATAGATAAGTATACTATTGAGTCAACGTTTGGTAACGGCGAAGGACTCTTTGAGCATCCCTTTCATCTATTTCTTGTTTTATTCTTTGTATTTATTTTACAACCAATCCCCCTTTATTATTTATTTTGTTTTGCTGATACAAATAACCTATCAATTACACAGCTCTCTGTGGAAAGATCTCTTACTACCGCTATATTACTAGTTAATTTGGGAAATATCTTAATTAATTTTTTGTGGTTACGACACACATCAAATTTTGGCACCATTGCCGGGAGCGATTCTAATTATTTTTTTGAAGCATGTATTTTATTAGAAAAAGATTAGATTACAACTTGTCGTGGTTATATGGTACCCACAGAGTCTTGAAGTAAAATGTGACTGATAAAAGATGGGATTGCCTGGTCCCATATTTTGGTTGAATAGTTTCCTGTTTAGCTTCCATCTGCTGCATGATTTGCCAATCCGTCCGCAACTTGATTTCCTTCCCTGTAATTGTGTTGTATAGCGACTTGCGGTATCTGCCTAAGCCTACTTTTTTTCTTCAATCATTCCTGCTATGTGCCAAGGTGGAGGAGTAGGTGATGTGATGATCTGCCTAAGCAGTTGCTAATTGATTTGTTATTTGTTTTAGCTTGTTTTTATTTTTTGTTTTGATTTTCTCTATATTGTGAGTCGTCATGTTTCCTTACGGAAATAACATGTACGGAGCAGTGTAGTCAAAATCGCTCTCCAAGGACGATTACTCGCCGAGTAATAGCTACATGCTATTTGACCGAGGCGATTTCCGATTCCAAGCCATTTTCGATTTTTAGCGATTAAGGCGGACGACTTTACCGATTTTCAGCAAAACGAGCTAACGATTTTTCCAAGTTGGCCTTGCATTCACTAAAATCAGAAAATAAATTTTTTGTAACCCCTCAGATGGGAGTTATCAAATAGAAAAACCTCTAAATACATGATAAATACGTTCAACATATCAATATTACACACTTAATTACATGATAGTGTTAATTTTTTTATTTTAACTAGGTAAAAATCATGACTTATGAGCAACAATATAGAAATCTCTGATAAATATAATATGAGTATTAGACCAAGGTTTGGCGATTTCCAAGTCCGAACTTATTGCTTCTCACCCCAAGCTCCCCAACCGAGTAGGGCCAGGAACAATTTTGATTAATTTGGTACGGAGCACAAGATGAATCAACATATAATAGTGGTAATCAATATGGATTTCAATCTCCTTCATATAACTACCAACCATAGCCCACAGAGCTTTATGGATACTCTCATACATATCAACAGCCTTATGACGGGTATGTAAGTGAGCAATCACAGGGATGGGAGGATAGTTATACTTTTGATCAATTATTTTCTAGTAATGTGCAGATGACAGAGAGTTTGGGAAGACGTACTCCTCTTTATCATGTTCTTTCTTCATTTATGTCAAAAGAAGAGATACGGTCTAAACATTCCATCGTGAATAATGGCGGAAAACGTATTAATATCAGAAAGCTTTCTAAGCAATATGATCAGTTAGAAGAAGCTGTAGCATCGGAAAAGACTCTTGAAGAAATTAACAAGGTGTTGATGGTGGGTTTTCATTTGAGGTTAAAATTGTAGCAAGGAAAAGTCATGCGACATCTTGTAAAAGATAAAGCCATTTATAAGTGTTGGATACTCCCTCATCAATTCACCAGGAATGGAGCATGTGGCGACAATCCCATTACGTGAATACATGAAATTCCTCCAGGTTGGAGCATGTAGCAACAATCCCTCTCTGTGAATTTCATATCGGCCTTGTATTTCCGGTACTCATTATCGGTGTGGCATGACGAATGAGTGCTACTCTTCTGAGTAACACGAACCTCCAAGCACTATAATGAAACCATGTACGAAATACCCGTACGGTCGAGCTCTCGGTGTGTTATACTAGCTCGGATTGAGCCCCTCTCGGTGTGTTATACTAGCCTAGATTGAGCATCCGGATCGGCCAGTCGTGTGGTCGGGACATGATCCCGATCGCAGTCATCCAACTCCATAAGCATGATTGGATGACCCCAGATCAGTTCCATCACCCCCAAGCGGGTATGGAATACCCACTGGCCACACCCGCATGGTCGGTCATTGATCTAGCTTGCCAAGAAGCTGGTTCATACCAAGCATTATGGACGGAAATCCATAAATTAGGGTTTGCGGCATATTACATGTGTTGCAAAGCAGTCTCGACCATCCATCTTCGCGAGGTATAGATGGAGGTGTAGATGTAGATTCGAAGGGCCCGAAGCATGTCAACACGATCACCAGTGGGCCGCTACACCTTGACCAATGGTCAAGACCAACCATGCTTGGTTGCAACAAATTCGTACGCCCAAAGGGAGCATGGTCACACGGCTATGAAAGCCAAAATTAGGGTTTCAAGCCATCCACGCCGCGTCCGTCTTCTCCGGCACGAATGGAGGGTCACGGATTAGATTAAGCGAGTCCAGGTCCTTCTAGGCATGACCGCAGTGGACCCATCTACCTCCTCATGTATTCGGCCGAGGCATACCATGCAGCTGAGTCGAAAACGTGCTGCCAAACTAGCATGGCCACGCCTTCCAAACCACTGGCCGATCTCGACCACTCGACTTCGCCGGACGATTTAGATGGCTCGGATCACGCTTTAATGGGATATTCGGGTATAGGCGTGAACACCAGCCTACCACCTTCACGCCGTGCCAACCGACCAAGTCCGACCAAGATTGGTCGTCTTGGAGACGCGCGCTGAAGAGGGTGTGACGAGCGGCCCTTGCTGCATTGGTTTTCTATCGCAAATTGATCCACGGCCACTCGATTTCACCGGACGAATTGGATTGACCCGAGATCATACTTTCGTGAGGAATGGAGTACGGGCGCCTACACCGTCATGCCGTCTACACGCATGTATGGTCGGCATGGCCCAGGTATCCCATGCTTGGTTTCGACCAGGCGAAGAGTGATGCATGCACCTCTTCAAAACCCTAATTTCATTAACGGTTGCGGATGAGTGTCTCAAAGATCATCTTATCCGTCCAACTTCACCAACTTGGTTATACAGCCACAGGTCAGGAGTTAATTGGTCGGTGAGGCGTCATTGCCCATCACTTTACCACACCATGATGCGAGCACTGCATAAAATACACACGGTACTTCACAAGTATTGACTTCACGAATAACGCAGTTATTCAATTCGACGATACATGCTATCTTTCTTTCGTGGATCCACGATCCACACATTCCGACATCAATCATGTCACAAACTCGGGGATACATCTCTGGGGTATTGGTGCTAGCGGTTTTACAGCGTGCAGGGCAACGCGCCATCAGCAAGAACGTGTCGGGAATTTATGGACGGTTAGAGATGAGCAGGAGAAGTGGGCAAGACCGAGTGCGTGTGGCACCGAGCGCTTACAACTCCACTACTCCATCACTCCATCTCCTCCACTTCCACGAGAGGCGTGAATAAGGCTCAATGACTTGTATAAATAGGTTCCTCCTGCCCTATTTCAAACAACAACACAAGTCCAGACGAGACAAAAAGCCAAGTGTTAATACAAAACGTATTCAAACACCCGAGCTTGCTTGCATCAATCACTAAGCCCTGCTCACCTTTACTGTTACAAGTCATAAGCAAGCCAACACCTTCACAATCTCAACACCTTCTTCGCTTCCCTCCCTAAGATCAACCCCATCTCCTTCACTTTGTGACGCGAAACAAGTCCGGAGCTGGCCATTTCTTGGTTTAGGCCGGACTTGCACGAGATTGATCTCTCGAATCTACAAGCACTCACCGCCAGCGCATTTGTTTAAGGTTTAAATTCATTCCTCATCCACACCCCAAATTACCAAATTCTGCTAGAGTAGTTTTCACCCCCGCATAACAATTGGCGACCACCAGTGGAGGTTAATCCTCCTCCGGTTCGTACAAAGTCAATTCTCTCCAAAATCCGATTCAATTTTATCAATTTCAAAAAGGGTAAGATCTTAGAATCGATTCCATCAAGCAATTCATTTCAAAATGGTGGAATTAAGGGCTGGATCAACAATCGGTTCTGGTGGGGCTAGTGTGGGCGGCAATCCTGGTGTCGAAGTACCTGTCCCGAGGTGGAGCTACCAGCCAACCAGCGCATCTCGAGGAGCCGATTGCACTCATCCACTGCCCGGCACTGCCTGTGGGACGGAGGACGCTTTTCGTTAGGGTGCAACGCCTCCCATCACGAGCCCAGGTAGCCGCAAATCCGGCATCTCCTCCAAGTGTAACTACCTCCAGGTGGTCGCCAGGACAGCCACTTTCACTCCCCATCGGGCCAGAGCCGGAGCAGCAGACGGAGGACCGCGCCTGTCTGCGTCTCGGATTGCTGGGACATGATGGAGAAACAAGAAGTTCTTGCTAAGACTCAAGCGGATCTCATGCCGCATGGCTTCCGAAGGTACCTCCACTCCTCCAGACCTGTGGCCGAGCGATTACCCATAGAGGTCACGTCGATCTTTGGAGCCAGCAAAAGTGCCCTCAGTTCACCCCGGAGCATGAAGCGTTTCCACTCGGACCCACGCTGAGTGAAGAAGCACGTGTTGCTACTGAATGTTCAGAAGAGGGACCAGACACCCAACTTCCATCACACGTGAGGATCTAGAAACCGACTCCTTCGAAGCCAGAGGCGAGGGAAATGCTGGCGGATGCACATCAACACGCAGCCTCCATGCCCTCCCGAGGATATACAACGAATCCCTCTTCCGAGGGTTACACCTCTCCCAGGTTGCACTCTAGGCGACGGTCTGCGTGTCATGCTCGTGAACATGTCTCTCGATTCTTTGGAATCCTTGGGGGAACATGAATACAATCATGTTACTGCGCTGAAAGAACTCTCCAAATCGCTTACGGGAGGGCGTACACACAGTACAACAACATACGCGCCTCACGGCATATCCCAGTGCGGGCGAGATGGTGCGGTTGCTATCGACGAAAGTATTTCTTCGATGTCTGAACCAATCACCTTTTCGGATCTAGGAAGAATTCTTGAGCCCGGAACAATGAGCATCCCAACGACTTCGTCAAAAAGATTCGAGAACTCAAGCGGCCGGATTGTCATGGGCCCGACGTCGCCGAGCGACGATTGGTGGAGTTGTGCATCGACGGGATGATACCCGTATACCGCTTTCTGTTAGAGAGTGCGGGCTTTCCGACATTCTCACGAACTCCACGCGAAGTCTGCAAAACGTTCGAGCAACAGCGCTGCACCGGCACTACTAGAAAGAACCGGAAGTTGTTCGAGAGTGAAGATTCACGTGAAAGTCGAGGGAAGCGGGCGCCACTCACGAACAAGCAGCACAGCACCGGTCCTTGCAGCCCAGGAGATAGCAGTGGGCGGAGGAGAGAGAGGAGAAACTCCGGTGACGGAGCGACAAACCACAGCGGACATCCCACAGCACACAAGACGTCGTCAACGAAAGGCAGACAAAAACTCTGCACAACTACACTAAGACACTGGGTTTTCCTTTTCCCATGAATGAAATCGATAGAGCTCTTGGAGGCGTGGATCAAGACGACGCCGTAGCCGTCAGCCCCCTATCAGGGCGTCCTCAGACGAAGAAATGGCAGATCCCGAGATATTGTTGCTACCACAGGTTACGTCCTCATCAACCAAAGATTGCAGCGGGTTGAAACACATATTCGGGGAAAGGAGTAGAGACGGGGGGAACTCCGGCTTGGAAACGAAGGTGTTCATAGAGACCCTCTGCACTGTAAGGAGGTGCATGATTTACGGATTACATTACATAGGCAATGAGGACAATCTATGATGCCAGACACATATATGAAATCTTGTACTTCTCCAAAGGACGGCGTCAAGACATATTGCGGCCCTCAACCACGTTGTGTCGGGTGAGGGCGTTTGTATCGGTAGAAGTCTAGGAACCCCAGTCTTTCTGAGACGTGAGCAATAGGCGCAGGGACTCTAAATGTCTGTTGAGAGACGTTGAGTTCAGATAACGCGTTGATTGATACGGCTTCGAATTTAACATCATTAAGTCGAGGCCTTGAGACGGCTTCGCTGACGAGGAAGCTACCGTCACCAGTTGTGGTTAAGATTCAGCAGGAGAGCCCGAGAGATGCATGGATACATCGATCTTGAAGTCAAATTGGGTGATGCCTCGGCCTTAAGCAAAGTTCTACATAGTCAAAGATCATCCCAACTACGACATGATACTAGTTCTTGGATGCATGACAACAAAAGCAATACTAATTACGGTCCTGCGCCGATTGTTTGAAAGAATCTCCAACTTACGCCTTCCCAGGACCTCGATGGCTGACTCTGTTGCCGCACCGGCCCAACTTACCAATGTGGCCCTTAACTTCCCGGAGGCGCATGTCGGCATGCGCTAGAAAAGTTCAGGTCTCAAGTAAGTGCCAAGCCACGCTTGACCTTTGTTTCTGACAACCCTGCCGCCCCCTCGTTCGGCGAGTCTGAGGACCGGCTCCAGCCAACGAGACCAACCCCTACTAAGAGATGTGAATGGGAAAGCCGGCCCTTTCAAATGTTTTATCTCAAGAGTGTGAAGGCTGATCTTGGTCAAAGGCGATAAGATGAGAGGTCCAGTGTTTGCACGTTCCAAACCCGTTGTTGGGATTGGAGATCTAGGTAGCAGCGCGACTACATTGCAAAGTCGGGAGCATGGCGGTGAGCATGACCGCTCCACCTGACTTACCCACCCGAAAGAGAAGATGAACCGTGCACTGAGGTGGCGAGATGTTATCCTAGGCGGCTAATGCAAGCTCATCCAATGATAAACTAGAGGCATAACAATTCACTCGAAATGGCTCAGACCCTACGAACTTAAGACATACGTCTTTGTCACTCGCCATCCTCCACCCTTTGAAAACGTTGTGCTATTTTTTCCAGCGTGTTTCCTTTTACAATTTCATGTCATGTTTGTAATTCTCCCAGAAAATGAGATTGCAATGCCTGCATTCATAGTTAGGGTTTCAATTTCCAATTTTCAATTTAGTTGAAACACTATTTCCATCTGAGAACCTCTTTACTCCTAAAAAACACAGAAGTCTGCAGAGTCGGCCTAAATCAATCACGCTGGACCAAGAAAAGGAAACCTCAAGCAAACACTCTCACGGGAAGAAGGAAATAGAACATGTGCACAAAAGGAAAATGATTTGAAGTACATCACAGCTTGACAAAGTCAGGAAGATCTTGCACAGGGAACACATGTCAACGTAAGTATTCCATTGTGGCATTACTTCTTTTATCACAAAGAATTCCTGGTGAAGGCACACCTTGCGCACTGAGAAGGTCGATTGCGATCTTGGCAAAGGGTTATAAAAAAAAAAAAAAACTTCATTCAAACAACGTCAGATGGAAGAAAACCTTGAACCTCAGGCCATGCCTAGAGGTACAGAGGAAGATGTTCAGTGCTGCAAAATATACTTGGAAAGAAGAAAAAGAAGAAGAAATAGGTTTTAGTCGTCAAGAGGATCGACCCGCTGCGCACACCTTTGACTGGCTGGGTTCTACCTCCGGCGCACGTCACACAGTGATGCTCCTCCTTGAATCTACCTCGGCTTACGCAATCGGGCATCTCCGCGGCGGCACACTCCATCTGCTAACATCACCGTGCAGGGCATTAAAAAAGCGCATCAACGTTGGGAGCCGTGCCAATTGCTTTCGGATGTTCGGGTTCCTACGTGGCCGGGTCTCAAGAATTATCACGCCGATCCTGGATCGAGTAGTCACACTTATCTTCGTCCAGGAAGGGACGTTTATGCTCAAGCTCTCCGCCTCTTCGACCTCATTTGCCTGCAAATCTCTCTTTTGCCCCTTGCGCTTGCTAGTGTGCGGCGTTTCCTCGGCGCCTCCGCCGCTCCTCCATGTGCATCATCCCTTGGTTTGAAAGTGCTGCACGATCTCGTCCTCTTGCAATACGAAGGTGTGAAATAGACATCCCATGCTCTACGGCCGGCTCCCAGCGAAGCGAAGATCGATCTTGGCACATTACATCTTTGTGCGCGGTTTTCAGGGCATGTCGACTCGAAACTTCTTTTACGGGAAGCAGCGGATGATCGCCGGCACAGCTTCCATGATAAAGCTGCTGCAGAGGAGGGAGGTTCGCAAGCGCTACAAAAAAAAATCAAAAATCATCAAATCAAGTGTCCCGATCGATCAATCAGAAGATTAGAACAGCACCTGAGATCTATAATGAACGACGCGAGAATGATTCTTTATAATCTCACAGAATCGGCTGAGAATCCCGGGGGAGAAAAAGAAAGAAGTCTTTGCCTGCCACCCCTGAAGGCTGCTAAGTCGGGATAACAATCGACGAGGCTTATCGAGATATACCTGAGGGAAGACGTGCTGTGAGTCTAAAGTACAGCACATGAAGAAGGGGCTGAGCTCGAGATATGCAAGAGGAACCAAAACGAAGCTCGCCCCAGGACCAAGTCTGTTTCCTTCGCATCCTTGATCGAACCAACCAGGTTCGGGCGACTGCGACCCCGGTGTGAGCTATATCCCAGGTAAATATGTATTCACTTTAGCTTGGTCATTCAGTGCTATCAATATGCCACCATCTCATGCCTACCCCACAATAGTTGTAGCCGTTATGTGCTTGGCGGGGACTTAATGTTGATGGTGGGTTTTCATTTGAGGTTAAAATTGTAAACCGAAGGAAAAATTATCTTGTTTGACATCTTGTAGAAAGATAAAGCTGATTTATAGTGTTGGATAATCCCTCACCTAATTCACGGGAATGGAGCATGTGGCAGCAATCCCATTCTGTACAGTAATGCTGAAATTCCTCAGGTTGGGGCATGTAGCAACAATCCCACATGAATTTCACTATCGGCCTGTGTATTTCCGATACTCATTATCGAGTGTGGCATGTGTGAGGTGTTGCTCTTCTGGAGTAACACGAACCTCCAAGCACTATAAGTGAAACCATGTCGGAAATACCCGTACGGACGACTCTCGGTGTGTTATACTAGCCGATTGAGCCCCTCTCGGTGTGTTATACTGGCCCGATTGAGCATCGAGACTGAGTATCGGTCAGGATATGATCTGATGCAGATCATCCAACTCCATAGCATGCATTGGATGACCCCATATCTCAATTCCATCACCCCCCAGAAGCAGGTATGGAATACCCCACGGCAGACCCGCACATGGTCGGTCATTGGCCTAACGCTCAAGAAACCGTTCATGCCAAGCATTATGGTACGGAAAGCCTAAATTAGGGTTTGCGGCATGATCCAGCCAATGTGTTGCGAGCGGTCTCAGCCATCCATCTCCGCTTGGGTATAGATGGATGGTATGGTAGATCTAGAATTCAAAGGAGCCCAGAAGCATGTCCAACACGATCCACCGTGGGCCCGCCTACACCACCTTGACCAATCGGTCGAGACCAGACCATCTTGGTTTTGTATGCAACAAATTCGTACGCCCACAAGGGAGCATGGTCTTGCACGGCTATGAAAGCCCAAAGTGGGGTTCCAAGCCATCACGGCAGCGTCCATCTTCTCCGGCACCGAATGGAGGGTCACTGAATTAGATTAGACAGGTCCGGATCATACCAGCATGACCACCGTGGACCCATCTACCTCACTCATGTATTCGGCCAAGGCATGCCATGCACGGTTAATCCCAAACGTGCGCTCCGAGCTAGCGTGGCCACGCACTCCCAAACCCGGCAACCCGAGTCTCGACCACTCGAAACATGCCGGACTGAGTTAGATGGCTCGGATCACGTTTTAATGGGATATTCAGGTGCCAGGCACGCGAACACCAAGCCTACCACCTTCACGCCCAGGCGCAACCGGCCAAGTCCGACCAAGATTGTGGGCGATCTTGGAGCGCGCACGAAGAGGGGGTCTCGTGACGGCGGCCCTTGCGGAATTTGGTTTCTCGCATAAGTGATCCGGCCACTCGGCGATTTCACCGGACCAATTGAGGTGAGCCGGATCATACTTTCGCAGGGAATGGAGTACAGAGCGCCTACCACCGTCATGCCGTCTACACGCCTGTCATGGTCAGTACCCCGGCCAAAATTGCATCCATGCTTGGTTTAGTCAAGGTAGGAAGAGTGACTCTTTGCACACCTCTTCAAGACCTAATTTCGTTAGCGGTTAGCTGGGTGAGTGTCTCAAGCTATCATCCCCATCCGTCCAACTTCTTGGCTTAGTTCCACAGCCACTGGTCAGGAGTTAATTGGTCGAGTGAGACGTCATTGCCTTGCTCAAATATTTACCACCATGCCGCGGTACATTACGCATAAAAAATACACACGGTACTTCGCAAGTATCGACTTCTGCGACTAACACGGTTATTCAATTCGGCGATTACATGCTATCTTTCTTTCGTTGGATCCACGATCCACGCACGTTCCGGACATCGATCGTGTCACAAACTGGGGGATTACATGCGGGGTATTGGTCGGCGGTTTCTGACGTACGGCGACGCCATCCTACAAACGTGTCGGGAGGTTATGGACGGTTGGGGATGAGCGGGAGAAGTGGGCCAAGGCGGGTCGTGTGGCACCGACGCACTGGCTCCCACCACTCCATCTGCTCCACTTCCTCCGCACTTCCCACGAGAGGCGTGAATAAGGCTACAGTGACTTGTATATTAAAAATAGGTTCTCCGCCCCTATTTCCAAACAACAACACAGGATCCAGGACGAGACGAGAAAACCAAGTGTTAACGACGTCTTCAAACACCCAGGAAGCATGCATAATCACAGCACAAGCCTACTCTGCACGCGCGGTGCATTTGTTTAAGGTTTAAATTCATTCCTCATCCACACCCCAAATTGCCAGATATCACGGTGGTTTTCGCCATAAGCTAGTGGCACAAGTGGAGCTTTATCATCGTCGGGATCATGAAGGTATGAGGTTGCGAAGCCTCAGATGGAGTAAACAGCCTTTGCAATCACCTGTATGCTGTAATGTGCTCCCAACTCGGATCATCTGAATCACTGCTGCCTATTAAAAGGAGGAGAGTGTATGGCACAACCGTTGTTCTCAATGGTGTAACGTACACCAGTGAAGATTTTAGAATTAAACCGATGAACTGGGCTTTACGGGAGAGGATTCCGGTCCACGACGAACTGGTGTTGAAAGAGATTGAGATTGAGGGAATAAAAACAAATTGTCTGAATTCGTTGAGGACCCAGGTGAGCTTGCCAAGGATTATAATGATGCTTGAGATTACGGTTGAACGCGAGACAGAAGAATGGCTAAATAGTTTGAGTAGAGGACCACGATACAAATTAGTTAAATAATTCATTTGCAGTTATTTAAGAATGATGAGGATCCTGTAATACAAGAGATTGTGGAAGGTTTGTCTAATCCTTTGCATATTTCTATAATCTTTTAATACCACATCACTTAGGGTTGAGTATTTGACTGCTTCCCGAAGTTTTAACCGGATTATTTTTGCTTCTAAGTATCCACCGCTTGATGTGTTTTGATTCTAGGAGTGTGCGGGTTCATTGGCCCAGGGAACCTTTTGAAGTTCTCAAGAGATTTTTTTGTTCTCTGTATCCACTTTCCGGTGTAGAAAG